>CM042431.1:8450735-8613235 GCA_023631565.1 Gymnocephalus cernua
CATTTGACTGTCTTGACATGACAATGATACTTTTTTTGTCCTAGTATTTTTCTTTTTGTCTTTCTCCACTTCTTTTCTTTTTGATTCATCTCCCTTTTCTCACATGGTCAGATTTCATGGTCATTGCCTTTGCATGCGCTACTCCGATCTCTTACATGTCACCTCTCTTTCCTGCTCTCATTCCCTTTCACTTTTTTTCCTCAACCATGGACGTGGGGATGAATACGTGCATAATGGTGCGTCTGTCCAGGCTTCCTATAGTGGAAGTTGTCTAAGGTTTGTAGCAAAATTACTCCAGGGTCATTCAGGAGAACAAACAAACACAAACCTCAGGAATTATTATTAAATATTAGTGCTGTCAGTTTAACGCGTTATTAACGGCGTTAACGCAAACCCATTTTAACGCCGACAATTTGCCCTACGAAGCAGCTTGATTGGTTGGGGTTAGGCATTTCACCTCGAGTGGTTAAGGTTAGGATAGCGGATTGGTCAGGGGATAGGACCTGAACAAATGGGGTTACGTTACCTTGGACGCCTGGCCAATAGTAGTGATTGAAGGGCGGGTCTTGGCGTGGCCGGGCGCACACACTTGTTTGGGCTTGCAAGCCGCGTAGCTACTGTAGGCTCGTGATGGCGATTAGCTTCAGAGCGAGTAGTGACTCTAGAGTCATAGTGAGAGAAACAAAGTGTCTCCTCTGTTCTTTCTGACCACGGTGGGAAACCTGGAGCAGAAGTTAACCCTCTCCTTGATTTTACGTTGTTTATGGAGGACAACCAGGAAATGAGTCGGGGGAAACCATGACGACGAGCCACGCTCACCTCAGGCATGAGGCAGTACTATCTGCAATGGAAAATCGAGGTAACAGTGTTACATTGTGTGACAGATTATTAGCTCCAAGTGTGAATGTTAGTGTGAAAACACTACGTATATGCCAATGTTGTTTTCAATTAAAAAAAACATTTGCACAAAGCAGCTGATCCACTTTTCCATGTTGATAAGAGCATTAAAATGAGAAAATATAATGGGACAAAAAGAAATCAAGGGACATTTAGAATAGATAAAAATGTGCGATTAATTGCGATTAATCATGAGTTAACTATGACATTAATGCGATTAATCACGATTAAATATTTTAATCGTTTGACAGCACTATTAAATATATAATACTGTATATTACATATATAATATATATAATTATTATTGTTTCTGGGGGAAAACAACTCAATCAATGGATGTAAGATACATAGATCATATGGTATAATGTATATATTATATAGTAATAGTCTATAATAGTCTCACACTATATGGCAACACCAAAGTCAAAGTGACACAGAGGCCTTATGTAACAAAATAGTAAAAAATTACTGTTTGTACCGATTGTAAACTTCTAAAAACTAACCTGACTAGTCGCCACCTTCTATTGTTGTTTCACAAATACCAACCCTTTAATGCTATGTTAACGATAATTTATTGTTGAAACATGCAGTGTTTGAGCTAGTATCAGCAGGATCTTTACTCATCATCAGTGGCTCCAATGAACAGAATAAGAACTATACTAGAGGACAGAATTCCTGTTTTTACTGTTAAAAACAAAAACAAAAAAGTATGTTGCAATTACAGCTATAGACTGGGACTATCCATCCATCTTTGTCCGCTTATCCGGTGTCGGGTCGCGGGGGGAGCAGCTCCAGCAGGGGACCCCAAACTTCCCTTTCCCGAGCCACATTAACCAGCTCTGACTGGGGGATCCCGAGGCGTTCCCAGGCCAGGTTGGAGATATAATCCCTCCACCTAGTCCTGGGTCTTCCCCGAGGCCTCCTCCCAGCTGGACGTGCCTGGAACGCCTCCCTAGGGAGGCGCCCAGGGGGCATCCTTACCAGATGCCCGAACCACCTCAACTGGCTCCTTTCGACGCAAAGGGAGACGCCAGCCACCCTCCTGAGGAAACCCATTTCAGCCGCTTGTTCCCTGGATCTCGTTCTTTAGGTCATGACTCAGCCTTTATGACCATAAGTGAGGGTAGGAACGAAAACTGACCAGTAAGATCGAGAGCTTTGCCTTCTGCCTTCTTTGCATACTCCCTGGCTCCCTCCAGGATCCTTGCGAGAGTGAAGATCTGATCTGTTGTTCCACGACCAGGATGGAATCCGCATTGTTCCTCTAGGACTGGGACTAGGATCAGTGTAATAAAGTGACACAACCCATGGTTGGGAATACTGAACTATAGGGTTCTTGCTGAAACAGTGTTCTTTGATTGACAGGACTGCTGGCAAATAGTGATCAATAAAGCACTATTGTGCACAGGATTGTAGTGGTGCTTCTTTACACAACTAGTCCCTTGCTGCCAACAGTTTCAATGTGAAAAGTCATAATTTCTAGCAACATGCTTTGCATTTTGGGAGGGAAAAAAGCTTTTCCTGCTGTAAGGCTCTCTCATTATTAGAATCTGGAACATCTGTGCTGGCCAGGAGATTTTATTTAGGTCAACTTGGTGTGTCTATTTAGTTGTTTATACAAGCTTTTTGATTTTCAGATTTCAGTTCTGTGCAGAAAACCCACCTTTTTGGAAACCCAGAGTAGGTGCTTCCTAGATATACAATCCAGAAGTGCAATTACCACCCTGCAACTCTCAGCGGTCCATTGCTTTGTAACCATTTTTAATAGGCAGTTTTTCTCGTTTGAGATGGAATTAGTCCATAAATGGAAGACATGTTATAATGCCTGAATATCCCGAATATATTAATACGATGTTTGTGTGCAGTATGTCTGTTGAAAGACGCTCTACAGCAGTGAGATGCACTGTAATTACTGAGATTTTACATTACCATTGCGGTGAGAATAAAGAAAATCTAAGGTGACTGAGAATAACTATCACATAACAGCGTTAGTAAGTACATAATGTCAGTAATACAAAATAAATTCCAAGGCAGCTCCACTCAGGATCTGCCATTTATTTACATTATATACAGTGAAAGTCATTGTTCCTCCAGCCATTATCATTCCAGACAAGTGCTGTGTATGTCAATGGCATTACAACAGATTCCCTGCAAGCTCCATATCTTACGGTCCCATTGTAGAGTGCTACTGCAAACAAAAGACAGTCAGTGTTTCTTCAGTCTTCTAGTGTCCTTATCCTCCATCAGTGCCGCAGAGATGCTCTGCAGCATCTTTACCTCTGCCAGCTCCATATTATTGTTCATTTTTGAAAGTTAAAAAATAAATTTTAAAAATTAAAAAGTCTTTACATGAATTCAACATATTATTAGCAAATGTAAATCCCCACTGATGATAGGATTACTGGCCTATAGTTAGCCATTTACAGATACAGTTAATCCATAAGATTCACTGTGACACATATATGTTTGAACATCAAAACATGATTTATAAAATCATACCAGTGCCTGTACCAGTACAATCTGGTATGCTTTCCATTCAGGGCCATCCAGTGTAGCAGTATATTGGTAGGTGGATAGGCCTTTATCATGGAAGACATGTTGAAGACATGTTGACCGTTGCCGGGCGCTTGACACCAGAAGCGAGAGCCCGCTCAGGGCTCGCCTCCCCGCCTCACCGGGTAAGTGAAAAAAACGATAAGAGTAGTGGTATTTCACCGGCGGCCGAAGCCTCCCACTTATTCTACACCTCTCATGTCTCTTCAGTATATTGGTAGGTGGATAGGCCTTTATCATGGAAGACATGTTGAAGACATGTTGACATGTCACAGAAGGGAAAGCACAGGTTTAAATAAAAAAGAATGAGTCCTGCTTCAGCATCAATATTGCGGCAATATTGTAGCGTTGACAACTGGTGCTTTAACAAAACATCTTCACACTTAGATTTTAGATAAATAATCATCTGTAATGTGAACATAATGTCTAAGTGGGGAAAAGGCAAATAATAGAACAGCTAGAACAGTCTGGTAAGTTCAGAAAAGTACATCACTTTACTGTCATGCAGCCTTTAAAACACAAAACAACACTTGGGTTATATCACGATATTATCCAAAACTTAGGACGACATCTTGTCTCATAAAGTATAACGATGCCGATATAATATCGATATGTTGCCCAGCCCTAGTACCAGCTGTGTAAAAAAAAAAAGCTCTATTGTGAAAATAAATCCTGTTTTAAAAAGATGGTAGTTTAAGGCAGGGTTGGTGATGTTGAAAAGCTAGCAAGATTTAAAAGTAGCATCTCTTCGGGCCTCTGGTGATTCCCACCCCTATGTGTTACTATGAAGACGTTAAGGGTATCCATAAACAGTCAATGTATTGGAATTGGATTTTACTATGAGCTTTTTGTAGAAATTGAGTCCACTGTGAATTTGCTGTTTTCTCAGTCTTTTTCCTAACTTATTGTTTAAAAGATGTCACAACTTGCCAGTGTGTAAACAAGGTGTTCACTCAAAAAGGTACTTGGATAGATTTTTTGAAATTTAATTAAAAGGGGCTGTCCTCGACATTTAGAACATTAATATAGCAGCAAACAAATGTTTGCTATCTAAAGATAAAGTGTCCTGGGCAGAGAATAGAAGTCACACTCCCTCTGTGAAAATGATTTCACGTATTGGGGAACGGTCTGTGAGAGTCCTGCTCAGACAACCTGACAATAATTTTTTTATTATAGTATTTGGACTACAGCCCTTTTTATGAGGACTATTTAAAGTGGTATGGAAAAATTGCCTCTGGAGCACAAAGTTAGACAGAACCTTTGTTTTGATCCTGTTTAAACACAGCATTAGATGTAGTCATTTTGAAATGTTTCAAGGAGTGCTGTGAGTAATTAGAAAAAAGAAACACAAGCACAAATGATGCAAAGGGATGGAGGCAACCAGAGCTAAGGTCAGAGGTTTACTCAACTAATAACATTATGGACCAGGGCACAAAAAACATCTTACAATATAAGTCATCAGTATTGCCTCAGGGATCAGTGAGTTTGAGGAAACCACCAGACAAAACTTTCTCCCATCCATACATAGTCTTTAAAACATGCAACTGCCTGATCAGCTGCCAAATGTCAAAACACACCAAAAGAGGAAATGTATTAAGATAAGTCATTTGAGAACTTCAACAAGATTAGAGGGACATATAGCATTTACATCAAACACACCAAAGAAACCTAGAGCAGTTCATTATTTGAGACAAATACAAAAAGACAGTGCTTCATACTTACTCTGTTTCAACTGAAAAGAAAATGAACAAATAATAAAATGAATCATTATCAAATTATGTTCAGTATAATATTGTATTTTGTTACATCACTGCTTTATAACTTTTAAAATAAAAAAAAGACCAAGGGTCAAGTCGTGTCATAATGCTCCTACAAAACGTTGACACAGTCTGTACACACACACACACACACACACACACACACACACACACACACACACACACACACACACACACACACACACACACACACCACACTCCAGCTATTCACCTAGCCTAATTTACATAGGCAGTCTTAAACAACCAGGCACTAAACATAATATTTTATTTTCACATACATTGATCATGTGTGTGCCTCTTGCTGTGTGGCTTTTGTTTCAGCAGTTGACTGGAAGCATGGAGAGATGTTTTCCATTATTGATACCTTTGTGTTAGGGATCGACCGATATGGATTTTTTTAGTGCCGATGCCGATACTGATTTTTTTTCATCAGCCTTAGCCAATACGGGCTGCTGATTTTCTTGAGCCGATATTTGGAGCCGAAATAGCTTTTGCTCCCTCAATTTATATCATAAAAATGTAAACCCTGCCACACTGGATTTGTTTTCGGAATCTGCTCTGCCATTTCTGTAAAAATAATAAACAAAAACACAGATCAGTTTCACTTCTGCAATCATCTTACATTCATATCACCCAAATTATGTGTGCAATGTGCATCATATGGATGGGTGCACTGCATATGGTTAACTGTGTAAGGGTAAAAGGCTTTCATCAACACAGCCTTGATAATGCATTGCTTGCTGACATATTATAAGACAGATATAATCAGGTCATCACAAAATGTCCTTTGTCAACACATTTAAATAATTTAAGAAAATAATAAACTTGAAAAGTAGCCATTGAAATAAAGTGCTTGATTTGTAATTTAAGACTGCCATGGTGTTAATGGTGGAGGGTTAGTGCATGGTCTGCACATAAACTGCAGCGTCTCCAGCAACACAGAGCTGCCTGTGGACGCCTGTAAGTAAATAATGCCGGGAAAAAACTATCGGCAAATGCAGCAGCCTAAAAACGCGAATATCGGCCCGATATATCAGCCGGCCGATAAAATCGGTATATCACTACTTTGTGTTGACCCATTGACTTACTTTAACACTGGCAGTTGGACTGTCTGCACATAAGGCTTGATATAGGAAATAATAATTTCGCACATAGGGCCATGTCATGGCCCTCCTTAGAAATTCAATACAATAATATTTTAAAAGTCATCAGTTGTAATTTTACTGTGTCTCTGTACTGTACTTGTACTGTCATCTAAGCTCCGTCCAACTCCTTTATCAGAACCAACCACTCTGACCATATGAAATAATAAATGGACTGCAGTTATAGTATATCACTATCATTCTATTTGAATAACGAATAATAATGAACGATGAACAGCTGGGTAGGTATGGCAATTCTGGGCCAACTGGATGAGGTCAAACTGTCTTTATGAACATCTGCCACTGTTGAAATGTCCGGTACGTTGACATCACTTGGCCAGGCTGACCAACTAAAGCCCATGTTCCCTAATCCCTGAAATCCACACCATTTTTTCTTAGGTGCACTACTACCAGACAAGATGTAGCGAACTTAACAGCCTGTCCAATACTGGTGCAAATACGTTTACCAGCAGCCGTTCACAAGGTTTTATCACATTTCGCCAGCTTTGCAATCACAGAAAATTGTGATGGTTGGGGTCTGCTACCTGTGGGAGTTTGTTTATTTTCTAGCACTGATTCGTTTCCACAGTTGGTTTTTCTGTTAGCCCTGTCTCCCCCCGTTTCTATCCCGTGTCTTCTCCTCCTCCTCCTCTCCTGTTTGCCCGTGTCTCCTCCTCCTCCTCTCCTGTTTGCCAGTTGACGATACACACCTGCTGCCAATCTACCATCACTACTCCCGCCACTCACACCTGCCAGCCATCTACAATCAAGCTCAGTATTTCAACCCCAGATCCACTCACTATCTTCGCTGGATTGTTATCTACCCCACACGGCCATCGCCTCCATACCCCGCCGTTATCCACAGTCAACTGGCTTCACCACTCGGTTCCCTCCTCATGGCTCCCCGCTTCATGCTGCCCCTGCTCCGGTTCGCTGCTTTCCCCTATTGGACCCTCTCTGTTCCCCGGACTCCAGCTTCTCCTCCATAGCCCTCTCCCTGGCTTCCTCGGCCCCGGTCTTCCCTCACCATCCTATCCAGTCCCCACATCCCTCACCATCCAACCCCAGTTCCCAGCCTAGCTCCCCAGTCCCTAGCCTAGCTCCCCACATCCTAGCCTAGCACCCCACCTCCTAGCCTAGCTCCCCAGTTCCCAGTCTAGCTCCCCAGTCCCTAGCCTAGCCTAGCTCTCCAGTCCCTATCCTAGCTCCCCAGTCCCTATCCTAGCTCCCCAGTCCCTAGCCTAGCTCCCCAGTCCCTAGCCTAGCTCCCCAGTTCCTAGCCTAGCTCCCCAGTCCCTAGCCTAGCTCCCCACTTCCTAGCCTAGCACCCCACCTCCTAGCCTAGCTCCCCAGTCCCCAGTCCCTAGCCTAGCTCCCCAGTCCCTAGCCTAGCTCCCCAGTCCCTAGCCTAGCTCCCCAGTTCCTAGCCCAGCTCCCCAGTCCCTAGCCTAGCTCCCCACTTCCTAGCCTAGCACCCCACCTCCTAGCCTAGCTCCCCAGTCCCCAGTCCCTAGCCTAGCTCCCCAGTCCCTAGCCTAGCTCTCCAGTCCCTAGCCTAGCTCTCCAGTCCCTAGCCTAGATCCCCAGTCCCTAGCCTAGCTCTCCAGTCCCTAGCCTAGCTCCCCAGTCCCTAGCCTAGCTCCCCAGTCCCTAGCCTAGCTCTCCAGTCCCCTCCTACACTAGACCGGCCCTTGCCTTCCTGCTCCAGCCCACGTGCCATCGCTCCTGCCTTTTGGCATCCATCCCCCACACTTTCCTCCCAAGTATTGTGCCAAATAAAGTGCATTATTCTTTTGAACTTTGCTTTTGGGTCCGTTCTATATCTCCACCATAACAAAAATCACGACTTTCATACAGTATTTCCCTAGCCTGGTTGACACCAGACCCTCCTCAGTTGTAACTCAGAGTGGGTCTGGGAAAGGTTCATTCACAGCTCTGATATAATGCAATTTACACTGATTTAAGGGTTCTTGGCTACACAGAGTGTGTTGCTAGTGCGTGACATGCAGTCTCTGCATGCACAGGCAACCACCAATCACAATCAATGTGGATAAATTTATCAAACAAACAAAGCAGGCCCTGCTAGTCGATCACAACCTGAATTTAGAGGAAGCAACATGCATGCATTATTACTATCATTGACTTCAGCCTGATTGATAGTATTATATGAAAACAATGGTGTCATGTGAGTCAACCAGTGTATTTAACTACCTAATTTCCCTCTGCACAATCACTTCAGAAGAGTAGTCACATCGCTCTCTTGCTTTTGTGTTTGTGAAGCATAAAAGTTCAAGAAAGGATGGTTCACATAAAAACGTTACTTTTAAATTTTTTGTTTCCACAGTTGGTTTTTCTGTTAGCCCTGTCTCTCCCCGTTTCTATCCCGTGTCTTCTCCTCCTCCTCCTCTCCTGTTTGCCAGTTGACGATACACACCTGCTGCCTAGCCTAGCTCCCCAGTCCCCAGTCCCTAGCCTAGCTCCCCAGTCCCTAGCCTAGCTCTCCAGTCCCTAGCCTAGCTCTCCAGTCCCTAGCCTAGATCCCCAGTCCCTAGCCTAGCTCTCCAGTCCCTAGCCTAGCTCCCCAGTCCCTAGCCTAGCGCCCCAGTCCCTAGCCTAGCTCTCCAGTCCCCTCCTACACTAGACCGGCCCTTGCCTTCCTGCTCCAGCCCACGTGCCATCGCTCCTGCCTTTTGGCATCCATCCCCCACACTTTCCTCCCAAGTATTGTGCCAAATAAAGTGCATTATTCTTTTGAACTTTGCTTTTGGGTCCGTTCTATATCTCCACCATAACAAAAATCACGACTTTCATACAGTATTTCCCTAGCCTGGTTGACACCAGACCCTCCTCAGTTGTAACTCAGAGTGGGTCTGGGAAAGGTTCATTCACAGCTCTGATATAATGCAATTTACACTGATTTAAGGGTTCTTGGCTACACAGAGTGTGTTGCTAGTGCATGACATGCAGTCTCTGCATGCACAGGCAACCACCAATCACAATCAATGTGGATAAATTTATCAAACAAACAAAGCAGGCCCTGCTAGTCGATCACAACCTGAATTTAGAGGAAGCAACATGCATGCATTATTACTATCATTGACTTCAGCCTGATTGATAGTATTATATGAAAACAATGGTGTCATGTGAGTCAACCAGTGTATTTAACTACCTAATTTCCCTCTGCACAATCACTTCAGAAGAGTAGTCACATCGCTCTCTTGCTTTTGTGTTTGTGAAGCATAAAAGTTCAAGAAAGGATGGTTCACATAAAAACGTTACTTTTAAATTTTTTTTTCTAGGTAGACTCCCTAGACACTCCCCTACAAAATCACCCCAGTAGTCGAGAAGGATTTACAAAACTGAGCTTTTTTGTCATCTTTTAAAAATCACAGTATTTTTTTATATCGCAATATATATCACAGGAAAAATATATAAAGCAATGTCAGTTTTTTCCAATATCGTGCAGCCCTAACCAAAAGTCACCTAAATACCATATTACTGTCAGGCAACACAAAATGTAGCTCATTGAACTGAGCATAACTGTCATCCGAGCAAGAGGTTGAGGTACCACAAAGACTGAGTGATAAACACTGACTTGTTGAACACAACGTTGGAATTGATTATTAAATGAGGGCCAATCAGAACTGAAGGGGCAATCTGATGAAAGACTACTAAAACAGGATTTTCTCCGGATATTGCAGGATGATAAGATCTCTCCAGCAAAACTGCCGATGTTCAGTCCAGCTCTGTCTTACCAACAGAGCTAGCAAGTGATGCAGCACACAGATATGGACAGGGGTGATTTGTGTGACAGAACTGAAAGACTTCACTCTGCTGTTTACACTAAATGCACAACCTTCAAGGTGCATGCCTGTTTTTACATTGTTAGGATTTCTGAAAGCCTGATGTCAGCACCATGTTTTTACTACTACTCATTATGAAAGCTGACTCAAATGAGGTTTCCACTAACTTTTACAAGCAATACAATATTCACCTGAGACACTTGAGGAAGACTTATTGCATTGTCTTCCTAAAGTGTAGGGTGTAACTTTTAGCGAGTATTTTATGTTGAATTATTGATCTAAGCCGAGTGATTAAGTTAAATGTTACTTTAGGTCAAAAGAGCAGTTGGCAGGAAATGTAAATGTAGGCTTTTTGTCCTAAAGACTCACTTTTGTTGGGTCTTTGTAATAATCTTGTTCAATTAAAAGACAATAGGGCTTGGGCGCCGCGTTGCATTCTGGGACGTGGCGGCCATATTGATATCATTGCGAATGTAAACATACACCAAGTCGAACGAGGAGAAGAAGCAGAGTTGGGAGAAAGAAAAGGAAGAAAAACATGTTAAAATCCAGAAAAGAATGTGGAATTTACCGGGATACCTTAAATAGGGAAGTGAGGGACCGGTATGTGGACAAAATCGGCACAATTAATGGTTTGGATCCCTATGAACTCCCTAACAAAGATTGGAGCACTGACGAAGACTTGCTGCCACAGTTTTACATAAACGACATCTTTGCATACCTTGTTTGTTGTGTGAGCGCCTACACTGTGGAACAGTTTCGAAGCTACAAATCATTGGAGTCTCATGTGCAGTTCACAAATGGATGGGTTCAGGAGCTGCAGATCATAAAGCCGGCAAACAGTGGGAAGACAGTAATCCGGACAAAGGTAAGCTGCGCTCCTCCTAGCTACTAGCTGCTAGTTTAGTAACCGTTAGTGCTAACAATACAACTCGCTTAGTTAATGCAGCAGTTTTGTAGTACGAATTTTAGCTGTCAGCAGAGGGATAGCAACAGAAAGATGAAAATGTCACTTATTTTCAATGTTCAATGTTCACTTGGTCGTCTTACAGCGGCGATCCAAGCGAGCCGACGACTCCTTGTTATCTCGGATACTTAGTCTCCGTGGTTGCGCCTCCAAGCAGGAAAACGGTGGAAAGTGAATCCATTTTCGACCTTTTTCCCATGGCGATTATGTGTTGCGCTGTTACACCTCACAACACAGCAACGGTTTACCATGGTTGATGGTTGGTTGGTAAATAAGACACATGACTGAAAGCGACGTTACAGTGCGTAATAGTTCGAGCAGCAGTAAAGGAAGCTGTCAACATGGCGGCCACGCCAAGTAATGACGTCACGACGCCCAAGCCCTATACATATTCAATGTACTTTCTCTCACAACTCCTCTCTTTTACGCTTTCTATAATGTTCTGCCAAACTGAATGAGACTGAGCACAGGCTGCTCGGATAAATATGAAAGCAAGCATCTTGCGTTTGTGCGTGTGTGTGCAGACAATGACATACATTGTAAAAACAGAAGAAGAGAAGCTTCATCTCTGTTAGAAGTAAACCACACAATATGGTGTACAGACACACAATTGCTTCTCCACTAGATCACGTATGCATGAATATATATATATATATATATATATATATATATATATATATATATATATATATATATATATATATATTTATATATATATACTGTGAATTACATTCAATTCACCTACACCATTGGGAGAAACATGTTTTGACAAATATATTCAGTATATTTCTTTCTTTGTCTTTGCATCCAACTCTGCTTAACACCCTAACTTGATATACTTCACTTAGGAAGAACACACATTTGTCTAATCAGATCCTTCAACGTCTGACAATAGATGAATTTAATGGACCAGTCACACCACTGTATCTACCCCCTAATACATCCATTAAAATGTCATGGTAGACAAAGGAACCAATAAGAACTGACATGTTTGACAGTTTTTATATTTGACCTTTTGGAATATTTTTTAAAAAGTAACCCAAAGGAATCATTCATTCCTGGATTCCTAATGGTGTTGGTTGATCATCAATGAATATCACTTCATTGAGAAAGGCACATAAAGCACGTTTGCAAAGGTTGAATTGGTAATGTCACACTAATGTAGGGCTGAGCAATATGGAGATAAATCAAATATCACTATATCTTTTTTTTTCTAAAGATTTTTTATGGGCATTTCCACCTTTAATGATAGGACAGCTCAGACATGAAAGGGGAGAGAGAGGGGGGAGACATGCAGGAAAACGCAACGGCCACGAAAATCATATGTTTGACCAAATACATCAATATCAATATGAGGACAATTTACACAATGACATTTTTTTATAATAATCATCAGTAAAGCAAATATCATGACTAAAGGCAAATAATAGACCAGCTAGAAGTTCAGAAAAGTGCATAGCTTTAATGTAATGCAGCTTTTAAAACCAGGAAAAGACTAAACTTATGTTATATTAGGATATTACGATATCCAAAAACTAAGACGGTATCTAGTCTCATATCACGATATAGATGTAATATCGATATATTTCCCAGCACTACACTGATGTACCTCTGAAGCTGCTGTGGAGTACTACTTTTATCAGGTTTCAATGAGGAAACAAGTCTTCATGCTAAGGATGCACAATATATCGGCAATCACATCAGTATCAGCCAATGTTAGTTATTTTTTTATTAGTGCTGTCAGTTTAACGCGTTATTAACGCAAACCCATTTTAACGGCACCAATTTTTTTATCGCAAGATTAACGTTCTTTCGGATCTAGCTAGACCAAACAAAACAAACATGCCCGGGCACGCCGCGGCTGCACACGCTTGTTTGGGCTTGCGAGCCGCGTAGCTACTGTAGGCTCGTCATGACGATTAGCTTCGGAGCGAGTAGTGACTCCACAGTCAGTGAGAGAAACAAAGTGTCTCTCCTTTTCTTTCTGACCACGGTGGGAAACCTGGAGCAGGAAAAGTTAACCCTCTCCTTGATTTTACGTTGGTTATGGAGAAGGACAACCAGGAAATGAGTCGGGGGAAACCATAGTCGCTATGACTACCAGCCACGCTCGCCTCAGGCATGAGGCAGTACTATCTGACACAGCACAGGATTTACATGCTCAAGTAAAGAATCAGCAATGCTGACGAAAAAAGATCTTTTCATATCGGTGCATCCCTACTTCATGCTTAAAATGTCTTCTCACATGCATCCTCTTGGCCAACACAACTACCCTCAGTTAGCCTTTGCTAACAAGGCCCAACAAGTATGATACAGTGCTAATATGGATAAAATAAAATCATAATATCTTTAAAGGTGTCTTTTCGCATTTTCAGCTTATACTGGATTGTAGTGAAGAGACAGACAGGAAACAAGGAGAGAGGGAGGGGTTCAACATGCAACACAGGTCCCCAGTCAGATAAGTGACAACTTTGAGCTGCTGGTGTGCACCAGATGAAAAGTCAAGCAATCAACAAAGTCAGTAGGCTTCATCCTTTGGAGTAGGGCTGAGGATTGAAATCGCAATTTGAAAGAATGCTTGAAGGTATCTTGAAGGTATCTACATAAGAGTGTCATGACAGTGTCATGAAGACATGACACTGTCATGACACATGAAACCAAACCTAACTCTAACCCTAACCATAACTTGTCATGACAAAAACCGAATGACACTTGATGAGAGAAACCTTATGTCATAAAAGTTTATGACTTGATTTTAATGTTTATGACACGTTCATGACAGTGTCATGTCACTCTTATGTAGATACCTTCAAGGAAAGTGTAACCGAATGTGATTAGCTAATAGTGAAGACCGCGATTAATCAAATGTGCAATATTTAGTTGAATGTTTGGGTATACCATTTTTCATTCCTCTTTTCATTATTATATTTACTGTTAGTTCATAAGATAAATGCTAGAATAATTTACATATCACAGATTCAATGGTCCATGTTTATTAAAAGAAAAACACTAATTGCTGACAATTCATATCCATGTTCTAATCCTTGTATAAGAATATAGAGCAGTTTTGATAGTGTCTCATGTTATAATGCTCTATGACATGTTTTATCGCTTACACAGTGAATATTGAACTTTAGCTAAACTAAACTTGCAAATCAAATCGTACAGACCATGAAAGTCCATACAACATACAGACAACAGACAATACTACCCTCAGGCAGGCCCAGAAGATAATGTCAGACCCCACACATGTCCTCCACAATGAGTACCAGCTTCTCCCTTCAGACAGACGCTTCAGAGTGCCCCCTGAACAGCTCATTTGTCCCCCTGTCCATCAAAGCCATGAATGGCAAGCCAGCCTTAACACTATCTTAAACACACACGTCAATTTTTACTTTTCTCTTACAAGGATTTTATATGATAAGGCGGCTTACCCTTACTGCACCTATTATGACGACTATTATATGTTGTACAACGGGCAGTGTGCAATTTTGTTGGGTAGTGGCAGTCTCTGCATGCAACATGAGCATGTCCATGCAGAGTGATGCGACAGTCTGTGTCTGTGTACTATGTACTGTATGTATGTACTGTATGTATATATGTACAGTATACAGTATGTATGTATGTATGTATGTCTGCCCTATTTTGTGTTAAATTCTTTAAACAGCAGATACTATTTGTTTGTCCAAGACAAATTTCCTTCGGGACAATAAAAATCTTATCTCATCCTATATTATCTTAACATTTAATCCACCCAGTACGACTGACAGGCCAACACTGCCATCCCTAAAGCCATGTCGCTAACACTGAAAATGACTCTACCTTTGCACAGAAGAATCATCTATACTGTATTTGTCCTTAAAACAAGCTCACACATAAGCAGCTAAAATAGAAATTCACAAATGAAGCACAGCGTAAATTCTTTCAGGAAGACGTCATTAACCTAATCATTACTCTTTCTCCTTTAATCAAATCAGCTGTTTAGAAGCGATACTTTCAGTTAAACCAATCAGACATGGCCACGAAATTCAAGGACCAATCACAGCATTACAGCTCTGCTTTGAATATTTTCTCCCTGTGCTGTTCAGTTTTCGTTACAGGCAAAGCGCTCAACCCTCCACCCCCCCTGCCGCCTCCAGTCTTCATGATTCTCCCGGCTGGCCATTCCGTTGCCTCGTCGGTCTGGTCCCCGGTCTCTTCTCCGCCGCCACCAGTGTCTAGACTCCATCAGGGGTTATGTTCCTATTCTCTACCCCTTTAAAAATATTATTATTCGATGGAGTCTAATCTCCAAAAGACTCATACATTTTACCATGCAGTTGTATAATAAATATTTTCTTTTTGCATATCTGCAAACAAAGTCTATCCTGATGGAATTAAAGGTGCAGTAGGTAAGACTTATAAAACTAACTTTCTCTCATATTTGCTGAAACTGACCCTATGTTCCAGTAGAACTACACGAAGCAGGTAATTTAAAAAAAAATCTGACTCCTCTGGCACGCCTATAGCCTGTAGTGCCATTTGCAAAAACCCACCACACCCTGTTCAGATGCACCATTCAGGGCCAGGAGTGGTGTCTAACTGCGTGTCAATCACTGCTCATGCACACATATTCATTCTCCCTTGTGGGGGGGAGGGGCTTAGGAGAACGTTTTGGGCTTTAGCGGAAAGGGGGGAGGGACTGAGAAGTTGTCAATGTTCAAATTCTTTGGCTAAGTCGTGGATCTTCACAATCCTACCTAGGGCAACTTTAATTCAGCTAAAATACAGTGTCTGTGTGTGAGGCTTGACAACTCCCAGACTATACTGTCTCTATAAATTACAAACCAATGTCATAATCCAGTCTTTTTCTCCTGTTTCTCCTTTCACCAATTTCAAAGGCAAGAGAACACAGGAACAGCTAAGGTGTTTATTTATGTGGCTTTGACTTGCCTCTCATTTCCCTGCATCTCCACTGTGTATCTCCACTGTGTAAGAGGAACACTGTCTGAGCCAGTAGCAGAGGACTGGTGTATTTCTACTTTTTTTTTTCTCGCATAGCACAATTAATGCTGCTCATTCTATTCACGCATTTTCATGTGCAAAACGTCACCGTACTGCTGGCCACTCACTTCCCTCAAACACTCAGCTGTGGTACATAGTGTGGTGACACGTCCTAGTATTTTTTACATTCTCACTTTGTGCAATTTCTGAGGCGCAGTTGGTCTTAATCACCATATGAGTAATATCAAGGTGGCAACAGATAATGCCTAAAGACTAAAAGACACTTTTGTGGACACTTTTCTACATGAATGATTGGGGATGTTGTGTTTTTGTCACTAAATCCACTGTTTAGAATCAGTCAATTATGTGTCAATTTATTACACTGATCATAGTCCCAAGTCTATAGCTGTAATAGAAACATACGTTGTTTGCCTTTTTTCAAATTAAAAACAGGAATTCTTTCATCTAGATCAGTGATTCCCAACCAGGATTACTTGTACCCCAGGGAGTACTTCTGCAGTTGCCAGGGGGTACGTGGAAAGATTTTTTATGTAGCTCAACTAAATTGAAAAAATAGAAATGATGATGACATTTCATTTCCGGGATTGTTCAGGTGCCACCGGATATTCCGCCAGATGTCCGTTTCCTTTCGCTTTCTTTCTTAGTGCCGCCCAAGATGATTGTGATTGGTTTAAAGAAATGCCAATAAACCAGAGCACGTTTCTCTCCCATCCCGGAATGCTGAGTGGACTAGCCAGACCTTCCTCCGCAGTGCTGAGGAGGAAGTTCTGGCAATGCGAAACTAAGTCAACTGTAACACCTGAACACTACATGTTGCACTTACTGTAAATAAGAGCGTGTGAAAACTAGTTAACAAGGGAGCCCAGACGTTTAGCTAAAAGTAATGAATAATGTTAGAAATTACTAGTTAAAAGTAATGACTAAACAGTTTGAATGATTATCTAAAAGTAATGGAAAAACAATTAAAATAGCTACAAGCCAAAAGTAATGGATAAACATTCAGCTTCACTCCAAGTAGTAGTAGCCTACTAGGCTAGTAGTAGTGTGATTGCTGACCAAACCAACCTTATTATTGGCATTTTGATTGTATGAATTATTGCTAATTAAAAATATCCACTTTTATAAATTGAATACTGTTATACATAAGGAACATACATTGGGAAATGATGAAGACAGGGCTGTGGGGGAACCACTGCTCTAGACCAAAAACTCTGATCTTGCTCTGTCTGTTTGGCACATTATATGTTACTTTCAACACAGTACAAACAATTTAACAAATCTTACTGATCCAATTTTGATATATGGCCCTATCTTGCACCCGGCGCAGCGCGGCGCCGATGCTATTTTAAGACCGTCCAGCGCCTGCGTCGTTTCAATAGCAAATGCACCTGCGCCCATCTTTGCGCCCTTGGGCGTGCTGGACTTACAGGGAGGTGTGTTCAGGTGAATTCTTGGCATATTGCTATCTTGACGCAGCGGGAAGTGATCGCGCCATTGACCAACAAAAACCTGCTCTAAAGTCAATAGCGCAGCATTTCATTGTTATTTTAACAGCGCATTAAAATGTACCTAGGCTAGTGCACGCGCACACTATGCTTGTTACACACACACACAGGGAAGCGCAGTAGCACACAAACATGCAAAAGATTACAAATAAAAATATTACGGTGCAAATCCGCCATCATAATAGCAATGTGCCAAGGTACAAACACGCCTGGCTTTTAAAGAGAATGGGAGATGACACTCTGATTGGTTTATTGCATGTTACGCCCAAAAAACACCTATGAATTAATGAAGACACTAAGTACAACCCTTTTGAACCATGCGCCTGGCACACAGACCCTTTTTTCTGCCGTCAAACTAGCAAAAGTGGATTTGGACACGCCCTAAACGCACCTGCGCCATGCGCATCACACCTTAGATCGTTAAAATAGGGCCCATAGTCTTAAAGGGCAATATAAAGAGTATATTTTTGACCACTTATTAATGTAATTATGTGTGTTCCCTGCTGCATAAAGCTTTGACATGTTTGTGTTTAGCCTGTGTTAAGCAGGCTGTACTGGACAGCTGCATAGGGAATCCGGCTATAATAAATAAACTGTTTGATGATATTTAAGGATGTCTAGAAGGGATGTGGCTTCTGCTGAGTTTCATCTGATATATCAATCTTTAAAAAGTGTATGTGTTTCCAAAACAGAATTCACCAACACTTTAATGAAGTGGTGCTTATACGGCGTAAGCACTTTGTGACAGCACTGCAACCATTTTACAGAGAGTGGCTTCATATAACACACAACATTCATTATAGCTAATTCAAAAAAGTATATAATGATGTAACTTGTCCCTTGTATTTCTAGATCTTTCAGTTGTTTGTGTGCTGTAAAAAAATATATGTTACAAAAATAATGATCTCTCCATTTAGTAATATTTTAGTACATATATTTTTGCTGCCAGAATGATCACTGTTTACAAGCAAAACTCTTTAGGCAGCTGTTAAAGGTCTAGGATGCAAAACACAAAATATAGCTTATAAAATGAACTCTGATGCTTGACACATTTATACACACCATTTCAGCATGAAATAATTGTAGTAAATTGACATTACATTAGACCATTTTAGTATTACTAACAATCTTCTTGCCTTGGTGTGCACAATAATTTAGAGAGGGAGTATTTGCTGTTCTGAATGAACTGCACAGCATTTGAAAATGGAGCATGTTTGATATTTCTCAGGAGTGAAATATCTCATTACAACAATGATGACCAGTGACCCAAGTTAGAGGATACAATTTATGTATTGGAAACCAAAGCACAAACTGGTACTAAAAGAGTTGAAAGGATTCCACTTTGTTGCCGACAGGTGCAGCCGCTCTGGGTCTAAATGTAAAATAAGTTCTCATAACCCGAAGAGCAGTTCGTAAAAGGTGAAATCTCCTATCAGCAGTTTGCTATCAACAGCTTGAAGCAGCACCTCTAGGTTTTCTTCTCTCAATGGGAAAATGATAGTCACAGAAAGGCTTAACACACACACATACACACACACACACACACACACACACACACACACACACACACACACACACACACAAGGCATTTTAGATGTGCTCCTGTAGCTTTCATCCCTACAGAGCTGCTGTGACCCAAGGCTTTATGAATGCCATTTCTGAATGCCAAGGTGTTCAAAAGTACTGCTGTAAAACAATCACTTATTCACACTGCAAAACCACAGTAAACTCTAATAAATATGTTTTTTTATCCATTCCCTTTACATCTCCTGGCCTAATATATTTTTTCTTTAAATTATCTTTTCTGACATTTAGATCCAGTGCTCTGTGGAAGTTGCCTAGAAATCTAGACGCACCCTAGCGGCCGGGGGGTATTCATTTCATCAGAATACAGCATTAAGAAATATGTTAGAAAATAGGAAATATTGGATAGGATAGAACAGCACAATGTAATTGTGCTAAAGAAGACGTAATGTCAAATATCACATAAAATATCACATGCATTATTAATTTCACTTTTTTTCATTTTAAAACAAAATGTATATCCAAATACACCAGGGGGGGCAATTATATTTCAGGGGCGGCCAGTGCCACCCCGTGCCCCCCTTCTAGCCCCGCCCCTGCATAACAGTGATTAGTAATAATAAAAACTGCTGGCTTATGTTTTGATTCTGTTCAAGTTGCCATGCATTTCTTTAACAGGAGGCGCATTAACCCGTGTCTAATACCTTAATATAATAGACAGTATGATGGTCTTCAAAAAACAGTGAAAAACAAACGGGTGATATAAAAGCCCACCCATCTATTTAGAGAGCACCTCACATTGAGTGTTGATATCCTACCAGCGTCTCGTCTGTTTGTCTTTCTGATCTGTGAGCTCTCTGTTCCAAGCTCCAGGTACAACATGTTCACCGAGGGATACAGAATGAATCTGTTTCAATTATATTGCAAATAGAAAGTAGTGCCACATGTAGGAAATGTAAACATCTGCACCCAACATGAAACCATGTAACATAAGGAAGTGTTTGGGATGTATATTGTAAGTGATTTAAGAAGAAGAAAAAAAGAATGCAAGTAAGTTATCCATTAGTGGAAGTATTAGGCATAGCTGAGAATGAGTTTGATGGAGTTCCCTTTAGATCAGATAATATACTGTATTTCATTTGCAATATTTAATTGCTAGGCAAAGAGAGAGAAAGATAGGTTTGTAGCTGCTTTTTGACACCCACATCACTTTTCACACCCCTCACAGATAGATAGACAGATCTGTGCACAGGAAAGGACTGATGAGAGATGGAGCTAACTGTTTTTCCTTCCCTTTGTACATCTACCCAGCATCCACTGATCAATAGTTACTCATGATGTCTGGCTTTCTTGCTATCTCTCTCTTCGCCCTGCCTGAACCATCTCTCTCTTGCCTTCCCATCCATCCTTTGTTCTTCTCTCACGTGTCCCTCTTTTCTCTCCTTTTCCCTTATTCCTCCTGTCTCTGCCTTCAATCCTCCCACCTTTTCAGCTCTCTGTGTAAACTCTTTATTTCAGTACCCCATTTTCTATTCACTTTCTTTTTATTCTCCTCCATCTCACTTCCATCTTTTCTTCTCCCGTGTCACTGTTTTACATTCACTCTCGTCCTTTCCTCTCTGTCCCATCCCTTACAGCCCTACCGCTCTCCTTTCCCTGCTGTCTCTCATCTCTTGCATGCACCACAGTAGCTGCCTCTAAGGCAATCAAACAGTGGGAGTTTTCAACACAGCAGATGTGCTGGATGGATGGATGGATGGGAGGATGAGTGGAAGAGGTTGAGGGTGAGCAGCACACAGGCTGGATGCTTGGAGGAGAGAGGACAACCTACACCTGTTTCATGCCAGAAACGTGACAGAACACAGAACAAACCTATAGTTTCTAAATCCTTTTTGAAATATTATGTAAAAGCATTTAGGGCTTTAGAGAAATTCAACTAAAGTTCTGTTCTCTAGCTTAAATAGTCTGGTTGTAAAAGTCAGTTTATCAAAATGACTGTTTTCCTTTTTAGTCCATCACAATATATCATAGCTTTGCTGTAGTTTCATATTGAGAACACAGCAAATTGGCACAGATAACAGTACTAATAGTAATGTGGCAGGCATTATCACCATTGTGTTCTGCATGGTATGACAGACTTAATTACCTCAGTGCCATGTTAGATAGCCACGGTCTATTTGCGTTGAGCTTGACATAGCTTTTCCCCCTCGCATATCGTCCGCCCTCCTTGTTGTTGTTGTTGTTGTTGTTGTGGTTACTGCAGCTGCTATGCTAATTAATTCAAGACTCCAATAATAAAGCATAAGTAGCAAAAACATAATGCCAAAGCCCCCGGGAGCCAAATGCATAATTACACAACAGTTTAATTTGCAAGAGCTACATTGTAATTAACGCTGTGTGGCTTGTAAAGCATCATCACGTGCATGTTAAATGCTGGAAATGGGCTCAAGACTGCTCAAGTACTTTATCACTTGACACATCAAAGGAATATGGAGACTGCGTCTAAGGCATCATGAACACGAGCTGTTAAGAGGATGAAAGGAGAGTTGTGATGGGGCATACTGCACGCAGTGTGTGAAAACTGTTTTATTATTTCTACATAAAACCCATGTCTGTCTCTGTTTGCTCTGTTCAAAATGTACTTAATGTTTTTAATCTTTTGAATAATCAAAAATCTCTGTCCGCCTCGTTTCCATAAGAAGAGACTGAGAGCGAAACGGCGCTGTCCATGGTGCTGAAAGTGCAGCTGCTGGAGCAAACAGCTCACCACAGCACTCCGTCCTCCTGCTGGCTACACGCGCTTGATTCAACTCTGTCCTCTCTGTATGTATTGATTATTTATGATTTGGCCGATGGGTGGCGGGCGACTAGCTTTCATCTGTTAACGCCCGCCTCCATTGTTGTCTACCGGGAAAGGCATCCCAAACATGTACAAAATGACTTCCAGTGCGGCTGATATTCAAGTTTTAGTGAGGGAAAAACAGCATATTAGGGGGTGCGTGGTGTGGTCCACACACACATAGACAAACATAACAAACACACAATAAGGCGCTATACCTGTATAGTTTGGCGGTTGTAGACTTTCACTACGTGGAAGTTAAAACTGTAAATCCCTTTGCGCGGCGCGATGAAATTACTTCTCTCCTCATCAAAGTTCTTCCCAACGTTTACTATAACCTAAAAGAAAGAAAGCAAGAAAGTAAGGACAAAATTCCATTGATAAAATTCCAGCTTATGTCTTTCATAGTATTTGCACACACTGCAGGATCACAGAGGTGCATAAATAATTTATTACAAGGACATTGTGACAAACAGCTTTCACAACCAAAGGCATAGCCCGCATCTTAAAAAGCAGAAAATCTCAATGCTTTCATGTAACAAACAAAAGTATATTATTTACTTTAATTGTATTATCTTATTTTACTTGGAGAGAATTAAACCTATTTAGCCCACATTTTATATTTTCTTTTAGGAATAATTTCTAGGATAGCCGATTATAATTAATATCTCACTTAATCTTTGATAGGGGACTCTAAAGGGTCCCTCTGGCCCCGGACCACATATTCAGATTCACTGATGTAGTGGAATAACTCTCTGCTTTTATCTAGGCTTTTCCCCCAGTCAGAACTTCCAAACTTCATGGGAAATGCAAGGGAACTCAATCAATCTTTTAAATGCAATTTTTAATTATGCATTTCTGCGACCAAATGTCTGGTTTTATGGGTGGAGGCGGACTATGGCGTGTAATTGAACGGCAGTTTGAGAGAATTAACCTTTAACGGAAGGCGGGTAGGACTAGCCCTCGCGACCTGCCGTTACTAAATTATTTGGTGAGATGTCAGTTGTCATCCCATATCCCATATTGTCAGCTCAGAAAGTTGAAATATTCAACTTTCCTACCAGGCTTTACTTTACCAACCACTTTGGACATGTATTGCCTATATAAAAAAAAAGGCTCAATTCCGCTCCACTTTT
The DNA here is from genome assembly GCA_023631565.1 of Gymnocephalus cernua. Taxonomy (NCBI): domain Eukaryota; kingdom Metazoa; phylum Chordata; class Actinopteri; order Perciformes; family Percidae; genus Gymnocephalus; species Gymnocephalus cernua. Next base: position 8,473,884 of record CM042431.1, read on the forward strand.
AGTTATATGGAATGGAGCTGCCCGCAGCAGACCACGATAGTCCATTGCCAGAGGTGCACGAGATGCAGCTGCGCAATTAGGCTATATCCAGCCACTGTAGCCTGTAGCCTATCCACTGATTCCTGTTTTTTTACATAATATGATCCGGGACAAAGTTCAGCCCTCATTGCACATTTTATTTTGTCTTCGGGAGGTCATTTATGGCCAATGGCGCAGTAAACAAACGGCCAATTTTTTTGTTTGCTTCTGGTGTTTCTTTAAAATTTGACTCTTCCATCTATTGGTAGCTCAAATTGCCTTCTCTAGGTTATTTGACAACTGCCACACCAGGCAATACGCACGCCCACACACACCTTCTGAAACTTCATGTTTCACCGATGTAATATCATTCCTTCATCAGGTAGGCTATTCATTATTTGAAGAAGAAAAAACAATCTTAAACTTACTTTGCTTCTTTTATTTATTTTTTGCAATAGAATAGAATAGATTTATTTCTCCTACCCGGTCGAAGTAGATGACCATGGTCCGGTTGCTCATCTCGGACGGTTCATGGTTGGTGTTCCGGACTGCGGAGAACGCCACTTTGGCGCTGCCCGAGCGCACCGAGATGCCGAGCGCCGTGCCTGTGGGGTCCGCGGCCGGGTTGGAGTCGCACACCACTAGGCACTTCCCCTCCAGGACGATTGGTTCCGTCTCGTTCTGAGCGCGGGCCGGGCTCGCCGCGAGCCACACGGCACTCAGCAGGCAAAACGCCAACATACCGGACCACAACGGTGAACTTCTTCGGTGGTATTCTCACCTTGTGAAGCCGTGGGTCTATTCCCCTTTTTTTTTTTTTTTAAAAGTAAGGTAGGCAGAGTTTCCCCGTGTTCCCCAGGTGAACTAGATGCCACTCCGTTTTCTTGGATTTAATTAGCCCTCTGCAAACAGTTTATCCCTCGCAGTCTCTTTGAGGGGAAACCAGACGGTTTATTTTTAGGCTTCTCTCCTTTTTTTTGAAAATCAGTTTGTTACCCCCGTTATCTCCGGTCGAGTCGCCAGTGTTCGCCTGCTCCTTTCCTCTTTTTCTCACTTCTCGGCAGGTTTTCTGTCACTTGGAAACACAAGAAGCGGGAGTCGCGCGCGGTGCGGAGGGGCCCTGGACGAGTGACGAGGCAGTAGAACTCATAGCGCGCGGGGGGAGGGGGGGGAGCTCCGTCTGCTCTCTCTCTCGCGCGCGCTTGAATTATTGATATGTGAGATATGAGAGTTTCAAACACAAAAGGCTCGAGAGGAAGGGACGCGGCGCGCGAGCGCAAGATGCTCCCGCCCTGGTCCTGCTCCTGTTTTTTTGGTTCTTTACAGACCCCTCCCCCTGGTAACTGAGACCCATCATCGGATTAGCGCGTGCGCGTTTTCGATATTTTCCAATCACTGCGTGCCGACCGCCCCCCTCCCCGCCCCACCACTTTATCAAGAACCCCTCTCTCTCTCTCTCTCTCTCTCTCTCTCTCTCTCTCTCTCTCTCTCTCTCTCTCTGTGTGTGTGTCTCTCTCTCTCTCCCCTTCTTTCTCTCTCTCTCGCTTGCTCTCTCCTTACCTTGTTTTCCCTCCCCTTGGCTACACATATTCTATCTATCTATCTATCTATCTATCTCTATAGCCATAGTCTATATTATTTCTGTCAAAAGTCAATCTTTCTACACCTTCACACATGTTTTCCGTCCTCTCTCTCTCTCTCTCTCTCTACCTCTCTCCCTCTCTTCTCTGGTATATAACAGGTAAACCAAGCAGCATCACTCTTTATGAAGGAGGATCTATATATAAAATGAGCACACATCATAAGCACAGTCCACAATCAAGACGTGTTCCGCTCGTCAACATCATCATCACCACTGTCATCATTGTCGTTGTCATGTAAGCAAAATAATGCCTGAAAACTGACTTGTTACTGTAAACTGCTTTGTAACCAGCAAGGGGAGATGAAACCTCTCCAGGGTGTGCGAATACCTCCTGAAGAAAAACAAAATTACTCAGTAAATGGTGGCAGCCGTAAAAGATACCACAGGGAGGTGCAGCAATGCAGAAAGTGTGCCAAATGAGCCCCACTGGGAGCCAAACCATCAGAGAAAACACAAACATGACAGGTATTTTTATTTTTAAATTAATCAGTATTTTACTATAATAATGGTCAAATTTGATGCAGCAGACGGGCCAAGTACCCTGATTTTGTACTTTGACTTGTATTTCATTGCAGAGAATGTGAAAACAAAATATTTCATGTTTTGTCTGGTCAACTTAATTTCATTTGTAAATATACATCCTTTCCTGTCATTCAGACCTGCAACACATTCCACAAAAGGTTGGGACAGGAGCAATTTAGGGCTAGTAATCAGGTAAATTGCTTAAACAATGATGTGATTTGAAACAGGTGATGTCAACAGGTGATTGTAATTATGATTTGGTACAAAAGCAGCATCCAAGAAAGGTCTAGTCCTTTAGGAGCAAAGATGGGCCATGGATCGCCAGTTTGCCAACAAATATGTGAGAAAATTATTGAAATGTTTAAAAGCAATGTTCCTCAAAGAAAGATAGGAAGACATTTGCTTATTTCACCTTCAACAGTGGATAACATAATTAAAAGATTCAAAGAATGAGGAGGAATTTCAGTGCGTAAAGGACAAGGGCGCAAGCCTAAGCTGAACAACCGTGATCTCCGATCCCTCAGGCGGCACTGCATCAAGAATCGTCATTCATCTATAAGCGATATCACCACATGGGCTCAGGACTACTTTGGCAAACCTTTGTCAAGTACCACAATACGTAGTTACAGCCACAAATGCCAGTTAAAACGGTACTGTGCCAAAAGGAAGCCATATGTTAACAGTGTCCAGAAGCGCCGTCAACTTCTCTGGGCTCGGAGGCATCTGGGATGGACCATCACACAGTGGAAACGTGTACTGTGGTCAGATGAATCAGTATTTCAGGTATTTTTTGGGAGAAATGGACGCCGTGTGCTCCGGACCAAAGAAGAAAAGCATCATCCAGACTGTTACCAGCAACAAGTCCAAAAGCCAGGGTCTGTCATGGTATGTGGTTGTGTCAGTGCCCTTGGCAAAGGTAACTTGCACTTCTGCGATGGCACCATTAATGCTGCAAAGTACATAGAGATTTTGGAGCACAATATGCTGCCTTCAAGAAGACATCTTTTCCAGGGACGTCCATGCATATTTCAACAAGATAATGCAAAACCACACATTACAAAGTCCTGGCTGTGGAGGAAGAGGATACGGGTACTTGACTGGCCTGCCTGCAGTCCCGACCTGTCTCCAATAGAGAATGTGTGGCGCATTTTGAAGCGCAAAATGCGACAACGAAGACCCCGTACTGTTGCCCACCTTAACACTTGTTTGCAGCAAGAATGGGACAAAATTACACCTGAAACACTTCATCACTTGGTGTCTTCAGTCCCTAAATGTCTTTTAAGTGTTGTGAAAAGGAATGGCAACATTACAAAGTGGTAAATGCTTTACTGTTCCAACTTTTTTTGAAATGTGTTGCAAGAACCTAAATAGGAATTTTGTTTTTTTGAAACAAAAACAATAAAAATCATGAGGAACACATTAAATTATGTGCTGTTGTATTGTTTTACATTTAGAAATCACTACTTTCTTTTTTTATTTGTGTTTTCCATACTGTCCCAACTTTTTCTGATTTGGGATTGTATCAAAGAAACAAGTTTATTTAAGTCTAAAAAAGTTCCCCATAGAGCCACAATAAATATTATGTAATGTTTTTTAGGCTCTGTAGCACTCTCAGGGCTCGAGAGTGCGACCAATTTGGTCGCACATGCGCCAAAATTTTGTAAGGGTGCGACTAACATTTTTCCTAGGTCGCACCGGTGCACCTAACATCCTCTCCGCTGCCTTACATGATCCATTTCTTCTGTAAAGCCGTGCATGTGTTTGGATCTCTCCTACTCTCCGCGCAGCCCCGCCCCCATTCACTCACTGTCACACACAGACTCCCCTGCAACACGGAGAGACACGGCGTCGGTCCACACTGCGACATTTGTCTACAGTTTTAATTTTTATTAACACAGCTCTACATTGTTAAGCATGAGAGGGAAACCTGTATTTGTACCAGTGTTTCCGCTGGTAACTCTGTTACTGCGGCCGCCGCACGGCAAAAAACAGACAAAGTTATTGAATGCAACTAACTTCAGACGGAGCCTGCTGGACCTGGGCGAGAGACGTGGCCATTTTGGAGGATGTTGATGCTAGGGAGTGTGGCAAGCTGGTTTAGCCAAGGCCAAAGGGGAAGAAGGCCAAATTACAGGTATTGGCCATCTGAGGGGCATACGACAGCAAGGCGGGGGGCTATAAGACTTTGAGCCATGAAATGTGTTCAGTGTTCAGGGAAGCACTTTGAAACAGTAGCACTTTCAATTTTGAAATGTTTTACTTAAAATTTTTTTTGTTTGGCAGCTCAGTGAAGCACTTTAATTTTTTTTTTTTATATATGCAGTATGATTGTGCTTCAACTAAAAAGTATTTACCTACACCTTATTCTTGTTTAAAATAATTTACATAATATATATGAATGTATATGGAGCGTGATAAAAGGTGACCTTGAAGTTGTGGCGTTAATGGCGACGCAAGGAAAAATGTGGGTGCACCTAAATTTTGTGCTGGTGCACCTAAATAAAAAAGTTAAATGCACCAGTGCAACCAAGGCAAAAAGTTAGTGTGGAGCCCTGACTCTCCATTAATGTTATTGACCAAATCTAACCATCAGCAATAGCACTGCTTTGCACACTGGTTTCAGATGTAGGGACATTTTCAGTTTTACAGTTACCCTTACGTTAGGGTTAGGGTTAGGCAGTGGTGTAGTCTACGTGATACGCAGGTATATGCAGTATACCCAAGAAATCTCCAGGATTTCCATACAGCTACTTAAAAATGTGCAATGACATGCAACAACATATTTTTGTGACAGAACTTTCCGTCAGATATTTGTTTTCACAAAGACAGGGTCGAGTAATGTGACAGCAAACTAAACTAGCACTGCAGAACATGCAGAGAGACTTTTCTCATCTTTCATCGACCGGCTCCTCGCTGAGCGCAGTGCGTAGTGTGTGCGTAGCGACCGGGCCCAAATGGTCCGCCTACACTGATGCCAATATCCTCCCTTCACCACACGTTTAACACAAATATAAGTAGCCTATTTCAATTTGTACTCGTTGCTTTGGGGTCAACTTTTGTGATCCAGGCTTAGGTCCCTGATGTGAAAGCCCCCTTACTGCTTTATGTTCCATTATATTTTTGATATATTTTGAATGTCATCTGTGTTTTCCTTCTCATAGGATAAGTAAAGGTATTCCCACCATAACTTGGTGCATGAAAGTGCATCAGAATGCAGGAAATGAAGTTTTTGACACTCAAAATAACCCTGGGGGAGGACACCCAGACCCCACACTTTTATATGCCACCACATACTTCTACTCCATTTTTTAAATTAATCATTTTCTGTCTTTTTTGCTCTTTCTTTTTGACTTTAACTCCTCCCTCCATTTATTCTCCTTGTTTCTGTTCCCTGCCCTATCTCTTTACAGGATATTTCTCTCATCGTTTCTTTCTCCTTACCGTCTACTGTCTCTTCTCTCCCTGTCTTTGTCTTCTTCCCTCCCTGCCTCCCTCCCTCCCTCTCTCCCTCCCTCCCTCCCTCCCCTCTGTCATTCCTGCAGTTTTCCTCTCTGTCTCTCTGTTGCTGTGTCTCTCTCCCAGGGGTTTCCTTCAGCCTCTAATACAAGCGGATGGTGAATGACAGGCCAAAAGAACTTCTCTCAGATGCAGGATGCAGGGGACACTCTCTCTCTCTCTCTCTCTCTCTCTCTCTCTCTCTCTCTCTCTCTCTGTCATACATTTAAATACATATGTCACCACACATTCAAATCACCATTTCCTCTCTCCTTCTCATGACCACATTGCTCTTTTGCCGACCACAGTGTTTGTGTGTGTGTGTGTGTGTGTGTGTGTGTGTGTGTGTGTGTGGGTGTGTGTGTGGGTGTGTGTGTGTTAGCTGTCTGAGGTTGTCACAGGCACACAGGGGGAACAGAGCTCATTGTTTTAGCCTGACTGCAGTTTAACTGGACTGACAGACAGGAGCAAACTGCCACTACACACCTACTTTGTCCATGTGTCTCAGTGTGTGTGTGTGTGTGTGTGTGTGTGTGTGTGTGTGTGTGTGTTGGTTTGTGCTCAGCAGAGATTAAAGCTTAACTCTCTCCAAAATGCATCCTAGGGTCTTTTTGTGAATGTACGTGAGTCAAAGTTTAGTTAAAAGCATATTTAGGACGGAATCGCCACTTTTAAGATTCACCGTGCTGTCGGTTTTGGGTCAAATGGCCTTTTGAATGGGAGAGCTAGGGGCACTTTCATGCTAGCCTCAAAATAGCTATTTTCAAAATACTAAGAAGGCTCGACACAACATGAAACTTTACTCCAAGTATCACCAGTGGCTCTACACCTTAACACAAGCATTGACAACATTCTTTGTGTACACATATTTACAAAAAAAAAAGTTTTATGTTGTGTTGTTAAACTAAAGTTTGACTCATGTACATTCACAAAAAGACCCTAGGATGCATTTTGGCGAGTTACGCTATAAACAACAAACATATATTCATTGCCTCTGGACCTGCCTGCCTGCCTGCCTGCTGGACGATGATGCTCTCTAGCTTCAGATTCTGAGGCTGCGCAGTGCTGCCGTGACATTTAGGATTGAGATCACTGTAGTGGAATTATGTCTAAAATAAGTCCCTAAGGCCTGTTAAATCTGACTCCAATTTATTAATTCCGCGCCTTCTTTCGCCTTTTAAGCAAGTTTACTGAAGTCCATCATTTAAGTTAAAACACACGTGTGGGTACAGAAAAAATCTCCTAAGTTTCCCTGACCGCAGTTCAGAATCAGAAAAGCTTTTATTGCCAAGTCATGTGGTGTGAGGTTTTGGTCCTGATGGACCTCAGCCTCCTGCCAGAGGGGAGTGACTCAAAGAGTTTGTGGCCGGGATGGGAGGGATGATGGTATTAAAGGCAGAGCTGAAGTCCACAAACAGGATCCTGGCGTAGGTTCCTGCGGAGTTCAGGTGCTGGAAGATGTAGTGGAGGTCCAGGTTTACTGCATTGTCTACAGACCTATTGGCTCTGTAGGCAAACTGCAGGGGGTCATCCTCTGTCTCCGGCCATATTTCTTCAGTTCTCATACACACACACTGACCCAGGAGCCACCCCCTGCAGTTCCACCTCTCCGCCTGGTACTAAAAAAACAGTTTCTAACATACACTTCACATTCCTAAACTATAATGTAATCAAAGCTTAAACTAACCATTTGTGTGTTCGGGTCTATACATTGTACAGGGAGTTCAAATGTGTCTTCCCTGGAAATTGCAACCATGTCTCATGACTACACACAACTTACATATATTATAAACTTTTATACTGAGAATAACACAACTAGATTATTGAAATATTTATACATCACCAAAGTTAATCTTTTGAGGGGTAAAGAAGGACAGAAAGAAAATAAATCAAAGCTAATGCAACAAACAGAGACATTTCTCTAATCATAATTATGAAGATAGCATTAGGGAATTACAGCATAATCTACAGCCAGTGCAATGTGGAGAAGAATATGGCTTTAGTTAGTTGGCATATTGTCTGGAAAGAGTCCTATTGTCATCACTGCACTAAAGTGTGCTGTTTGGAAGCTAATTAGGTGTGAATGCTGAAAGGAAGTATCAGTTTTTCTACTTGCAGGCTTATTCATAATACTGACTGTATATAAAGGGAAATACATGATATGGCATTATATAGGCTTAAATAGACTGTGTTGTTGGGGGATAGTAGTTATATAGAAAGGTAAAATAGATGTAGGTGCCATTGCCTCAGTGTCAAATTACTTTTGTATATTATAGCACAACGCCTGAGCCCATCGGCAAGAAAATTGGCTAATTCTGTTTGTTGCATTCAGTATTTATTCTACATGTACCTGGGTGTCATTTCCCATTAGCGGCACAGACTCTGATTTAAAGCACAAAGGAGGTCCCTCAACTAAGTCACAGAGAGAGCCTCACTTTACATTGAACAGCTTCTCAAAATAGCAGATGTGGAACTGTTAAGGAAACATAGCTCCCAACAGCTGTGCGCTCTTCATTATAACAAAAAAATGTTGTGACAGAGAAGGCAGCCAGATGAAAAGAGGCAAGGCCTTTGGGAAGACCAGAATGTAACCTCTGCTGTTTACAGTAAGACAGCTAAAGGAAAGCTAGACATAACCAAATGTCTGTCCACATTTCTTCACAAAGCCTTTCTAAAAACTTTTTTTTCTTTTACTAAGGCTGGCAATAAAAAATAAAAAAAAATCTAAATATGCAGTTGATCATACATACAGACACGATTAGATCACACCTCCCACTGCGATTTTCCAATTAAAGAATACTAAATTCTGCCGGCAGCACTTCCATTGTCTGGCAACAGTACAGTAGTCACATCATCCCCACCTACTTGCCCACAAGAAAGAGCTTAGCAAGTGTAGCTTCTGTACCCCATACGCTGAGACAAACGTCCTCTGTTAAGTATAGCTGCTGTGGGCCACCGAACCTCAGTGATCAGGACATATTGTTTGTTTTGGGGACAGCCTGAACATGCCTGCTGTTTTCCTGTCTGATGGCTGCAGTATATGGGAAAAGAAGTTAACGTTTGTCTGTGAAAACTGAAAAAAAAATTAATAGCAATTTTTCCATTATCTATTAATTATATATATATATATATATATATATATATATATATATATATATATATATATATATATATAATAGATAATGGAAAAATTGCTATTAATTTTTTTGAATCTAATCGAATCAAAACCGAATCGAATCGAATGTTAAACACACACACTCACTCACGCACACACACACACACACACACACACACACACACACACACACACACACACACACACACACACACACACACACACACACACATACACACACACTTTGTACTTTATTTAGCCTGCAAGAAAACACTAGTTGTTGCTGGTATCAAATACAAGAGCTTGTATTGACAATTATGAAGCAAACTACCATAGTTTAAAAAATGAGCAAGATAAATAGAGGTGCTATTTGCTCATTTCTGAAAAGCAATTGTGTAAACCCTCTTAAGAAACGCTTGAAATTTCATGCTTTTTTGTCTAAACGGCATACCCAATTTAAATGTGGTACACTTCCAATATACTTTGACACTCTGGGATGTGCCTGATATCATTGGAAAGGAAACACTCTCAAGTTTTTGTTCCAAGTGTCAGGGTGATTCTAGGCCTCACTGACACAGAGCTACAGAGGCTAGAATGAAGGTGTTTTATTTCAGTCCAAGTCATACATCTGTAAAATGATTAAAATACACTGCTGTGACCACATCTGACAGGTGACAGCCAATCCAGGACATTAGCCACATGTGTCTGTCTTTACTACAGATAAAATCCAGAAGCCAAAAGACTCAGAAATTGATTTTATATAATTTTTGTTTTCTTGAAAGGTGCAAAGAAAAAAGCCAACAAAATGCAAAATACAAAACTTCTCAAATACAAAAACACACCCACATCAATCACACACATACGTGAAATAACTATATACATAAATATATAGAAATAAGTAATTATAAATTGGTCAGGGAGTGCTCTGCATTATAACAGTCACTGCAGGGTTAAAATTTCAATGGCTTTCAAGATGTCTATGGAATCGTCTTTTTAACAGGCTACACAGCTAGGGGCGTTTTATAGCATGGAATTTTAACTGGCTGAAGAAAATGTCGATCAATCCCACCTGACCCCAGATCACTTCAGATCCGTGGTTGGCCTTCAGACCTGTCTATCTCCGGCTCCCGGATACGGATTGACTTATGAATTCAATTCAATTCAATTTTATTTATAGTATCAAATCATAACAGGAGTTATCTCAAGACACTTTACAGATAGAGTAGGTCTAGACCACACTCTATAATTTACACAAAAAAAAAAAAAAAAAAAATCCCCCAAGAGCAAGCACTAGTGTAACAGTGGTGAGGAAAAACTCCCTTTTAGGAAGAAACCTCGGACAGACCCAGGCTCTTGGTAGGTGGTGTCTGACGTGCCGTTGGGGTGTATCACAGTATAGTTAAAGGAGAATTCCAGTCGATTTCAACCCATAGCTCTGTTGTTTGTAAATTTGTAGTGCTGTCAGTAGCGAAAAAAAACGAAACCAATCGGTGCTGCCTACACCGTGTTATCCCCCTACTCGCTCTAGCACCTAACAGGCGTAAACCGGGCAAGTTTTAAACATGTTTTTAGCCTCTAAATATTTTCGAAATATCATTACAAGGTCCTACCCATGTGCAGTTATTCCTTCCGAGGGAACACAGCGAATCTGACTGCAGTAGATGTGACAGAAAGGCAGAAAAGTTGTGTTAATCCATACCTCTGGTTATTTACTGATGTCTGGTTGAAGACCACACGAATCGATTGCCGAACTCATACAATCCAATAGTCCAACACGTATTTTTTCCACAAAAAAACGATTTGCCGTGGTTAAGTCCTTACTAATGACTATAGCAACATGCTGTAACCTGACACCACTCTGCGGCCACAGAGTTCAAAAGTTCAAGAGCTATCGCGCATTCGCAGGTCACTAGGCAACAGACACACACAGACTGTCAGCTGAGAGAGAGAGAGAGAGAGAGAGACAGAGAAGCAAACGGAGCTTTCAGATGATTACGACATTGTGTCAGTGTTTTTAGTATATAGATAGTACATCTCAATCCGATGTGGAACACACGGAGGAGGTTTTGGAGTTCGATGGTCGGGGTTATCTATTCAAACCTGAATATAGCTACAGACGAAGAGTTATTGGCACAATATCTTGTCGAGAGAAGGGCACAAACAGAGAAGCAGGACGCTGCTGCTTCAAGGCCATGACGTGCGGGGACATGTTGGTCCTCCTGTCCTGTGGATACTGTATCGCAATGACAACGGAGGAAGAAAGCCTGTGTTGTAAGGAATGGGAACTCATACAGATAACGGACATGGTTTCACCCATACACAAAGGTTTCCCCATCTGATCTATAAGGATGTTTTGGAAGCGTTTTTTTTGTCCCAAAAGTAAATTGGAAGAAGCAGCCTAAACCGGACTGACCTGATGGCCAGCTGTCTAATGAGTGAGTACAATATGCTTTAGTGACTCTGTCCTAGCTTAGCTACATTTGCTTTCAGTTGTAAATACACATTCAAAACATTAATCTAAACACACCTCTTTAGATTAGCTTAGCTACCATTTTTATTGTTTTTAATTGCTTCTAAATATGATTGTTGTATGTGTTGCTTTTATTGCTTTTCTATTTGTAATGTGACATACAGTGTGTGCTGGGTTTGTGTCTTTTGAGTACCATGAAAAGCTCTCTATAAATGAAATTTAGTATTATTATTTATTGTAAATAGATGTGCCACTTCGCTAGCTAGTGAAATAACCAAAGCTCGGCCTCCCCCCAGGCCCAGCCAATGCAGACTTGTGGCCTACCGGGTGATTCTGGAGTGGGATCTGAGAAGAGAGCGCCTTGGCCGTGGCACCAGAACAACATGCCTAGCTGTGTTGTAGCAGCAATCAGACAAGAGTACCCTTCCCAACTGGAAGTTACACGGGATTCAAAGAGGCAGAGGACATTTTTTGAGTCTAATAATATAATTTCTAGTAAAACTTTGTATTGTCATTATACTACGAATAAACAAAGTAATTGCACAGTTCTATACAAGTACAAGTTGAATAAGTAAATTGTAGAGTTCTATAATATATTGCTAACACCTGTCTGTTATCAGTGGTTTTATAATATAACAGTACACATTACATTTGTGCTTTTGTGTCTTTACTTAAATAACAACAACAACGAAATTGCAATATCACAACTAGACACAATAAACTCCAAAACCTCGTGTGTTCCACATCGAGATCCCACTGCGCAATGTGACGTCGTAGTGACGTCTTTTTCAGGTCATTTTTGGACGTCCAATTTCCGTCCATTGATGGGGTTGTTTTGTAACGCCAGACGACGTCTTTTTTCGACGTCCTCCGCACGTCTAATGTTGACGTCGGTGGGACCTCCATGTAAGGGCTATTTATAGTCCAAAAGTGGTCCAAATATGGTCCAAACGAGGTCCAAAAGTGGTCGTTTGTGGACATATTTTCAACATAAAATTGACTTATTTAACACGTTATTTTTATACAACTTCTATGTAGTCCTATGTTTCAAGAGGGTGGATGACATGTATTCTGTATCATGTATTCATTTTCCTGTAGCTTTGTTTGGCTAAGCAGTTTGAACTGGAAATATATTACACCTTTGCATGCTTATCACCTGCTGCTGAGACAATCAAATGGAGTTTTTGGGAAATGATCTTCAACAGTACTTCCTTCTGAAATAGGACTAGATCATTTTCCAAAAACTCCATTTGATTGTCTCAGCAGCAGGTTATAACTTGAGACGCATACAAAGGTGTAATGCATTTCCAGTTCAAACTAGCTGCTGGGTCAAACTAAGCTACAGGAAGATTAACTGACACAGAAAACATGTCCTCCACCCTCTGGGAAACATGGGACTACATACATACAACATTATAGTTATACACATCCAAATAAATCACAATTCAATGCTTTTTCAAACTTTATTGAACAAAAAAACCTATGCCCTGAATGGCATAAAACAAAGACAATGCATGGACTACTTTATTTTAATTATCATCACTGCAGGCTCGTCAGGGCATTGCAAATCCTCCACATCCTATTCTCTGTGGCGCGTGCTTGAGGTGCTCAGACACGTTCCCCTTGATGAACTCCTCAGTGGCTGCATTATCGAATTTCATGATCCCCTCTGCAAAAGCAGAAAAAGACAAATTACTTAAATATATTCAAAGGCAATCTGCAGTCATACACTCAAGTCCCCACATGTGTAAGCAAAAATATAATTCCTGTGCATCCACTACCAATACAACTAACTACTAATACAATAACGACAAAGAATACGTACACATGGGCATTGAAATCATTATGCTGACCGAACTTACCTTCAATTTCGAGGAAACGGGTTCACGATCGAGTTCACCGCCGGTCAGAAAATCTGTGCTGCTGTCCGTGTCCAGAACACTAACGGCTCTGACTCGGGGCGGCGCCAAGCCGCCAAATGCCTTGAGTTGCCTCGGCCAATCAGAGTGGCGTTTATGATGATGTGCTCGTTTCAGCCAATCAGAGTGATGCTGACTGTTTTTTGAGTTTTTGACTGTCTTGGACTTTTTTGCAGCTGTTGGTTCTTCTTTTTAAGATAGGAATAAGGAGGATAGGCCTATAGGCTACCATGATTTTTTTAATATAATATAATATATATATATATATATATATTATATATATATATATATAAAATGTATAAAATTAAAAAATATATAAATATATAAAAAATATAAAAAAGTTAACATTTATAAAAATATATAAAATGTATATATATATATATATATATATATATATTTTAACACACTATATAAATTAAAAAATAAATAACTTGATAATATAGGCTACTTTAAATAAAATAAAAACTGTTAAAAGAAAACAGGAAAATGTACAAAAAAAAAACATATGGTCTACCAAATAAATAAATAGTCATACAGTGTTTTAGCAATTGAGAAAAACTGTAATCATGTTGATAGGCTAAAACACATATTGCAACTGCCATAGACATCCTAATGACGTCCAAAAAAAAAACGGATGATAAAAAAAAATTGACCACGTTAAACATCAAAATGACGTCCAAGTTGGGTCATGGTTGGACGTCTAAATAGTGAACCTAGTTTGGACGTTGAATAGATGTCCAGAATTTGTCATCAAGGACACCAATATTTAATGACATGATCTGCACGTCTATCCGACGTCCAATGTGCAAATCACATTTACTGCAACTGCGATAGACGTCCAAATGACGTCCAAAAAAAAATAAGCCAGATTAGGTCAAATGTTTGACATCAAAATGACGTCCAAGTTGGGTCACGGTTGGACGTCCAAATAGTGGACCTAGTTTGGACGTCGAATAGATGTCCAGAATTGGTCATGGACCGACGGACCCAATATAGACATGATCTGCACGTCTATCCGACGTCCAATGTTTAGTGGGATGTGCTATCTACATACTAAAAACACTGACACAACGTCGTAATCATCCGAAAGCTCCGTTTGCTTCTCTGTCTCTCTCTCTCTCTCTCTATCTCTCTCTCTCTCTCTCAGCTGACAGTCTGTGTGTGTCTGTTGCCTAGCGACCTGCGCATGCGAGATAGCTCTTGAACTTTTGAACTCTCTGTGCCCGCCGAGTGTGTCAGGTTACAGCATGTTGCTTCAGTCATTAGTAAGGACTTAACCACGGCAAATCGTTTTTTTGTGGAACAAATCCGTTTTGGACTATTGGATTGTATGAGTTCGGCAATCGATTCGTGTGGTCTTCAACCAGACATCAGTAAATAACCAGAGGTATGGATTAACACAACTTTTCTGCCTTTCTGTCACATCTACTGCAGTCAGATTCGCTGTGTTCCCTCGGAAGGAATAACTGCACATGGGTAGGACCTTGTAATGATATTTCGAGCATATTTAGAGGCTAAAAACACGTTTAAAACTTGCCCGGTTTACACCTGTTAAGTGCTAGAGCGAGTAGGGGATAACACGGTGTAGGCAGCACCGATTGGTTTCGTTTTTTTCGCTACTGACAGCACTACAAATTTACAAACAACAGAGCTACGGGTTGAAATCAACCGGAATTCTCCTTTAATAAACAGTGGCTAGAAATAGTGGTTGTAGTAGCGCAGGGAGCAGCACGGCATAGCAGGGTATTTCAGCAGAACCACGGCAACAGCTGGAACCATGATTTTGGTGCCATCCTAATCCCAGGATTTCATCCTGGGTGAAAGGTCTTGTTTGATTCCTAAGGCGTCAAAGAATAAAACGGATGCACTCATTGGTCGTTAGACGGCCAGAGGGAGGAGAGAGAACCATTGGTAGAGCGCATCAGTGATATCACACATCGCAGTTTTTATAACTCTGGGCTCTAAACTTCAAGATTTTGAGGCAAACAGCTCGTTTTGAATTAAACGGCTTGGATATTCCATTTCCTTGGACTCTTGTGGATTTATGAAAACTAAATTTTTGGGATTATATCACCTCTGTGGATGAAGGGACACTCAAAAAGGTATGAATGCACAGACACCAGCTGCGCAGTCTAATTCTGAATTAATTTATTTTCTTTAACTTTATAACAGTTGTATAACTGCTATAAATCATCTTATGCTTTTGTGTGTGGGCTTAATTGAATCTTGAGAGGCCAAACTTTCAAATGTTGTATCGCATGACCATATATTTTGAAGATTTAATGCTTTAAAGTTATAAAAACATTTAAAAGTGGAGGTACAGCGACGTACACGGTACAGTGCACCTTAAGAGGAGAACAACAAAAATCATCAGATGCTTGCCAGGCACCTGAAAGTACCTGCGCACTTCAAAAGTTCCCACTTTTATTAAACTGAAAACGGCTCTAAAGCATTTGTTGTTAGGTGGCAGCCTCTTGTGGCCATAGTAATTATGGGTGGGAGCAAACAAGGAAGTAAGGTGACAAACGAAGAGCGACAAACTTTGTAAGAAGGCAGGTTCGGTGTTTACCGTTTGAAACCAAGAGTCAAGGGTTAACTGACTTCGTTACAGACTTAAGTCTGTGACAGTTACATTCATGACTCAAAGTAGTTACGTCCGTGACTCACTTAAGTTAAAATTCCTGATCTATTCCTAACCGTATCCACTCATTTTTGTTGACTAAACCTATCTAGTTCTGTTTCACAATGTTAACTACGTGTTTAAAACTGCGACTGTTCACATGATAAAACCTAACACCGTGGATATGTGTTACGCTCACGTGTTCAAAACGGCAGAACCTGCAATCATGATATACTGTATGTGGTTTATGTATAAGGACGTGTTGTTATTGCAGATAATAAGGCCTGTCTTCACTGCCTTGTAAAGCTTTTTTTATGTATCACTTTAATTTCAGAAGTGCTATATACATTTTCCCAGAAAGTGTAAAGATCCCAACCCAAAATATTCAACGTGTTAAGACTGAAATGGACTGAAATCTACTACTTAAAGTAACAATTAAACTATAAACAAGTTGTGGACTCAGAACGTGTGAATAAAACTTTATGCAACACACACAGCCTAGTACATGCATACACATACTTCACGTTGCACTCAGGTACAAAGACACACTGGGGTTTGTCATCAGCTAAAAAGAACATCTCAGATGAGAAATCTCAGTTACAACAAAACGACACGCCCCCCCACCCACCCACACACAAACACACACATACCCACACACACACACACACACACACACACACACACACACACACACACACACACACACACACACACACACATACATACACACACTAAGCTTGCAAGGAGGCAGAGGCACTCTTCCAGAACAAAACGTGCACCCACAAACACACACACACACACACACACACACTCACACACACACACACACACACACACACACACACACACACACACACACACACACACACACACACACACACACACACACACACGCCAGGTAAGCACAGAGGGATCAGGGTTAACCAGGCATCAGTGGGCTGCACTGTCTGGTGATCATTGGCTTCCCGCCTGAGACCCTCTCGTAAGGTGGGTTCATGTGAGCATGCATTCTTATTGCGTCATACCATTGCCTAAGGTACAGCACATTTTTCCCCACTGTCTCAAAGAAATGTAAGCAGCAGGAAAAAAGCTAATGCCCCCTGCTTCATGTCTGCCCTCTTTTTATTTATTGGGGAGTGTGATTGCTGCTTTCCGCTTGCTTGTACATGTCATACATCTCTGAGAAGTGTGCGGTGACTGAACACAAAGAGAAAAGCTAAGAGGCAGAGGATGGAGTGCACCACTGGGACATTACAAAGCAAGCTTTTTAGGAGCCATTGACATAGCAGGCATGGACGCAGTCGGCAAAATGGTGTCTGGTCCCAATTATTCCACAAGCCGATCCCCACTCTCTTGTTTGCATGCAACGAACTGGCTCTCAATCTCAGCATGCTCTGCCTAATCAAAGGGGAAGCTGAGATAGTTGTGTGGGGCAGAAAGGGCAAAATCACAAATGTTACTTTCTGAAATCTTTAAATCTTTAATGGAGCCAGCAGCAGCTAGATTATTCATGCCTTGAACTCAGGTAAGCTTAACTTCTATCTGGATCAAGCCGGACAGGGAACAAGTTGTAAACCACTGAATAAAGCTACAGTATATGGTAGGTGTTTAGGATTTCAAAGCCTATCAGCCTGGAAGTCCTCCAAACCATACAACTATGTTCCTATGCTCTAATACGACCCACAGGAGCATATAATATAATAGCACCCCAAGAGGTGACGGAAATACCACCTCATATCTAAACCAGAGAACATCGGTCACGTTTTGAACCACGTCTTGTGAAATGGTCTATGTTTGGTTATGTTTAGGCACCAAAATTACTTAGTTAAGTTTAGCAAAAGATCGTGGTTTGGGTTCAGATTAGACGTTACTTCACTTCCTGTTATGCACGCAAAACCTGTTGATTCATGTGTTTTAAATTAGTGTTTTAAAGTGTTAAATTCCTTATGTGTTGAATATTGCATCTTTTTTCTATTAGTTATAGTTATATAGTTATTATTTTTGGTCCAGAGCATCATAAATTACAGATACAGTCCTCCCTCAGTTTACTTACGGCCAACGTTAAGCTCATGGCAAAGAACCTTGGGGTAACTTTTGAAAGCCACCATTAATATTGTAACGGACTGTGTTAATTCTTCATGTTAATGTCAAATGTTAATGTTAAATGTCAAACAGTTCACTGTTCATATACAGTAGTTTGGGCCAAGTTAGAGATGTTATGTTAAACACTGAGATTTACGCCTGTCAATGAAGTAGACGTGAGTTTTAGATGCTGTGATTGTGAACCTGTTAACATGTCATCTTCCTATGAGAGTGAGCCGCGGGAGATCGGACACCTGTAGTTGGCTGGAAGCTAAGCGGGGGGTGGTTGTTGTGGTGGGCTGGAGGAAGAGGAGAAAAAAGGAGTTAGAGGCGCGGGTAGCGAGTAATGTCAGGAAGCGTAGCTAGTTGACTTAATGGTTCTTTGTTTTGGCGTTGGCTACGGCCCACAGTAGCCTGTATTCAGTTCAGTAATAAAACCTACAGTAAACTGGTTATAACGTCTCACCGGCTGCTTATTGAGGGACGTCACATTGGTGTCAGAAGTTAAAGGCGAGTATAATCGTCGCCACGAAGCTTCCGAGGGCCACGGTGTTTTCCCCCACGTCGAGCTAACTGGGAGCTGCTGCTGTGACCACTACGCGGTGAAATGCTGCCCGGGACACGCCCAAAGATCAAGCGAGAGGAGGGAGCTGATGGACGGGATTATGACAACTCTGCCGGCACTTCGAGGGCGGCGGAGCACGCTGAACACAGAGAAAGGGTGAGGGACATGACTCTGAAAATGGCGGCAGATGCCGGTTTCGGCCGCGCCGACGTTGAACGGGCCGGCCGTGTGGAAACAACGGCGGTCGAAAACACAGCTGTCAGGCTGCCCTTGATTAAGACTCCCAGGTACGATGGCAAGACTGACTGAGAAGCGTTCCACGCTCAATTTGAACTGTTGGCTCATGCAGGCAAGTGGCCCATGGAAGTTAAAAGCCTCCAACTAGCAATGTGCCTTACTGGCGATGCTCTTTCAAGCCTGCTGCTGCTAAGCCCTCAGGATAGAGGTGACTATGATGCATTGGTGGGAGCCTTAAAGAGGAGGTTTGGGCAATGTTCTGCGGCTAGCCTGCTCCGCTCTGAGCTGTGCAGCTGACAACGACGACCAGGAGAGCCGCTGAGAGATCTGGCCAATGACATTGAAACGCTGGTTCACCGCGCCTATGCCCACATGCCCCCTGCCATTCAGAGCGAATTAGGCCGGGACCACTTTCTCCAGGCGCTGCTGCCAACGGACCTGCGGTTACAGATGCTGCTGGCTCACCCCAAGTCGCTACTGGAGGCTTTGGAGCTGGCTTCAGAGAGGGAAATGCTGTGCAGGAGTCATCTGACAGAAGGTGTACCGAAGGTGAGAGCTGTAAGTGGGACTGAATCAGACACAACACCCGCCTGGGTGGAAGAAATAACGCAGCTGGTACGGGCTGCCACGCTGTGCGAGGAGCAGCGTCCCAGATCACGTCCTATGGTTTGCTGGGGATGCGGCCAGCCTGGCCACCTGCTACGTCACTGCACCCATGCCACCAAGAAGCAGGGAAACGGGCCGGGGACCGCATAGTTGGGACAAGGCGGATCCCCGGGATGGTGTCCCGACAATATACAGGCAGGGAAACAGTACAGCATGATCAGGTGGGGGCGTTGCAATCAGCATACAACGTGGATGGCCAGGTAGAGCGACTTGTGATGCTGGGCCGAACCTGGGTTGGACACTGCTGGTATGCCCTGGTGACCGTTGGAGGAATACGCTGCTCTGCTCTGGTGGACACAGGCTCCTCTGCAACCCTGGTGAAACCGGATGTAGTGAAGAACGGAACAACAGTTATCCCCACCATAGTAAAACTGCAGACCGTCACTGGAGAGCGGGCTCCCATGGTGGGTGAGGCACTAGTGACTCTGGGGTTGGGAAAAAAAACTGTTCGCTGTCCAGTGTGGGTTGCAGACCTGGAGGACTGCATACTCGGGCTGGATGTCCTGGGTTCACTGGACTGTGTGATTGACACCAAGAGGGGAACGCTCACCTTCCCAGACGGACACGTCATCCAGATGGCTAGACAGCCACTCAGGCCGGGCTACACTGCTACTCACACCACAGCTGTGCTGGCAGCTGAGGTAACAACAGACATGGCTGCCTGCTCCACTCCCACGACCGACCACCTACACCACACCTCCCCAACCCCACCTGCTGCTGACCCACTTATGCGACCGGTGTCCACAGTTGTCGACTCCGCCTACACCAACACGCCACCGGCACCAAACCCCATTACGCTAATCGCCGATCCGACTCCACACCCTGCGGCCACCACACTGCCTGGTGGAGGAGATAGAGTCCTGGCTGTGAAGGAAGTCTGGCAGAAAAACTGTGATGGACTGACTGTCAGTGAACAGGCTCAACTGTGGCAGCTCCTACTGGAGTTCAAAGACTGTTTCTCGCTGTCAGAGGATGATGTGGGCCGGACAGGTCTCATCCAGCACAACATTGACACCGGGGACACACCGGCCATCAGGATGAGACCTCGACGTCTTCCCCTGGCCAAGCAGGAAGCGGCGGAGATGCAGCGCGCCGGACTTATCGAGCCTTCCACCAGCTCATGGGCCTCACCGGTTGTCATGGTCCCGAAAAAGACAAACGATGACTGGCGGTTCTGTGTGGATTTCAGGCCCCTCAATAAAGTGACAAAAAAAGACCCCTACCCGCTTCCGCGCATTGACGAAGCCCTGGACACAGTGGCGGGGTCCTCCTGGTTCTCTTCTTTGGATATGCGCAGCGGGTACTGGCAGGTCCCCCTTGCCCTAGCGGCCAGACCCAAAACCGCCTTCATCACCAGCCGGGGCCTGTGGCAATTTAAGGTCCTCCCGTTCGGCCTCTGCAATGCCCCCGCTACGTTTGAAAGACTGATGGACAGGGTGCTCGCTGACATCTCCCGCCAAGAGTGTGTCGTCTATCTGGATGACATCCTTGTCCATGGTGACTCCTTTGGGTCAGCCCTCAGAGCCCTCAGGCGGGTGCTGGAGAGAGTGGCGGCCGCAGGATTAAAGCTACACCCACAGAAATGCCGCTTTATGAGAAGGGAGGTTGTGTTTTTGGGGCACAGGCTTGGAGGTGGCGGCGTTGGCACCATGGATGACAAGGTGCAAGCTGTGAAGGACTGGCCCGTTCCCAACTCCGTACATGACCTAAAGAGCTTTCTGGGACTGTGCTCCTACTACAGGAGGTTTGTAATGGGGTTCTCTTCTATGGCCGCACCCCTGTTTCGGCTGCTGCGAAAGGGGGAGGTGTTTGTATGGACTGAAGAGTGCCACACAGCTTTCTCCTCCCTACAAAGAGCCCTCGTGGAGGCCCCAGTTCTGTCCCCACCTGACCCATCCCTGCCTTTCATTCTCGACACCGATGCCAGTAGTGTCGGCGCAGGGGCTGTGCTTACCCAGGTTACACCTGAAGGAGAGAGGGTGGTAGCCTATCACAGTAAGACATTCAACAATGCTGAACGTCGCTACTGTGTCACCAGACGGGAGCTACTCGCCGTGGTCAGCGCCATCCGACACTTCAAATATTACCTTGGGGGTCTCCACTTCACGGTCAGGACTGATCACTCGGCTCTGCAGTGGCTCATGTCCTTCAGGGAGCCGGAGAGCCAGCTAGCACGCTGGATTGAGGAACTGCAGGCATATGACTTCACCGTGGTCTACAGACCAGGGGCACAACATGGGAATGCTGATGCACTGTCCCGTCGGCCCTGTATCTCGGATGACTGCCACTACTGTGAGAAGAGAGAGATTCTGGAGGGCAGGCCGCTGCGAACAGAAGTGAAATGTGCGGCAGGGGGGCCAGAGGGGCCGGCAGTAGACCGGAGACTGACAGCTGTGGAGGTGGCGGAATGGGGCCGCAAGCAGGAGGAGGACAGCGACATCAGGCCGGTGCTCATATGGGTGACATTGCAGCACCGACCCACATGGGAAGAGGTCAGCATGTGTTCTCGAGCTACAAAGGGACTCTGGTCAATGTTTGATACACTGCGTCTGTCTGACGGGGTGCTACAGAGGGGGTGGAAAGAACCAGCTGCGGGGGAGACGCAGTGGCAGGTGGTAGTGCCAAGGAGCCTGCGGGAGAGGGTGCTTCAGGCAGTACATGGGGCACCTGGGTCTGGCCACTTTGGGGTCAGCAAGACGCTTCGCCGCCTCCGTCAAGGATTCTACTGGGGTCAGCATAAGCGTGATGTGGAAGACTACTGCCGCCGCTGTGACAGCTGCACGGCACGCAAAGGCCCCACAGACAAGTCTCACGCCCAGCTCCAACAGTTCCCCACAGGTTGTCCTATGGAGAGAGTGGGGATTGATGTTCTCGGTCCGTTTCCTCGTACAGAGAAAGGTAACCGCTACATCCTCACTGCCATGGACTATTTCACTAAGTGGCCTGAAGCGTACTGTATTCCAGACCAGGAGGCTGAGACAGTAGTGGATGTATTGGTGGGAGGAATGTTCAGCAGATTTGGGGTGCCCGAGGCCATTCACACTGACCAGGGCAGGAACTTTGAGTCCCGTGTGTTTGCGGTCATGTGTGAAAAGCTGGGCTCCCACAAAACCCGTACCACACCCCTTCACCCACAGAGTGATGGACTGGTCGAGAGATTTAACCGCACATTGGCACAACAGCTGGCCATAGTGACGGCTAAACACCAACGGGACTGGGACGACCATGTGCCCCTTGTGCTGATGGCGTGTCGGTCGGCTACACAGGATTCCACCTCCTGCTCCCCTGCTCTCCTAATGCTAGGAAGGGAGATCAGGACTCCGGCTGAGATGATGGTGGGAAGACCTCCTGATGATCCAGGGGTCCCGCCGTGCCCCGAATATGCCAGGAAGCTCCAGGACCGCTTGGAATCAGCGCATGAGTTTGCCAGGGACAAGCTGCAGTGTGCTGGGGCAAAACAGAAGCGGAACTACGATGTGCATGCCAGAGGACGTAATCTTGAAGCCGGGGAGTTGGTCTGGGTGTACAGTCCACAGAGAAAAAAAGGCAGGTGCCCAAAGCTGGACAGTGTATGGGTTGGTCCTTGCAGGGTCCTGGAGAGACTGGGTGAAGTGGTATACAGGGTCCAGCTGCCTCCAAGTGGCAGGAGAGTTGCTCTACACCGAGACAGGCTGGCCCCCTATCGGGGTACGGCCACCCCCACGTGGACACGTGGGTCCCGGGCACGGTACAATCTCAGACCCCTCCTCATGCCCCCCCTGGCGTCTCAAATTCCCCCTCTGACCCCCCACAGAATGGACTTTCGGCCACTTTCCCGGTGGCTCCACCAGCCCCACCCCCATCTCCTTCTGTCCCCGCCCCAGGTCGCTCGCGGACGAGGAGGAACCGCAGGCCCCCCGTTCATCTGAGAGACTTTGTTTGCCCCCTCGGGGGCGAGGGACTTTGAAAAGGGGGGGTAGTGTAACGGACTGTGTTAATTCTTCATGTTAATGTCAAATGTTAATGTTAAATGCCAAACAGTTCACTGTTCATATACAGTAGTTTGGGCCAAGTTAGAGATGTTATGTTAAACACTGAGATTTACGCCTGTCAGTGAAGTAGACGTGAGTTTTAGATGCTGTGATTGTGAACCTGTTAACATGTCATCTTCCTATGAGAGTGAGCCGCGGGAGATCGGACACCTGTAGTTGGCTGGAAGCTAAGCGGGGGGTGGTTGTTGTGGTGGGCTGGAGGAAGAGGAGAAAAAAGGAGTTAGAGGCGCGGGTAGCGAGTAATGTCAGGAGCGTAGCTAGTTGACTTAATGGTTCTTTGTTTTGGCGTTGGCTACGGCCCACAGTAGCCTGTATTCAGTTCAGTAATAAAACCTACAGTAAACTGGTTATAACGTCTCACCGGCTGCTTATTGAGGGACGTCACAATATCATCAAATACTGTTTTTATCGAAACACATGCTCAATTTTAATGACAGAAAAAAATCATACACACTTTTATATTGTCACGGCTGGACCACTCTAACTCTCTTTTTACTTGTTTAAACTCCCACTCAGTCTCACAATTGCAATTTATCCAGAATTCAGCAGCCAGATTATTAACTAAATCTAGGAGGTTCAATTTTAGCATAATCACACTGGTGGCCCATTAAGTTTAGACTACATTTAAATTTTTTATTACTTACATAAAAGGCCATCCATGGTCTGGATGGAGCATTTGAATGTGCCGTCCAGTAGTGATATGTTCCTGAATCTGGGGGGCAGAGCTTATGAAGGGGGGGTTGTATTTGTTTGGCAGTTGAGTTCAAATATCAACAATATTTGCGCAGAATCACTTACTGCACCTTTAAGTAAAAAACAATTAAGTATTATTGGCAAAATTTAATTATATTTAATTATCAAAAATAAAAGTACTACAATTTTTTGCTTTCGTGGCTGAACAACAGTGAACCGGACTCTCCAGCTACCAGGACTGCTAGCTGGAGAGTCCGGTTCACTGTTGTTCAGCCACGAAAGCAAAAAACACAGCAGTCTCTGAATTCGCGTTGGCAGCATCGTTGAAGTTGGATGTAGTCCAGTTTGTTGTTTAATGAACGGACACTTGCAAGCAGGATTGATGGGACAGGTGGCCGGCTAGCGTTAGCTCGCTCTGGATGTGCCTTTCCCCCGGCTAGCGTTAGCTTCCCACCTATCCGACGTGGATGTCCCCTACCCGGCTCGGGGTACGCTGGTCCCCGTGCTGGTCTCCGTGGCAGGCGAAGCTCTCGTAGTGGGCCGATTATTCCGTCTGTAATAACGTTTCCTGCATATTCTCCGATCTGTACCGATGTATCCCGGTGGTACACGTGCGGTAGTTTGAATGCACATAATTGTTGTAAAAGTTTGCTGCTGATAAGTTATCTTAATACATCCATGAGAGAGAGCCATAGACAGTAAAAGAAGCTCGGATTGTCGGAGGGCTAGCAGTCCTGGTAGCTGGACAGTCCGGTTCACTGTTGAGCAAAAAACACAGTCTCTGAACTCGCGTTGGGAGCATCGTTGAAGTTGGATGTAGTCCAGTTTGTTGTTAAATGAACGGACACTTGCAAGCAGGATTGATGGGACAGGTGGCAGGCTAGCGTTAGCTCGCTCTGGATGTGCCTTTTCCCCGGCTAGCGTTAGCTTCCCACCTAGCCGACGAGGATGTTCCCTACCCGGCTCGGGGTACGCTGGTCTCCGAGCTGGTCTCCGTGCTGGTCTCCGTGGCAGGCGAAGCTCTGGTAGTGGGCCGATTATTTCGTCTGTAATAACGTTTCCTGCATATTCTCTGCTCTGTAGCGATGTATCCCGGTGGTACACGTGCGGTAGTTTGAATGCACATAATTGTTGTAAAAGTTTGCTGCTGAGAAGATAGAGCAGAGCCCTGTTAAGCGAGGATTCAAGATGGCTGACATTTCGTTTTTTTCCGGCCGAGATCGGCTCGCTTCGGGCGATGGGCGGGTTTAAAACATGCGGAAGTAGGTCCTACTACTGGTTGTAGTCTTTTGCTCTGGCCAAAAAATCTTCCGATGACGCAAAAATCGTTATTTTACGTCATCAGAAGATTTTTTCCGGACCCCCCAATGCAGATATCTCCTGTCTCAGGGGGATATGAGGGAGGGACGCACGGTCATTCAGAAATACTACTGATACAAAGCTGAATGCTAAATCGGTGAAGTATCCCTTTAACGTGAATCATGCATTGTGTCGTCTAAACTTGATATAGAGTGCATGATGTCCAACGCTGGGCGGTCATTTTGCAGAATTCAGCAGCCAGATTATTGACTAAATCTAGGAGGTTCAATTTTAGCATAATCACACTGGTGGCCCATTAAGTTTAGACTACATTTAAATTTTTTATTACTTACATAAAAGGCCATCCATGGTCTGGATGGAGCATTTGAATGTGCCGTCCAGTAGTGATATGTTCCTGAATCTGGGGGGCAGAGCTTATGAAGGGGGGGTTGTATTTGTTTGGCAGTTGAGTTCAAATATCAACAATATTTGCGCAGAATCACTTACTGCACCTTTAAGTAAAAAACAATTAAGTATTATTGGCAAAATTTAATTATATTTAATTATCAAAAATAAAAGTACTAAAAGAGAGAAAGAATGCCCCTGTTAGTGTTGTACTATTACTGTGTATATTACAGTATATTGTTGGATTATTAGATGTGTGTCTTTGTGTATTTTACTGTTGTAGTTGGTTGAAGTGAAGCAAATTTGAACTTTTATGCTGTTTTGTAGTTTATTCCTTACAAACGTGCCGTATTTAATAAACTGATAATTGGTGTGTATGAACTTTAGAGCATGTACAAACATAAATACCAGTCTATCTGAAGATTAAATGTTTTCTCACATTTATACACTGCACCTCAAATGATTAGTTGTCTAAAGTTAGAATTTGCACCAGATGTGAAGCCAGTCTTGGTGTGCTCTCACATATGCTGCTGCCCTCTTTGCAAAACATTGTGCAGTATCATTGTTTTTCCTGTATTTATTGATGTATCAGCATTGTAATGTTCTGATACAGCAGGCTGACAAATCTAAGTTGTCCAGGCATAAGATTAATTAACATACCCTCTATAGGCTCTATTTATAGGCATATTTTTGAAGTGGGACTGCCATTAAGTGAATTATCGCCTGTCACCGCATCCAGCACTTCTGTTGAAATAATCAAATCAGATATGTAAAGTGCAGCCTATGATCTCATTTTCTAAACCTGATTACATTTTGTTGACAGGACATTGGTAGGTCTGATGGTTGCTGAGCGTGACAGTCTAGTGCACTGCAAGGTTGTCACGTCCTATATAAAATAGTCCTCTATATGCCAAGTAATTTTCAGGACCGTTGGACCAACAGAACAACATGAAACAGTTGCTTACTTGTATAACCAAGTACCTTGGGCCATTTTCAAACTTTACATATTTGAGGTAGGAAGTATTGAACGTTGACTTATAAGACAGCTGGAAGGGCTTAGAAGCCAAACCAGATGAACAGACAAATGGATGTTAACAGGTTTAATTAGGGCCTCGAGCACCAACAACTTTGGTTGGGGAAGGCCCTATTGAAATTTATAGGATTTGTATTATTCTGCAAACTAAATGCATTTTTGAGGGGCAACAGGTCTAAACGCCTGAAAATTTGCATACGCATCAGAACCAGTAAAAAATTATATACTCTATTGGTCATGTGCTTGGGTGTAACAAAATGGCTTGATAGTGCCCCATTATCCCCATAGACAGTAAAAGAAAAATGGACCCAGCGACCCCCCTGTTTTTGACGGAGACAAGTGAAGTCTCTTACCAGCACTTTTACAAGTGTTACTGAGCGTTACTGCGCAGCTGCAAACTTAGCTTCCCGACGCCGATGTGACGTGAACAACGTCTCTGAACGTTGTAAGTCTTCTGGTAGCTGTGCCAAGAGAAATCTCAATCATTCCCAATCTATCAGAGACGGAGAGCGTAGGTATATGTAAGGAGATAACATAGGCACAGGCTAATTATTGCTAACTTAAATGATAGTTAACATTTGTAATTAAACTAAACAGCTAATGTACGTCGAAACTGCCTGCGAGCTTCTCCTGTACTATACGGTAATTCCTCTACTATGCGACAGTAAGTCGCGTGGTTATGACGCAATCGTTAGCCTATTTTTATAAAAACATCTGCTACGGAGCCATAACGTGAGGTACAAGGTAATGTAGCGTTGTGTACATTGTCGTGTTTCTTAAGAAATAAACAACGGACAAATCAAGTCTTTAAACGCTTCAGATGTAAAGTTATTGACTGTCAAAGTGACGCCAAAATGAATTGCAGTCAATGGGATGCTAACGGGGGTGATGGGAACAGGGCTAGCAAAATGGCGCCATCGCGGCTTCGCTCTGAGGAGAGAAGCCTGCCACCTTGGTTATCCCATGTATCATGTCCAGACCTCTAGGAGCAACAGGAAGTAAGCCATTTTGAATTTACATTTTTTCTTTACGTTTTTTAACCATTTCTATACGTAATTAGTCCAATCATCCTTAAATGTGTTCAGTATAATCTAAAGACCTTGGCAAAGCTATATTACAAGATGTTGAGTCCTTGTGGACTAAGTGATTTGTAGACTGTGCATACTTGATAAGAGTCCCGGCCTGAAGACATGTCCATGCCAAAATTGAGTCATACTCATAGTGCCACCTGCTGGCAACAAGAAGTCAGCCTTATGTGAGATTAAAGGGATACTTCACCGCTGGAAAGCCTAATATATCTTTAAATTGGGTCACTTATGTAGCAGAAATGTGAAAAAAAAAATTTAATTGGTGCCTTCTAGGCCGAGAAAAGCCAGAAAATGTGTTTTTGGCTCATATGGATGAAAGACACCAAATCCCAGAATGCACTTCGCTTCGCTGCTTTGAGTCCACTCCCAAGCCACGCCTACCGCTTGACAGACAGACAGTGAGGCATTCGACTCAACTCAATGTGTTTTATTGTTATTTCAACCATATACACAAAACAACGTTTCATCGTGGCTCAAGTGGTGTTACACATTTAAAATATATAAAAACTACATTATATAAAAACTACATTATATAATAACGACATACGAAACAGGCTACTTTTAGTGCACACACACATTATAGGCTCCGTAAAGTTCAGCTAACGCATACTAGCATTAGGCTTGGTGGGCTGTAAACACCGAGTATAAACACAGCCGTGAATTAGCGTGGAATGTCGAATGGTCGCCATGTAACAGTCACAAACTCCAGCGGTTAGCAGTTAGTTGGATACAAATCACCCCATTTCTGCACCAGTCCGTGTTAACACAGCTCACCTTCATACAGAGCATCTCTAGCTCGGATCGTCGGAAGGCTAGCAGGCCTGGTAGCTGGAGAGTCCGGTTCACTGTTGTTCAGCCACGAAAGCAAAAAACACAGCAGTCTCTGAATTCGCGTTGGCAGCATCGTTGAAGTTGGATGTAGTCCAGTTTGTTGTTTAATGAACGGACACTTGCAAGCAGGATTGATGGGACAGGTGGCCGGCTAGCGTTAGCTCGCTCTGGATGTGCCTTTCCCCCGGCTAGCGTTAGCTTCCCACCTATCCGACGTGGATGTCCCCTACCCAGCTCGGGGTACGCTGGTCCCCGTGCTGGTCTCCGTGGCAGGCGAAGCTCTCGTAGTGGGCCGATTATTCCGTCTGTAATAACGTTTCCTGCATATTCTCCGATCTGTACCGATGTATCCCGGTGGTACACGTGCGGTAGTTTGAATGCACATAATTGTTGTAAAAGTTTGCTGCTGATAAGTTATCTTAATACATCCATGAGAGAGAGCCATAGACAGTAAAAGAAGCTCGGATTGTCGGAGGGCTAGCAGTCCTGGTAGCTGGACAGTCCGGTTCACTGTTGAGCAAAAAACACAGTCTCTGAACTCGCGTTGGGAGCATCGTTGAAGTTGGATGTAGTCCAGTTTGTTGTTAAATGAACGGACACTTGCAAGCAGGATTGATGGGACAGGTGGCAGGCTAGCGTTAGCTCGCTCTGGATGTGCCTTTTCGCCGGCTAGCGTTAGCTTCCCACCTAGCCGACGAGGATGTTCCCTACCCGGCTCGGGGTACGCTGGTCTCCGAGCTGGTCTCCGTGCTGGTCTCCGTGGCAGGCGAAGCTCTGGTAGTGGGCCGATTATTTCGTCTGTAATAATGTTTCCTGCATATTCTCTGCTCTGTAGCGATGTATCCCGGTGGTACACGTGCGGTAGTTTGAATGCACATAATTGTTGTAAAAGTTTGCTGCTGAGAAGATAGAGCAGAGCCCTGTTAAGCGAGGATTCAAGATGGCTGACATTTCGTTTTTTTCCGGCCGAGATCGGCTCGCTTCGGGCGATGGGCGGGTTTAAAACATGCGGAAGTAGGTCCTACTACTGGTTGTAGTCTTTTGCTCTGGCCAAAAAATCTTTTTCCGGACCCCCCAATGCAGATATCTCCTGTCTCAGGGGGATATGAGGGAGGGACGCACGGTCATTCAGAAATACTACTGATACAAAGCTGAATGCTAAATCGGTGAAGTATCCCTTTAACGTGAATCATGCATTGTGTCGTCTAAACTTGATATAGAGTGCATGATGTCCAACGCTGGGCGGTCATTTTGCACATTCGCCATGAAGCAGGAAGTTGTAACTTGAATGTACATTGTCCAATCTGCTCTAAATTTGTCATGTTCGATAAGAGTCCTGGCCTGAAGACAGCTACATGCCAATATTGAGTCATACTCATAGTGCCACCTACTGGCAACAAGGATTAACTGATTTACATGAAATTTACATTGTGTAATCTACACTTGATAGAGAGCAACATGATGCATGGTTAGTGAGTGTTGTCTAATGCCACATAGTGGACACTGGACACAGTAAGTAATCCAAAATTTGCAATATATTCTCCAGCACTTCTCACTTTTCGCAGTGTTTGATTGTCACGGACGTGCGTGGCCGTGTGCCCCTGAGGCAAGGCCGCTTTAATCAGTCCCTCCAGAAAAACGCGGAGTTTTTTTGTGATTGTTGCGGGCAAAAATCCTTGATTATGCGGCACGTTTTCTTAAAAAATGCGATGAAATATGCGGGATATTTATGCCATTTTATGCGATGAAAATGCGGGAACTTGCAAAAATTGCGGGAACTTGCGGGAACTTGCAAAAACTGCGGTTTGATGAAAAAGAGAAAAAAAGTGATTCCCCCAACACAGGTTTCTCAGTAGGTGAAATTACGTCACTTCATAACGTTCCCATGGCAACAGGGGAAAATGGCTGCTCTTGTGTGAAGTAAACGCAACATTTTTCAACTTTCTGCTGAGATATATGTGACTTTTTTTGCAACGAAAATGCGGGGATTATGAAATCATGCAAGCCCCGCATATTTTGCGCGGAAATCGGCAATTTATGCGGCGAAAGTGCGGCGTATTTGAAAAAATGCGGCCCCCGCATTAATATGCGGACTTTGGCTGATTATGCATTGAATTCTGCGATCGCATAATCGCGTTTTTCTGGAGGGACTGTTTAATGCACGGGCTTACCTGGGCTGAAGCCCAGGGGCCTCCCAAGTTCAGGGGCCTCCCATATTCACGTTAGTGATGAGCTGAAAAGGTCATATTGTTTTCTAACTTCTCAGGTTTTCTGTAAATCACTCTAATCGCAGGTTACATGGCTGCTGATTGATCCAAATTAGGAGTGACCCACGTGGCCCGATCGCCTATGGCCCGTGAGCTTACCTATCAGAATGTCTAGTTTCAGAGTGTCTCTTAGTTTTGGGGTGTGTCCCTCTATGACTCAGTGATGTCTTCTGTACTGGTTTGCGCTTGAGAGCAACAGCGGGACATTTTTAACAATTTTTCACCATCTTATTCATCATTAAAGTCACTTATAACAATGTTTTACGCGAGAAAGGAACTGTTTAGATTTCGAATATAGGCAGTCATCCGAAAATCATTGCCAAATTGACAATTTGCTTCAAAGTTTTTGGAGTTGAGAAGCTCCATAAGTGACAGACAGCCAGCTGGTGTATTAAGAGAACGGTGGCCCAGATCGCTCACTCGCTGGCCGGCCTGTCATGCTGGGACGCCCCGATGTAAGTTGCCGGTCTGTCAGACCGATCTCGTAAATAAGAGGCTTTTATTTTGCCGTTGACGGATTGTTTGTTTAAATATCACAACACTTGTCCATCATAAGATTAACGGGAACGTGTGCCTTTTTGGCATTAAACTCCACAAGCGCCTGGTCGCCGACACACACACACACACACACACACACATACACGGCCGCAGAGAGAGAGAGAGAGAGAGAGAGAGAGAGAGATTTAGTATATAGTTTATACTTTTTTTGGCGTATTTCTTTTCTGATTTTAATGCTATAAAGACCGTTGCCGTGCTTGCATCACTCCCCTTACCCCTCCTAGGCCAGTGGGAATGCAAATGGAAAAAAGGATTTTGGGGAAGAGCAGTTCTTAGAATTGCTTAGAAGTGTACTTTTCCTCTAAAAAGTACAAGTAGGCTACTATCCGGTAGAAAACCCTCGGCTTCCTCAGTCATTGTGTATTTTATCCTCATGCCCTCTCGGCTGCTGCTTGCTAACGTTATTTCAGACTCTGGCTCTACAGCTAATCAACAGTTTGCAATGTTTGTGCAGACAGGTGATGGTTGGTGATGTTTTTCATAATATCGTTTGAAATCATACTTTCACACATTTGGGTTTTATCATCACCATAAGTTGCTGTGTGTGGTTGTTACATAAAGTATGTTGTGTTTATGCTCAAGTGGACTCAAGTGATATGTTAATAACAATATTATGGTGATGTCTGGCTCAAAGAGGGAAAACTCACTGTTGTATGCCTCGAAAGAAACTAATGCATTTTGTGATGTAGATTACCTAGATATTACACTTTTTTAAAATGAGACTCTGTAAATCTAGGGGATGGGGGGCCTACAAAACCTCTCAGCCCCGGGGCCTAACATTAGGTTAAGGCGGCCCTGCCCTGAGGGATGTGCGAGGGCCCGTTTATCGCTGCTTGCAGCTTTAATTACAACTTGGGTTTTATTTTAGTAGCTTTTCGTGTTTCAGTTATCGTGGATCTTGAAAAGATCTTGGAACACGTGATATCAATAAAAATAGGTCAGAGAGGGCAACAAACAGATGATCCTATAGGTTGTGCAGGTCCAGGTTGCCATATCAACATAAAAGGTGATATGTCAGTGATATGTTTGTTTCTGCAAACTCCAAGTGGCCAAAAAAATCTGTTAATGCAGTTTTAAGGGAGACAGAAATTCAGCATTTGAGGATTAAACCCATTTGTATACAGGGTGTCATTTGAAGTTTTATGTGGTCACATGACATGCATGTATACTTAGTACAGTAAATGTGTAATGTTCACATTTAAGTAAGAATCATAGTCTGCAGCTCAATTTCATGCCATTGATCAGTACACGTTTACAGTCATCTAGTTGCCCATAGGACAACTGACTGTACATATACAGAGGGATTAGTGGAATATCTACCAAGCTATCTCTTTCATATTCAGTGTCAGAATGTATAAACACATGTACGACTCCAAAATGCTGCAAAGGCACAAGATGGAAAGTTTATTTCAAAGTTTAAATGATTTTTCCTTTAAGCAAAATTACAGCAGCCAGTAGTTTTGCAATAGGTAGGACATCCTTTGAGACATTAAAGTAGCTCTGTATGCATTAAACACAGTATTTTTGTTTTATCTAAAAAGTAATTGTTGGGAGAATTATTAGGGGCTTTGTAGAGGTGATTGAGATAAAAATTATGCCAGCAACTTGGCACCAGCGTAAGTTCATACTACATAACATAGTGGGGTAGTGGTTTCCTCTAGTCATTATCATTTCAGTTATACAGTTAATATATATTGTGATGGATTTTGATGATGTTTTTTATTGGTCATGCTGTAGCTGTGCTCTTCTTTCCGTGGCGAGAGCACTCAGCAGAAACAAGCAACCAACTCCCTGGGGAATCTGCCATCAATATTACATGATATCCATCTACTATCAACGACAAAGTAAAACCACTCAGAGCAGACATACGTAATAGCTGAAACTTTGCCTTGAGTGCATTTTCTTTTTCTCTCTCTATGTTTAGATAGTAAATGAAAAGTCTAGCCTGAGTTGCAGTCTGATTGTATCTGGGAAGGAAAATCTGATAATAAAAACATGTTTTGGACTTGTAGATATAGGAGTGTGGTAGCCGTTGGATAAATTCCCACAAATTCCGTCCATTCTACCTTAGTGCTAAGAACAAGTTTACCTGAGTGTAGCTCATATTAGTTCAGAGGATGAGGATATGTTTCAGAACATTTTGTGGTTGGGACATGACTCATGCTGAGGTGCCCCTACGTGCACTCCAAGTAAGACATGGCTTAACATCTTTCACACTGTGTTCATCAGTGGCAGAAAGAGGAAAAACGCTCTTACAGTTTCACAGCTATAAATAATCCTCTCATTCTTAGTGTGTTCTTCAATTAGAGTAAAACAAGACACTTCCTCATACAAATTGTACAATCCCAAATCAGAAAAAGTTGGGACAGTATGAAAAACACAAATAAAAAAAGAAAGTAGTGATTTCTAAATGTACTTTGACTTGTATTTCATTGCAGACAATGTGAACACAAAATATGTCATGTTTTGTCTGGTTAACTTAATTTCATTTGTAAATATACATCCTTTCCTGTCATGACCTGCAACACATTCCAAAAAAGGTTGGGACAGGAGCAATTTAGGGCTAGTAATCAGGTAAATTGGTTAAATAATGATGTGATTTGAAACGGATGTCAACAGGTGATTGTAATTATGATTTGGTACAAAAACAGCATCCAAGAAAGGTCTAGTCCTTTAGGAGCAAAGATGGGCCGAGGATCACCAGTTTGCCAATAAATACATGAGAAAATTATTGAAATGTTTAAAAACAATGTTCCTCAAAGAAAGATAGGAAGACATTTGCTTATTTCACCTTCAACAGTGCATAACATAATTAAAAGATTCAAGGAATGAGGAGGAATTTCAGTGCGTAAAGGACAAGGGTGCAAGCCTAAGCTGAACAACCGTGATCTCCGATCCCTCAGGCTGCACTGCATCAAGAATCGTCATTCATCTATAAGCGATATCACCACATGGGCTCAGGACTACTTTGGCAAACCTTTGTCAAGTACCACAATACGTAGTTACAGCCACAAATGCCAGCCTGTACTGTGCCAAAAGGAAGCCCTATGTTAACAGTGGCCTGAAGCGCCATCGACTTCTCTGGGCTCAGAGGCATCTGGGATGGACCATCACACAGTGGAAACGTGTACTGTGGTCAGATGAATCAGTATTTCAGGTATTTTTTGGGAAAAATGGACGCCGTGGGTTCCGGACCAAAGAAGAAAAGCATCATCCAGACTGTTACCAGCAACAAGTCCAAAAGCCAGGGTCTGTCATGGTATGGGGTTGTGTCTTGTGTCAGTGCCCTTGGCAAAGGTAACTTGCACTTCTGTGATGGCACCATTAATGCTGAAAAGTACATAGAGATTTGGAGCACAATATGCTGCCTTCAAGAAGACATCTTTTCCAGGGACATCTATGTATATTTCAACAAGATAATGCAAAACCACATTCTGCACACATTACAAAGGCCTGGCTGCGGTGGAAGAGGATATGGGTACTTGACTGGCCTGCCTGCAGTCCCGACCTGCCTCCAATAGAGAATGTGTTGCGCATTTTGAAGCGCAAAATGTGACAACGAAGACCCCGTACTGTTGCCCATCTTAAGACTTGTTTGCAGCAAGAATGGGACAAAATTACACCTGAAACACTTCATCACTTGGTGTCTTCAGTCCCTAAACGTCTTTTAAGTGTTGTGAAAAGGAATGGCAACATTGCAAAGTGGTAAATGCGTTACTGTTCCAACTTTTTTTGAAATGTGTTGCAAGAACCAAAATAGGAATTTTGTTTTTTTGAAAAAAAACAACAATAAAAATCATGAGGAACACATTAAATGATGTGCTGTTGTATTGTCTGCAATGAAATACAAGTCAAAGTACATTTAGAAATCACTACTTTCTTTTTTTATTTGTGTTTTCCATACTGTCCCAACTTTTTCTGATTTGGGGTTGTAGAAAAGGATCAATAAGATGCATTTTTCTTTGTCTTTTTAAAACATGTTTAAATGTAACATGTTTATACTTTACTAAA
Organism: Gymnocephalus cernua; assembly: GCA_023631565.1. Lineage (NCBI taxonomy): Eukaryota > Metazoa > Chordata > Actinopteri > Perciformes > Percidae > Gymnocephalus > Gymnocephalus cernua. Next base: position 8,509,451 of record CM042431.1, read on the forward strand.
CTGTAATGTGCCTCAAAAGAGTGGAGGGCAAAACGCAAACTGCTAATATATAATCCTACAGTATCCTTACATTTTTGTTATTTTTTTTCAGTCTCTTATTTTCCTTCCTCTTTTTTTACCTGACTCAAGGTGATTGTTTCAATTTCTCCATACAAACATTTTCAGGTTTGGAAGTTTTAGCGTGAAGCTACACTGGGTAGCCAGAAGACAGTATAGCCAATGTACTGAGGTCAGCAGTTTCAATGGATGAAATAAAAACCTTCAGAAGGGGCACTTCCTAAAATCCCCAATGATTCAGGGAAGACTTCCAACTGGGAAGGCAGATCATATATTATTTTGAGATGCGTTTGAGTGTTACATGCTGGGAATTGACTGCAATGTGTGTATGTCTGCAGTGCCCTGCTACGCCCTGCTATGTCCTGCTATGCCCTGCAGTGCCCTGCTACGCCCTGCTACACCCTGTAACGCCCTGCAGTGCCCTGTTACGCCATGAACTACTACAACTACTATTTCTAATCATAGTTCCATTATCTTTATTGTGACTATTATTGCCACTGTTCATCACACCCCAACCGTCAGACACAGCCTACCAAGAGCCTGGGTCTGGGAGGTTTCTTCCTAAAAGGGAGTTTTCCTCACCACCTGAGGTTTCTGCCTAAAAGGAACTTTTTCCTCGCCACTGTCACACTAAATGCTTTATCTTGGGGGAATTACAGGAATTGTTGGGTCTTTGTAAATTATAGAGTGTGGTCTAGACCTACTCTATTGTAAATTGTCTTGAGATAACTCTTGTTATGATTCAATACTATAAATAAAATTGAATTGAACTGAACCTGTGGCTTCTTGGGTAGTAGAAGTTATACATGCTTTAATAAATTGATAGATTTTACTTGTAACATAGTATTTTTACAGTGTAGTATTAGTACTTTTACTTAAGTAAAGGATCTGAATACTTCTTCTGCCACTGGGTTGGGAGTTTTGAAAAGAAATTCACACAAAGTAGCAGTCCTACAAAGAGATTGAGATTTTGTGGAATTCCAAAGACAGGGTGAGCCAGATTTAGAGCTGAAGGGGGCTCATCGTAGAGAAGGAGGGCCATAAAGAGAGAAACAGAGCAGCTAGAAGAGGCCCAGAGAGAAAGACACTGAGAAAGAGATAAAGAGAGGGGTGATGACAGCTAATCAGATAGGTGTGTGAGAGGAGAGTCAAGGTGAGTGTTTCTCTGAATGCGCCACTACTACTGTCAGATTACTTTAGTCTATTAACATGATACACAGGGGGATCAAATTGTGGGGAATGGAGGTTTTTGTATGCACCGGGGATATGAGTAGGAATGAGAGAAAAAAGGTCAAGATCAGACTTTCTCCTCTGACATTTCTCCATCACTGGAAATCCGGTGCAATGATCTCATTGCTATCTCTGCTGAGTTACTTAACTCTACACATCATTTACATATTATATGTCAGTGAATATGTAACTATTTTAAATGCATACAGCATTGAATCATTAAAGGTGCTCTGCCACACGTATCTCATTACTTTGTGGTAATGTCTGAAGTTCTACCATGGACTCTGTGACATTTTTGTGGAAAAAAAATGCCTTGGTTACCTTGTTTCAAGTCATTCTAGCGTGAGATGGAAAGGCTGCAGGAAGACTCAGCTCGATTTGTGCCAGTTCTCATTAATAAAGTATATTGATTTATAATATATAAATCAAACACATATGGACCTAACATTTACGGTAAAAGAAATGCAAGGAAAAGTGGTTTTGTGTGGCAGGGTACCTTTAAGTCAAAGTAAGTATCATCAGGAAAATGTAGGATACTTAAAAGTAAAAGTACTCAATGCAGAAAAAATCCTCACATTTTAGCAACTGGAAACGATCAAAACAGTTCTGTCAATCAGCTAAGTGTTTACTGAGCTAATCATTTCAGCTGGACTTGTAGGCCTGTATATTGTTGGGTAGTTATGTGCAATAAAACATTGTATGTGTCAATCAAATGTGTTTTGTGTGTAACTAGTAACTAAAGCTGTCAGATGAATGTAGTGGAGTAAAAGGTACAATATTTCTGTCTGAAATGTAGCGGAGTAGAAGTAGAAAGTAGCAGGAAAAGAAAAGACTTGAGTAAAGAACAAGTACCTCTAGTTTGTACTTAAGTTCAGTCCTTGAGTAAATGTACTTAGTTACATTTCACCACTGTCCCAAGCTCATTCTAAGAATTAGAATAAATACAGCGTAACCACAGTCTGAGATCATACGTACATACATAAGATGTGAACAAGGTTATAGAGGGGAGGAGGAAGAAGAAAATGAATAAAAAACTGAGTGGGGAGGGAGGTAGGAAGACGTAGTATAATAATTTACCGGTACTCACAGTAGAGATCTTCTGTGGGGCTTTTATTTTTATGGCCTGACGCATATGGCTCTCCAGTGTTGTGCTTGCATGCATGTATGTGTGTGTGTGTGTGTGTGTGTGTGTGTGTGTGTGTGTGTGTGTGTATGTGTGCTATTGTATATGTCTCCTGTGTACACACTCAGCCTTGTGAACAATAATAAACCTCTGTAAACTAACAGCCAAAGATTAAACCTTCACCCGATATGGTCCCCATGGCTTTTACCATAAATACACACACACACACACACACACACACACACACACACACACACACACACACACACACACACACACACACACACACACACAAACACGCACTGCCCATTCAGGCAGGGTACATGGAAAAATAATGCAGCTGAAAACTCGGAGCATGCATTTGAAACATATTCAAAGTGTGACTTCTGCCGATCTCCTTATATGTCATATACGTTTTTATTAGGGCTATCAAAATAACGCGTTCATTTTGATTAATTAATCTGAGAAAAAATAACGTGTTAAAAAACAGATTAAAGACCAGCACATTAATTCATTCCATATGATCTTTCACCCGGAGCCTTCCTGTAAAATGAAGGAGGGACAGGCAACAGAAACATCGCTGCACGTGACGCTAGTTAACACTACACTCAACAGCAGGTAGCTAGTAGCTGTATTAAACACGGTTAAAATGCTGACAGCTAACGCTAAATGGTGTAAAGTTTGACTGTGTTTCTGCCGTTGTCGGAAAAACACAGACGGAGGCGGTGCGTTCAATGAAACTGGTAACCTACAGCCTCGCGGTGCATTCGTAGTTATTGTAAAATACCCTTTTGAATTTATTTCCTCAGCATATTAGGTCATATTGTTGATTGTTATGGTCATTATTTGAACAGTGAAAATAATAATAAAAAGAGTTTTTTTAACTTCAATGTCACTAATGCTGATTATTCATTGATTCATTTGAATTGAAATATTTAAAATATTTTCACAGCAAAAATTATGTATGCGATTAATTTAGATTAATTAATTACAGAGTCTGTAATTAATTCAATAACATTATTTAATTGATTGACAGCCCTACTTTTTATATTACATATTGTCGCTGTCGGGCAGATACCTCGTATTTCCATATTTCATAATGTTTTGGAGGGGAAATCAATGCTGTTCACCCTTTACGTCTGTCTGTTGTCTGTGGGTTTTACTGATATTTAAACAGTGACCAGGCAATTTTGTCTGACTTAGGTAAATAGCTCAATAAAAGGTTTTCAAATGTGCCTTTTTTCATTTCCTAAAAAATAATGGTTTTGAACATACAAGGTTTTCACCCGACAGCGACCATATGCAACAGTATAAGTCCATGTGCAACAGTATAAGTACTTTGTTAGTAGGGATGCACTGAATCCAGATTTCTGGGATTCGGCCGAATACTCCCATCCTCAGTCCATTAACACAGTAAACACATTAATGAAGTAAACAACGTACACAGCAGTGTATTTTTCTTTTTTCTTTTTTACTTTTTTAAACCAGGAAGACAAGACTGGGAAGGCCGCTGCTCCTTCGCGTTGAAAGGAGCCAGTTGAGGTGGTACGGGCATCTGGTAAGGATGCCCCCTGGGTGCCTTCCTAGGGAGGTGTTCCAGGCACGTCCAGCTGGGAGGAGGCCTCGGGGAAGACCCAGGACTAAGTGGAGGGATTATATCTCCAACCTGGCCTGGGAACGCCTCGGGATCCCCCAGTCAGAGCTGGTTAATATGGCTCGGGAAAGGGAAGTTTAGGGTCCCCTGCTGGAGCTGCTCCCCCCGCGACCCAACATCGGATAAGCGGACGAAGATGGATGAATGGAAGGTTGGATGGATGGATGGATAGTCGTCTGGTTAACACAAGTAAAACACAAGTTTTTAGCAGTGACTGTCCTTCCTTTGCCATACCTGAAGTTGCTGCATTTGGGCTGCTGTCTGTAGATTCCTTCATGCACAACTCGTATTCTTTCGGATGTTTCATATGCAAATGTTTTAACAGCAGCGATGTTGTGTATTGTTTACGGTCCTTGCCACCACAAGACAAATCGGTGGACTGGACTTGAATCGCCTTCTTTTGACTGAAAGTACTGCCTTAATCAACGGCTGCGTCATTACGTCAACCAGCGTAATCCTGAATTTGGTGCATCCCTGGTTGTTAGACCCAAAGTCGTGGTATATACGCATAAATCACTGTGACTGTACGGAAGCCGAGAACGGCCATGGATTTCTTTTCTTCTTTTTTTTATGGATTTTTTTTATGCACTGTTATTAATTAATTAATTTGTTATCTCGATATAACAAAGTTTGTTATCTCAAGATAACAAATTAATTATTTTGTTATCTCGACATAACAAAGTTTGTTTTCTCCCACTAATCCCACTAAGACACCCTTCCATTTAACCCGGGGAATGGGGCTCCATAAGCGGATAGAGGTCTGCCGTTTCTCCCTCCTCTTCCCCGGGTTAAATTGAAGGCTGTTTTAGTGGGATTTTTCCAGAGCATTTGACCGGAGAAGAGGGGGGAGAAACGGCAGACCTCTATCCGCTTATGGAGCCCCATTCCCCGGGTTAAATGGAAGGTTGTCTTAGTGGGATTAGTGGGAGAAAACAAACTTTGTTATATCGAGATAATAAATTAATAAGTCGTTATCACAAGATAACAGTGCATTAAAAAAAAAATTAGGGCTGTCAAATGATTAAAATTTTTAATCAAATTAATCACAATTTTCAGTGGATTAATCATGATTAATCACCATTTGCAATTACACCTGAATCCTAACCATTTTTTTCTGAAATGCATACCAAAAGATACTAGTGCTGTCAAGCAATTAAAATATTTAATCGCGATTAATCGCACATTTTTATCTATTCTAAATGTCCCTTGATTTCTTTTTGTCCCATTATATTTTCTCATTTTAATTCTCTTATCAGCCTGGAAAAGTAGATTGGCTTGCTTTGTGACAATGTTTTTTTTATTGAAAACAACATTGTCATATACGTTATGTTCAATTTCACACTAACATTGACACTTGGAAATAATAATCTGTCACATAATGTAACGCTGTTACCTCGATTTTCTATTGCAGGTAGTACTGCAGATAGTCCTGCAGATAGTACTGCAGATAGTACTGCAGATAGTCCTGCCTCATGCCTGAGGCGAGCGTGGCTGGTCCTACTGTCTATGCTATCTGTCTATGGGCTCATAGCGTCGTCATAGCAACTGGTTTCCCGTGACTCATTTCCTGGTTCTCGTTCTCGTTCATAACCAACGTAAAATCAAGGAGAGGGTTTTCCTGCTCCAGGTTTCCCACCGTGGTCAGAAAGAACAGAGGAGACACTTTGTTTCTCTCACTGACTGTAGAGTCACTACTTGCTCCGAAGCTAATCGCCGTGACGAGCCTACTAGCTACGCGGCTAGCAAGCTAAAACTGGCCGCGGCTTGTGTCTGTTTTGTTTCCGGTCTGCGAAATTACAAGACCCGCCCTTCAATCACTACTATTGGCCAGGCGTCCAAGGTAACGTAACCCCATTTGTTCAGGTCCTATCCCCTGACCAATCCACTATCCTAACTACTCGCGGTGAAATGCCTAAACCAAACCAATCAGCTGCTTCGTAGGGCGGGACATGGCGTGGCCATAGACAGTTAAAGAAGTGGACTAACAGATCCCGTTGCTCTCTCTATGCGTTAAAAGTGCGTTAAAAAAATTATCGGCATTAAAATGGGTTTGCGTTAACGCCGTTAATAACGCGTTAAACTGACAGCCCTAAAAAAAATATATATCCATGGCCGTTCTCGGCTTCCATATGACTGTGATATTTCTTCCATTTTGTGTGTGTGTGTGTGTGTGTGTGTGTGTGTGTGTGTGTGTGTGTGTCTGTGTAAGGTGTATGTAATAAAGGTTTTCATTTGGTTATGGGGCTTCAGAAGGGCCGTCCAGAGAAGCCTTAGATTGGATCTGCTGTGTGTCCGAGGAGAATGGGAAATAACATCAGCCGTCAGGAGAGGAAAGGTGAAAAATAACCTGTCATCACTTCTCTCTCTCTCTCTCTCTCATCCCCTTCCTTTTAGCTGTCCTCCCTCTCACCTTTGAAGCTTCCTTTTTCTCGCTCTTTCTCGCATATCTCAAACTCACTGGCTCATAGCTTTGCTCGTGTGTTTTTACTTCCTCATTGCTTGTGGAGGCTAATAGCGACAACACGTAGGAGCAAACCAAAATCACATTCAAGCTGTAACCGTGTAACCATGTTAAGATTTGTGTTGGCGCAGGGACAGTTTTGTGAGGCAGATTGAAATCTGCTCCTGTGGTTGGTAAACAATTGTGATCATGGTTAAAAACTACAAGACTACTAGATTATGTTTAAGGGAAGACTGTAGTTATGTTAAAAAAAAGAAAAAGAAAAGAGGACATGTCATTTGGAAACAATGCGTAAACAGCCATCTCCTAGCTTGATCCAACCAGAGAGTCTGGCCACTCTCCATTGACTGTTGAAGTTTACTATTTACTTAACTATTGGATCTGCCCAGAGCCACTCTGGATCTGCTATAACCAATCGCTAACATTTGGTCGTGACGTCGGCTTAGCATCGCTAGCTAGCCAACTCCTTCACCTAACTCCTTCACTAACGGATCAATCTGGAAAATCAAACTTTTCCTGAACCACGTGGGGAGGAGGGCCACAACATCATGGCCACCAACAAAACTCAGCAAAGGTAGTTCTTGCTCGGGCTTTAACTTCTGGATAATCGGCAGCGTTGCCACAACGGACCGAATGGCTTCGCTCACATCTTACTCCGCCGCCATTACGGAACTACAACTCAAACTAGCGCACAACCTCAACGTCATCATTCTCAGCTACGCCCTCTGTTCGCTGATTGGACCGCCAAAGATTTGGCTGGAGAAAACCCGAATAAGAATATACCGCAAACCCAGATGGTGTACTGAAGGAAAATGAAATGTAGGAGGGCGGGCCCAGGCTAGCAATCTTCCAGGTCCAAGTTACATGTTTTGTTAGTGCCGCACTTCTTAGTTTGGGTCAAAAATAGACGTTACTTCACTTCTGGTTAGGCACGTGACACTAAACATGACGCTTGTAAAGTAAAAATGTTTTTGTCACTGTCACCGTTCCGTTTCTGCACAAAAACTACTTTGTTAAGTTTAGGAAAAGATTGTGGTTTGACAAGACCTTGTTTTACATTAGCACATTTGTTCTTTTTTGCATACTCCTAAATTTATGTTTTTTATCAAACAACAGCATGGCTGCCCAGGTGGCCTAGAGGGAAGTGCACTGACCAGTTGCCCGTGCTTGGCACCTTTGTTGCATGTCAGTCCCCCTTATACAATATCTCTCCACTCATTTTCTATCATCTATATTGTCTGTTATCTAATGAAGCCATTTGTTTTAATACTTTTTGTTTTCATGAATCAGCGCAGAGCATTTCTGCAATTAGGTACTATGGCAGCACAGTAACAATTAGTAGCGGGCAGTGGTGGCCTAAAGGGTCGTTTTGTTGACCCTTGTGTTGTCCTCCCGGGTAAAACAAAACTTAACCCTTTTTTAGGACGTTTTTTTCAACGTTCTTGGTGCTTTTTTGAAGGTTTTTGTGTATTTTTTCTGCGCTTTTATTCCACCACTAACACCAACTTATTAGTTATTTTTGGATTTCATGACCAATAAACCTCATTTATATGAAATTATGGCCTTATCTGAATAAGGTTCTATGTGAACCTTATTCAGAGCCAGAGATGGGGACTTGAGTCTGAGACTCGGACTCGAGTCTTACTTAAGTTGCACAAACAGCTGACTTAAGACTTGACTCGGACTCGACCCAAAAGACTTCAGACTTGACTTGCGACTCGACCCAAAAGACTTCAGACTTGGGGTTTGAGACTCATCAACAACCTGTTTTCATGCAGTTATTGCTTTTTAAATCTAAATGTATTAATGTATTTCTATTTTCTTTTATTGCCGCATATACATTGGGGAAACGTATGACGAGCTGCATGTCCCCTGAGCCCTTTGCCATAATGTGCATAACGCATGCGTTATGCCTTATATGCGCGCACTCCTGGAGTTGTGCCTTTTGTGGGAATTAGTTTACCTTTCAATAACTTTGTAAACAGTGGCAGTAAGCGAACAGCTACATGCAAGGAGTGTGGCACCAAGATAAATGATGCCGGATTGAAAACGTCGAATTTCATCAGGCATCTCAAAGCGCACCCAGGCAGGTCAGTCACTTGCTAATGTGAAAGAGACGTTAGCCTACATTTAGCATATATCGTCACAGGTAACAAGCTAACCATCGCAAAGTGTTGTGTTAATGCTGGGAACAGGCAAATTGTATATTTATAGTTAGTAGTTGCTGAGGCTCAGACAGCCATGGCGCACAGGAGGCAGGACGCACAGATCCATCTCCCCAGGAACAAACGCTGTGTCTCGTGGGCAAACTCATGTGATGCGTAATTGATCCCGTGGATTATTTGTAGGCTATTAAGTGAACAAGGTGTACCCGGTCCACCAAACACTTGGCCGTCTTGACTGTCTTAATTCTGCACATATTTCTGTTATACTGTAGTTTCTATACATACTGTAGTTCTATTTACTATTTCATTATTTCATCCATGCGTGGCGCAGCGGATCTGTGCACGCTGTCGCTGGCCTCACTAACATCTCCTCCTCTGAGTCAGATCTGCCTCGCGCTGGACTCAGTTTCACTGAGCGTACTAACACTTAGAAAATAAATAAATTGCATTACATCAGTGAGTTCAAACTGCTTATTGTGCGTAATTTGGACTGACACTGAGATGCATGTTGTTCTGTAACTGGTGTGGCGCTGCCACTATTCTCTTGATTTCCACTTCGACATTAGACATTATTTTGAGTGAAAGAGATGTTACATTAAGCATATATAGTCACAGGTAACAAGCTAACCATCGCAAATTGTTGTGCTAATGCTGGGATTGCCTGGGAACAAGCAAACTGTATCTTTGTAGTTGTATCCATATAATGTGACAGACTTAGGTTAATATTTCATCAGGTCTGAGGGCTAGAGGGATGTAGACCCCATAAAGTTATCATACAACTGATTTTGATACTGTACTGTATGGATGGTAGCTACAGGACATGCTTTGAATTCATAAGATTTAACAATACAGCGTTAGGTACAGATCAGATGGCCAGAGACTTGAGACTTGACTTGGACTTGTGGCAAAAGACTTGAGACTTGACTTGAACTTGCCCCTCAAAGACTTCAGACTTGAGTTGGACTTGAGCTGAAAGACTTGAGACTCGACTTGGACTTCCAAAAAATGACTTGTGAACATCTCTGTTCAGAGCCGCTGAGCTGAACTCAACTACTGTAACAAAATTCTTATTTCTAATAATCTATTTGTCTCGACACTCTAAAACCTTGCTTTTCAGATTGATAACTTATTACAGTAATTTAGATTTTTACCCCTCTTTTGCTCTCAACCGAAATCGTTTTTTCTTCTGCTTTAATTTCTTCTCTCTCACTTTATTTCACACTCTGTCAAAGACAGTTTTTTTTTTGGAGAACAGAGTGCGTAGAAAATCTGTGCATGTATATAAGAAAAGGACCATCACACACACACACACACACACACACACACACACACACACACACACACCATAAAGAATGAAAGATAATGATTAAAGGTGAGAGGGTTAAAGCGTCAACCGTGCGTCTGTTAGCATGACAGGTGGAAGGCTGGCGAAAGATGGGACTTGCGAGACGAGTGTGAGAGTGGGAGCGAAGGTGGTAAATTGAAAGAAGAATCGTGGGAGAGGTGAGAAACATCAAGATATATATAGCTGTAAGGCAGGTGCAGCTTTGATAAAGAGTGATCATGGTGGAGGAATTGTTTTTCCATTTCCAAATGTGAAAAGAAGCCAAGTGTGTATGTGAAGAGCTGCATATGAAATATGTGACACAAAGACCTTCGACTCGTGTTGATAGATTGATCACCTGACTGGCTGTCTGGTGAACAAACACATGATTCGCGCAGACAAGGAGAGCTACAAAAATTGACCTTAACGCTCAAACGGTGTGGCCATTTATCATGACAAAAAGCTCTTGTTCTCATCAGCTGCTCCAAGCAGTTAAATGTTACACAAGTCCTAGAAGACGTGTGAAGTGGGCAGGCACCAAGAAAACGGCTTAAACTAAAATAGAGCGATTCCTTCGCCATAAGCCGCTGAGAAGAGCGGTTTAAATAGATTTGATTGGGAGGTGTAAAGTGGGCAGTCAGTGAATACACTGTTGTGTTCAGCAGAGGAAGCCAGACATGTTGGAGAACATTTGGTACGCAGCACACCCATAAGAAAAACACGTCACTGTTGCCAACAAGTAGTGGATGCTCATTTTTCTCACAAGAGTGTGAATCTGCCCCAAAAGACAGCAGGTGATGTCTTCAATTCTAACAAGGGGAGTAGGACACAAGACTGTTTTACATCTCTGTTTATTTAAATGAAAACCGTGTCAGGCCACAGTGTCATTTCTGTGTGTGTGTGTGTGTGTGTGTGTGTGTGTGTGTGTGTGTGTGTGTGTGTGTGTGTGTGTGCGTGCGCGTGCGTGCGTGTGCATGTGTGTGTGTAGAGGATGGGGTTTCTTACAATCCCTTTTTTTTGATTGCATGTGTGTGTGACTGTTTTAATGTCTGTTTGCAGCTGTGTGCAAATATCAGAGAGGCGTGAGGTGTTGTGCTGACTGAAGATCGATGGCTGATCTCTCAGGAAGAGGAAAAGGCCAATCTTCTACTGTAATAACACTGGCACACTACGCTTGTGTGCATGTTAAAGAAGAAAAAAAAGAAATATAAAACATGGTTTCCACCTACAAGACATGATGACCAAGGCTTTCATCCAAGAGCGTAACTTTGGGTTCAACATTGAGGGGGTTGAGATCTCCAAATATCTAGAGAGGTCCCGGGACATGTATACATGGATTTTACAAAAGCAACAAAGACATCGAAAAAATAGTTGAAAAAAAGAGACAAAAATGTTAAACGGCGACAAAAAAATTCAAAACAAACTAAAAAGGGCAACAAAAAACTGTCCAATAAAACCATGAAAAAGGAGACAAAAAAATTGTCCAAGCCCATCATCGCTTCCCACCCCCGGCAAGTTTGAAGAAGGAAACACGGAGGACCACACGTTTTCAAAATCCAAATTTCAGTAACAGGTGTCTTCTTCTTCGCCCACAATAAGAAAACGGATATTGAAAGAGCAAGAGACTGGCGTCATCAGAACAAAAGAGTGAACATTGGAGCTGCAAATCCCAACTAGTTAATTATCCTCCGGACCGCCGCAGTCTCTTTCTCTCTCTCTCTCTCTCTCTCTCTCTCCTTTCCGTCGGGTGGTGTGAAGCGCGCGTCCGCCCCACTGTCCGACATGCACTCCAACAACCACAGCTGATGGACGGCTACCGTAGCTGCAATTCGTACTTTCAACTGCGTGGCGAGAGATAATTGATTGCGATATATGATCTCAACGATAGATGGGAGTAATTCTTACACAATGTAGCTTTAAATACAAAACTTACAGGGACAATACACAGATGAGATGACTATCAGTCTTGATTTCTGGTTAAACAGTTTCATGTATTATGTTACACAGTGTGTCCCTAATATATTATGCAACTAAGAACAAAGTTAGGAAGTTATTTTAGTTACCTTGAATCATCTGTAATCACTAGTGTTAGGCTTAGTTTACTTAACCCACTTAAAGGGATACTTCACCGCTGGAAAGCTGAATATATCTTTAAATTGGGTCACTTATGTAGCATTGGGTCACTTATGTAGCAGAAAAAAATTTAATTGGTGCCTTCTAGGCCAAGAAAAGCCAGAAAATGTGTTTTTGGCTCATATGGATGAAAGACACCAAATCCCAGAATGCACTTCGCTTCGCTGCTTTGAGTCCACTCTCAAGCCACGCCTACCGCTTGACAGACAGACAGCGAGGCATTCAACTCAACTCAATGTGTTTTATTGTTATTTCAACCATATACACAAAACGTTTCATTGTGGCTCAAGTGGTGTTACACATTTAAAATAACGACATTATATAAAAACGACATACAAAACAGGCTACCTTTAGTGCACACACACATTATAGGCTCAGTAAAGTTCAGCTAAGCATACCAGCATTAGACTTGGTGGGCTGTAAACACCGAGTATAAACACAGCCGTGAATTAGCGTGGAATGTCGAATGGTAACTCCAGCGGTTAGCAGTTAGTTGGATACAAATCACCACATTTCTGCACCAGTCCGTGTTAACACAGCTCACCTTCATACAGAGCATCTCTAGCTCGGATCGTCGGAGAGCTAGCAGTCCTGGTAGCTGGACAGTCCGGTTCACTGTTGTTCAGCCATGTTTCCACGAAAGCAAAAAACACAGTCTCTGAACTCGCGTTGGGAGCATCGTTGAAGTTGGATGTAGTCCAGTTTGTTGTTTAATGAACGAACACTTGCAAGCAGGATTGATGGGACAGGTGGCCGGCTAGCGTTAGCTTCCCACCTAGCCGACGAGGATGTCCCCTACCCGGCTCGGGCCATCGAGCGAGTCCGCTGGTCTCCGTGCTGGTCTCCGTGCTGGTCTCCGTGCTGGTCTCTGTGCAGGCAAAGCTCTCGTAGTATGCCGATTATTCCGTCTGTAATAACGTTCCCTGCATATTCTCCAATCTGTAACGATGTATCCCAGTGGTACACGTGCGGTAGTTTGAATGTACATAATTGTTGTAAAAGTTTGCTGCTGAGAAGATAGAGCAGAGCCCTGTTTAGCGAGGATTCATTTAGTTTTTTTCCGGCTGAGATCGGCTCGCTTCGGGTGATGGGCGGGTTTAAAACATGCGGAAGTAGGTCCGACTACTGGCTGTAGTCTTTTGCTCTGGCCAAAAAATCTTCCGATGACGCAAAAATCGTCATTTTACGTCATCGGAAGATTTTTTCCAGACCCCCCCATGCAGATATTTCCTGTCTCAGGGGGATATGAGGGAGGGACGCACGGTCATTCAGAAATACTACTAATACAAAGCTGAATGCTAAATCGGTGAAGTATCCCTTTAAAAACGTAACCACTGAAATGGCTTTTAAGGAATTAGCACATGGCAATGAGATAAATGTATCACTTATTTAACACATATACTAACCTTTAGCACCTTAGGTTGAAAACCTTTAGTAAAGGGGAAAAAAGCATCACACTGTTATCAGTTTTAAGGAAAGTTAATGTACAATATTTACTTTTGAAAATGGCCAAGTGTATACAATAAAATAGCATTAGTCTCTTTTGAAACTTAGTTTATCTTAATTAAATTGAATTACAGCAAAACAATAATAATTCCCTTTAATTGGAAACAAACAAAAATATGTATTATTTAACTTATTTTTTAAAAGTAAGTCCATCAGGCAAGTGCTATTTACATAAACTCCTGGTGTACTTACAAACTTTCCAATGCCTCATTTTATGAATACAGAACCTATTTGTACTACTGTAGAAGTTTGGTTATTATTATTATTATTATTATTATTATTATTATTATTATTGGTGGTGTAATTTACGAGATACACCTTGGGTTCCATTAGCGTCTGCACTAAGCCATTCGGCTGATAGCGCTAACTCGACCAATGTTAGAACAAGGGAAAAAAGCTTCTGGGGGGGTGTTTGGCTCGAGGTCATGGTGCAAAGCACCCTAGTGTGAAATTACTCTGAACCATCCCTTTAAAGCACATTTGTCAAACTCAAGGCCCGTGGGCCAAACCTCGCAGATTTTGATCATGCCTGCATATCCATTTAGGTTCACAATAAATTTTGGCCACCTAATTTTTGTAGCTTTTTCAATGTTTTGTCGCTTTTTCTGAAGTTTTTGTCATTTTTGCAGATGCTTTTGGTGCCTTTTCCAACGTTTTTGCCACTTTTTCCAACGTCTTGGGGGCCTTTTCTGGTGTTTTTTTCCAATGTTTTTGTTGCTTTTTTCGATCTTTTTTGTCTTTTTTTTTAGTTACTTGTCGACCAAACTGTAAGTGAGAAGGCTATATGAGACGCGCAATAATCCTTGAAAGATCCTTGACTTTTTTGGTTAAATAAAAGCATGTGAATACACTAAACATGTCTGGCCCTTGATGTGATTCTTAGTTTCCAGTGTGGCCCTTAGTGAAATTGAATTTGACACCCCTGCTTTAAAGGAAGCTAACCTTTGTTACACAGTACTTGGGTGAGTTTGAAGGCAAGTCCAAGGCTGTGGTTATTTCCTGAAGTAGTACGTACCAGTCCAGGCCCGGTGCATATTTCTGAAAAAGTCTCAGAAGAAAAGTTTTGTTTGTTGTTTTTTGCAAAAGGTCTTAGAAGGCTTCGTTAGCGCAGTCCTGCAGCTAAAGTGAAACACGGTTAACCCTTGTGTTGTCTTCCAGTCCATCATGAATTTGTTCAAAATTGAAAACGTTTTTTGGCACTTTTCTCAACACTTTTTGAAATTCATGGTCATTAAATAACATTATACTTAATTTTTGAGTTAAAAAAAGCAGAAATTATGAAGAAGTGGAGAGGTTTGTGTGTCCCTATGAACATGAGGGCTGTGTTGTCTGGAGCTTTGTGCTCCTGGTAGGGTCTCCCGTGGCAAAGTGGTCTCAGTTGAGGGGCCAGACAAAGAATGATTCAACAACCCTATGAGTGAACGAGGAAGAGATAGAGAGACCCTGACCGGAGGAAGCCCGGGGCCCCCGTCTGGAGCCAGACCCAGATGGAGGGCTCTTCAGCGAGCGTCTAGTGGCCGGGTTTGTCACGGAGCCCGGCCGGGCACAGCCCAAAAAAGCTACGTGGCACCTCTCTCTTCATCCCATGGGCCCACCACCTTACCTCTACGCACAGTCTTGGTTCTGGAACAGTACTCCTGGATAGGAGTTGGACTCTTTTCTTCTCCGGAGTTGCACCGGGCGGGTGTGGGGGATACTCACAAGCCCCCGGCTGAGCACCACTACATTGGAGTTTACCCCGGTGGACGAGAGGGTTGCCTCCCTACACCTGCGGGTTGTGGGGGGGAGAACTCTGACTATTGTTTGTGCATATGTATCAAACAAGAGTTTGGAGTATTCGGTTTTCTTGGAGACCCTGAATGGAGTACTGTATGGGGCTCCAGTGAGGGACTCCATAGTTCTGCTGGGGGACTTCAACGTGCACGTGGGCAATGATGGAGACACATGGAGAAGTGTGATTGGGAGGAACGGCCTCCCTGATCTAAACCAGAGTGGTTGTCTGTTGTTGGACTTCTGTGCTAGTCATGGATTGTCTATAACAAACACCATGTTCGAACATAGGGATGCTCATAAGTGTACTTGGTATACCAGAGCACCCTAGGCCGAAGGTCAATGATCGATTTTATAATTGTTTCATCTGATCCAAGCCCATATGTTTTGGACACTCGGTCCACACTCGGTCCACACTTGATCACCAATCCTGTTTGTAGTATTTATGGACAGGATATTGAGGCGTATTCGTGGTGGGGAGGGGTTGCAGTTCGGTGGGCTGGGGATCTCATCGCTGCTCTTTGCAGATGATGTGGTCCTGATGGCATCATCGGCCTGTGACCTTCAGCACTCTGGATCGGTTTGCAGCCGAGTGTGAAGCGGGTGGGATGAGGATCAGCACCTCTAAATCTGAGGCCATGGTTCTCAGCAGGAAACCAATGGAGTGCCTTCTCCAGGTAGGGAATGAGTCCTTACCCCAAGTGAAGGAGTTTAAATACCTTGGGGTTTTGTTCGCAAGTGAGGGGACAATGGAGCTGGAGATTGGTCGGAGAATTGGCACAGCGGGGGCGGTATTACATTCAATGTATTGCACCGTTGTGATGAAAAGAGAGCTGAGCCAGAAGGCAAAGCTCTTGATCTACCGGTCAGTTTTTGTTCCCACCCTCACCTATGGTCATGAAGGCTGGGTCATGACCGAAAGAACGAGATCCAGGGTACAAGCGGCTGAAATGGGTTTCCTCAGGAGGGTGGCTGGAGTCTGCCTTAGAGATAGGGTGAGACGCTCAGTCATCCGTGAGGAGCTCGGAGTAGAGCCGCTGCTCCTTCGCGTCGAAAGGAGCCAGTTGAGGTGGTTCGGGTATCTGGTAAGGATGCCCCCTGGGCGCCTCCCTAAGGAGGTGTTCCAGGCACGTCCAGCTGGGAGGAGGCCTCGGGGAAGACCCAGGACTAGATGGAGGGATTATATCTCCAACCTGGCCTGGGAACGCCTCGGGATCCCCCAGTCAGAGCTGGTTAATGTGGCTCGGGAAAGGGAAGTTTGGGGTCCCCTGCTGGAGCTGGTCCCCCCACGACCGGATACCGGATAAGCGGACAAAGATGGATGGATGGATGGTTATATTACCAAACAAACCAAAAATCCTATATGCACCTGTTGACAGAAAAGTAAAATGTCTTCTCCTTTTGGTATTACTGTAAAACAAGTGTGCCCACTCGATAATGACATTGCTGAGGGTGAAAACATTTTCAAACAGTTCACACCCTTACATTAAGTAAAAGATATTCCATTTTAAACTCTTCCACTGCAGCTACCTTTAAGGCAAAGCAGTGCACAGGACACTAATGAACACTCCCAGCTTGTGTGTGTGTGTGTGTGTGTGTGTGTGTGTGTGTGTGTGTGTGTGTGTGTGTATGTTTCAGTCTGTTAGTGTGTTAAATGCATCTGATTGGATTGTGAAGATGAAAACTTGAGTTTTCTTCTCATGCCCCCAATTAAATGAAATATATGCAGAGAGGAGTGCCTGACTGGTCCCTTCACTTTGTCTGCATATTAAGGGGGAGATGAAAGTTAAGGGAGAGAGGGGAGGTACGCTGCTGGGGGGGGGGAGTTATCTCAAGACACTTTACAGATATTGTAGGTCTAGACCACACTATAATTTACAAAAAAAAAAAAAAATCCCCCAAGAGCAAGCATTCAGTGCAACAGTGGCGAGGAAAAACTCTAGGTGGTGTCTGATGTGCCGGCTGGGGTGTTGTGAACATTGGCAATAACAATCACAGTATAAATAATGAAACAGTAACTAGAAATAGTGGTTGTAGTAGCGTAGCAGGGAGCAGCACGGCATAGCAGGGTATTGCAGCAGAACCACGGCAACAGCTGGAACCATGATTTTGGTGCCATCCTAATCCCAGGATTTCTTCCTGGGTGAAAAGAAACATAAAGACTCCGCGGAGCAAGCTCCCCAGAGCTAGGTTAGTAACAAGCATTTCTGGGACAGAGAAGCAGGTGGGCCGGGCTAGGCAGATGCTGCAACTCCTCACTCCCTAACTATAAGCTTTATCAAAGAGGAGAGTCTTAAGTTTACTCTTAAATGTGGTGACAGTATCTGCCTGCCGGACCCAGACTGGGAGCTGGTTCCACAGGAGAGGAGCCTGATAGCTAAAGGCTCTGGCTCCCATTCTACTTTTAGAGACTCTAGGGACCACAAGTAACTCTGTATTCTGGGAGCGCAGTGCTCTAGTGGGACAGTAAGGTACTATGAGCTCTTCAAGATATGATGGTGCTTGACCATTTAGAGCTTTGTAACAAGTCCAGAGAATAGCGATACATACAATTTCCAAGTCCTATTTCATAAGTGCTCTTATTCTGATGTCATAAATCCTCGAGTCCAAGTTCAAGTCATCAGTGCACAAGTCTAAGGCGAGTCACAAGTCCAGAGAACAGCGACTCCAGTCAGACTCAAGTCCATCACTGGGGACATAAAGATAAAGCCACATGACATAACTGGCATCCATACTGAAGGTTAGACAAAATATGACACTAAAGTAATAAAAAATCAAGCCTGTTACCCGCATACTGCGCAGGTATGCGGGTAATGTCTGTTTCAACTGTACAGTTGCAAAGACCAATCTGCAGCACTATGTGATGTGTGCAGGCGTGATGAGGGCGTATCCAGGCATACCTGCTGTTTTAGTTCATACATGCAGCACAGCACAAAACGTTTGAATGAAGTGGGACATAAATCAGAGGGCTGTGGTGATCAATTATTTCTTCATCAGCCAGTCACATTGCAGATTCCAAAACATTTAAGCACAGTGAAGTATGTTAAAAATGGCTCACTATTAATCATTTGTGTAGGAAGTTCAGTATGGTAACGCCCAAATGTAAGGGACTTTGCAAAAAAATTTGCAAAGGAGTTTGCAATGGAATATTGTTATACTGTAGTATTGTTATTGTTATTGTATAGGTCAAATAAAGTTTCCTAAAGATGGTTTCTGTCTTTTTAGGTAGTTCTGATTACGCTGATGTTTGTGTAAGTGTACATTTTTCGGATAAGTTATTAGTTCAATACCGTGCACACTCTGTCTCCAAAAAGATGGCAACACCCGTATCTGGGATATTTTGGCTTCACTTTTCTACAGTGGAGACGAGTCGTCCATCTTCATAGACAGTCTATGGCACAGACGCTAGAAACACAGCACTATCTTTTCTTTAGAATTCTTTCTTCATTGTTGTTTATCTCTTTCCCAATTTAATTGGATTCAAAGACATGTTTCACAGCAGACATGTTGACTTCATAACAGGAAAGCACAGGGGGAACTAATAATAATAATGATGGCTCTGTTCCAGCAATTATTGCAATGCAGTGATTAGTGATGTAATTAGTTACGCCTTGACTTACAAATGGAACGCAGAAAGCGATGGTTTGTTGTTCAGGGTCCAGCGAGGCTGGATCTATTGCAGTATAAAGAGGGTGGAAAGCAGGGAAACACTGTCATTACACTGATAGCATTTCAATGCTTCCATCCAGCTCACTCATATGTCTGTAAAATGTGGAAGTGAGCTCACACGCGCACGTTAACCCTCTGAGGACGAAAGACGCAATGGCGTTGTTTGACAAAACTCCTACTCAAAAAGCAATATTACAAAATTTCTTTTCAGACATTTATTACTATTTTTTATCATATACTGTATAACCTAAGACTTTGGTGAACTCATGTCAAGCACCGAAACAATTCGTACAACACATCATAAGTTGAGGTTTGTTTTCAAAAGAGATTTGAAGACTATCTAAATGCCAACATCAACGTTTCAGCTTTAGCGCCAAATTATCTCTTTACACATTGTTCTAGACAAAAATGTGGGCGTCACTATACGGAAAGCTAAGTTTGTTCTTAACATTTTGATATGAAACACATGGGGATCAGTTATATGCAAATACCTTAAAAAGGTCAACTTAAAGTGCCCATATTATGAAAAAATCACTTTTTCTGGGATGTGGGGTGTTATTTTGTGTCTTGGGTGGCTGACCGTAGCATGCTACCTCGTTGTCAATGGAAACATTGCTACAACACACACAAGTTCACCATAATCTACAAAAGAACTACTTACATGTCCCTGTTCTGCAGGTATTCCACGGAAAGTTGGAAGTGCGCCCTTGTTTGGAAGAAGTCTCCTGGCTAATCCTGCCTTGTAACTGACCGAAGTTGGAGAAACAGCCTTTCTTTTACTGTCTATGGAAACAGCTAGCTAGCTGATATATGATCCTTACCTAGCTACTGCGCATGTGCCAACAAACATGGAACAGAAGTAAGATGTCTCACTCTAGCTAAAGCAGAGACCTGAACACACAGGGTAAAAAGGAGCTGCAGCAACGCGTACAACAAAAATATATATATATTTTTTTTTTATTAAACCATGTAAACCTATTCTGGTACAACCTTAAAATACAATTATGAACCTCAAAATGAGCATAACATGGGCGCTTTAAGAAGATATATGAGAAAATGCCCTTAGATGCGCAAAATCCACACAGACAGGCCTAATGGCTCATTTATGCCTGACGCGTTGGAGGTGGCGCGCGCATTCGTGACATCAAAATGACGTAATTTCCGGCCGGCGCGTCCGATTTTCAGCGTGCAAGCTGAGGGCGCGCACCAGTCTACAAACCCGACAAACCGGAAACAGGAAGCCTGAATGAGCTCCTGTGAAACCGGATGCCAGGACTCGCCGACTGACTGCAAGTCTCTCTTACTTACTGGGTTAAAACTTACTGGGTTAAGATGAGTTCTTTTTTTGTGAATGAAAGGCTTGATCCCATCAAGTAGCTCATTGAATCAAATTGAAGTATTGACAGCACTGTTGCTGCCTGTTCTGCCGTTGTTTATCTTCTTCTTCTTCTTCTTCTTCTTCTAGTCCTTAGAAAGAAAAACATTGGTAGCCTTTGCTCCTTAGCGCCACCGCTGTTCAGGAGAAGACTGCAGCTAGTCACTACGCGTGAGTATAAATACTCACGGCAGTCCCGTGACGTCACGATTTCCGTAAGCACTTTTGGAAGCGCTAGTATAACTGAAGCTTAAGGCTGAAGATAAAATCATTACCACCAGTAAAGCCTGGTTCACATGGGACGATTTTAAAATTGATCGATTTTCCAATCCTGAGAGACTCCACATATGGCGATAAAAAATCACGGGTCTAACAGTTTTGGTCGTACAGTGTGTGGTGCGCAAAATCAACACATCACACACAAACCGATTTGACTCCCGAGCATTCCCAGGTCAGACGGGAAATCTCGCAAAATCCCTCAAGATCAAATGTGACTTCAGAGTAAACAATCATGGCGGACGAAGAGGATGCAGTGGCGATAGTTTGTAGATAGTTTTTAACCGAAAAAAAATGTAATCAAAAGAAAAGACGATGGTCAAAGAAGTGGAGACAACGCGAGCATGGACTATACTTGCTACATCATGATATGGAGGTCCACCGGACTTTCTGCTGCGCTATGCCACCGGCTGTTTGGATTTTGTTTCCCGGTGCTTCCTCGCCGCCTCTTCACCTCGCTTTCTGATTGGCTACATGCCACAGTCCACAGGCTGCATGCTTGTTTGTCCCTGGGGGACACCACACACGAGGAGAAATCGGGCCAAATCCCCAATATCCCCAATTTGAGGTCGGAGCGGTCCTGACGTCCTTCCGAGCAGACAAGAGCAGTCTTAACACACCACACACGGCAGGAATATCTGATCAGATTATTTTACGATAATCGGAGCATCCTTAAGATTGTCAGAAGGGGTGAATCGGGGCTAAAATCGGCCTAAGAACCAGGCTTTAAGTGTAGCTGCTGTGACATATACTCAGTTTAAAGGAATACGCCACCGTTTGTTGAAATAGGGCTTATCACGATCTCTAGATGTAGATAAGTGGGCAAACGCATTTTTTGTCTCAGTGCATGCATTGTCTCAGTCCGGCGGAGCCGCCGCTAGCTTAGCTTAGCGTAGTGAATGGAATCCTTTGTTGCCGTTAGCATGTCGTGAGTAAAAGTGAGCCAACAACAACAACAAAACAACCTAATTACTTCTTGTGGCCTGTGTATTCACAACAAGTACAAATAGCAACGCAAAATAAGACTAGATGATTTCCTAGGCATATATTGATTTGGGACTATATTGGGTGGAAGTAGCCTACAGCTGAAGCACTGCTACTTGGTGCAGAGATATCATGCAGCAACTCTCTGTGAGTACAGGTCTAATATGGGTCAATCTATCCCGTAAAATAACTATGCGTCATGTTTACAGTAATCACTCTGTGGACAGCTGTTTATTGGGTCCATTCAGCGTTTTTCCCAGTTGACTTTATCACACCGGAAAAAAAAGTTGAGGACTGCAGGATCAACGCTGAGAATTCCTCGGTAGCTGCGACACAACTGCAGGCAGCACACTCATCTTGTCCAGCGGTACGTTGTCTCACTTGCCACATCACAGACATTCTATTTCAGTCAGTATATCCCCGCACACTCCCACCACCAGATCCTGTTGGCTTTCATCCTCATGTCCTCAGGCTGTTCAGCGATCACTACCTCCTCCTCCTCTCATTCTATTCCCAAAGCACGCAGCTCCTCTCCGTCCTGTGTGTTGCTGGCGAGTCCGGAAAATAGGTGAAGGATCATGGCGGGGCGATCTACCTGCCTGTAGCTGCAGGCAGCTGTAGCTAGTTGACTCAACTAAGGACTGCTGCAGTATTTAGACCCGGGCATAACTCATCTTTGGCGCCAGATCCTTACAGCTTCCAATGTGGTAACTTGTCTCCTAGTGTGATAGCTACCTTGTTTGTTCACGTCAGTAATTTCCTGTATTTCCTCGTGCTACGCCCACTGTGTCTGCCTGTGATTCTCTGTGTTTTGGGTCAGAGCCTCGGCCATAACAGCTGCGTGATCTCTGCGCCAAGTAGCAGTGCTTCGGCTGGCTACTTCCACCCAATATAGTCCCAAATCAATATATTATCTATATCTTATTTTGCTTTGCTATTTGTACTTGTGAATACGCAGGCCACAAGAAGTAATTAGGTTGTTTTGTTGTTGTTGTTGGCTCACTTTTACTCGCGACATGCTAACGGCAACAAAGGATTCCATTCACTACGCTAAGCTAAGCTAACGGCGGCTCCGCCGGACTGAGACAATGCATGCACTGAGACAAAAAATGCATTTGCCCACCTATCTACATCTAGAGGAGACCGTGATAAGCCCTATTTCAACAAACGGTGGTGTATTCCTTTAACCCTTATGTTGTCCTTTGTCTGTTTTGCCACTTTATGAAGTATTAAGTATAAATTATCTTATAATTATTCTTGATCTTGTTAGCTAATTTCATTCCAACTTATTAACTCTAGTTTTACACTTCTTTTTGGAATTCATGGTCAGTAATTCTCATTTATATGAAATTATACCTAATTCCTGAGTTTAAAAAAAGGAGAAAATTGTCATGAGTATGGGGAACTCGGTGACCCAAGTGCAGAGAGCAGGCAGGAGAAAGTTTGAGCTTGAGGATTTATTTCACAAAAACAAGGTTCAAACCAAAGAGGTGTCCCAAAAGCAGCCGGTAAAAACTAATTTCCAGAGGGATGAAAAAACAAAGAACAGGATATCTACGCATGAACTGAGAAACGGCAAGGTAACTCCACAGTAAGGCATGGATCCCGAATCGAGCCCGACAGGTCCCGACCGGTCCCGACCGGTCCCGACGGTATCCGACAGATATTTAGAAATTATGGTCGGGTTCGAACGATCAGCGTGATAAGACATTTGTTGTAAAATGATGCTGCGGCTCCTTTAAGAGAGCTTGTGTGTGTGTGTGTGTGTGTGTGTGTGTGTGTGTGTGTGTGTGTGTGTGTGTGTGTGTGTGTGTGTGTGTGTGTGTGTGTGTGTGTGTGTGTGTGTGTGTGGAAGGTGGGCAGAAGAGAGATAGAGAAAGAGGAAACGTGTAAATGCGACCGGAGCAGAGTTATTCGTGCTATAACGGCGGCCCTGGAGTAATGAGTCTCCGCTGGTTTTCTGATCACGATCAGAAACGAAGCAAGCAGTGAAGGTTAACACATTGAACATTTTAACAACTTATTAACATGCGCTTGTTGCCCCGTGTGCGCTGATGCGCTCATCTGTTGACATTTCCGAATGCCTTCCTACAGTTGCTTAATAACGTTTTTTGCAAGGCACTGTATCTGTGTCAGATTCTCATTAGGGGCTGAGCCCCCAGGTCTAGAATCGCCCCTGAAGAGAGGAGAGGACCAATTCAACTAGCACTTACAGTACCTTACATGTTGTTAATGGAAAAGATGGAGTGATGGATAAAGGGGGGGGGGGGGGGGGGGGATTGCGAGTGGAGGAGAAGATGGGTCAGGGGTCGAGAGAATGTAAAAAATGTCTCTCAAAAAATCTGAGCTGGAAAACGAAGGGAATAGCTGGGTGGCAGACACAGAGAGCAGAGAGGACATTTACACACTCTTATAATGTTATTCTGGAGCAGCACTAATTCAATTATGGCATGAACATGTGTAAACTCTGTAACACAGTTATCTTACTCACATTATGGTCATAATCATAGGAATCATGACATTAGTAAAGGGGCACTCCATCAATTTTACATAAAAAAGAGCAGTTTACTAGACACATGAAGTACTACTCAGCCTGTGGAAACAGTTGGGGTGTTGAAATGAATAATTGCATGGAAGCATCGCGATGCAGACTTAGATGATTCTGTATCGATGCAGTGACAGACCATAATCGATTATTGCCTACTGATGTTACTTGTTGATTTTCCGGTCACTGCTTCTTTAATTTTGCCTTTTGTCTGCTGTCTGCTGTGTTCAGACTCCACTACATTCAGGAAGTGTTCTTTCTCAAAAGCAGATACAATAAAAAGGGGAGTTCATATATATCTAACTGCTTGAATTTGTTGATGAAAACCCTGTGTAGCAATATTTAATAATATGATGGAGGTGACGCATCGTGATGTTGAATCGATTCGAAACATTGACAAGATAATCGTAGTCGAATCGAATCGTGACACCAGTGAAGATTCACACAGTTGGGTAATCTCTTCTGTGGCTCAGGAGGAGTTTCCTAAGGTCTTCTAGTGCCTCGATCGGGTCAACATTTTCACTTATCTACTGTGTGGATTGGTATAACATTTTGTACAAACACTCATGGTTTCCAGACAATGAATCTTACTGACTTTGACAAAGCCCTTAAATGTTAAATGTCTCAACAACTAATAATTGCATTGCCATCACATTTGGTACAGACATTCAGGTCCGTCACAGGATGAATTGTAATGCAATGTGGATTTGACTTCTGAGGCGACTATAGGGCAGATTTGTTCTTCGGTGTTTGGTGTTTTAAGCCCCCAACGTCGTCTTCCAGGCAGCGCTGCATGGAAGGCACTATTAGGCAATGGTTATGGAAGGTGTCTTGAAATCAGCGGTCGCAGCGCTGCCTTGAAGTCGACATTGGGGGCTGAAAACACCATCAAGCTTATGCTTCTGCTAGGGCTCTACGCAGAGCTTTTGCCGTAGATTCTAGAGTCATAGTGAGAGAAACAAGGTGTCTCCCCTGTGCTTTCTGACCACGGTCGGAAAGCTGTAGCAGGAAAAGTGAACCCTCTCCTTGATTTCATGTTTAGGAGAACCCAGGAAATGAGTAAGGGGGAAAACGGACCAATCACAGTTGTTGCGGTCTGCGTCACTGCAATGTGTTGTTACATTTTTGAGAGGTGCACATACCCACGACGTAGATTTCACGCAGGACCATAAATTGGCCTTTACCGCTACACTGCTTGAACCTAGGCTAAGTACTTTCTCTTAATAGGCTGCTCTGCTTGACTGTCAATGTATGGCCTATTTCTCACTTTAAATGTTTTCAGAAACACGTTTCGGTGAACTATTTTCTTAAAATAAGAGATCCCAGACCCACGTGATGCGTTCGTCCAATCAGCTGCCGGTTTTCATTTTTGGGCTACAATACAGATTAGCGTCGCCTGCTGTTATGGAGACGTATTACGTCTCATCTCCTCGGTGTGTTCTCTGGCATGTTTCGACCAATTCGGGGAGACTGATCAGTCCAAATGCCTTTTCTGCTGATGGTCACCCCATCTGGTCTATGTGTTGAGGCTTTTAGGTTAACTTGACATTGTTTGTGCTGTTTTCTTAAACTGCTCATATTGTGCTTTTTTGGCTTTTCCCTTTTCTTTATTGTGTTATGGCTAGGCTACTACAGTAAATCATAGGCTCCTGTTATCTAAAAGATTTTGAAGGTAATAATGGCTCAATATCTAAATGATTTGACAATGTGGATGAGGTCGTTATAAATGGATGGCCTGCAGCTTAAAGCACAATTCATTTGGATACAAGCATTACATTTTGCAAGATAGACGGGATTCTGAACAGCGATGCTCGCGCTGCATGCGCACGCGCGCGCACACACTACACTAACACACACACACACACACACACACACACACACACACACAGCAGAGGTGTGTTACAACACGCAGCACATGCACCTGACTGGGAAAGATAGCGCTACGCTCGTTACTGTAAGTAGGGTACAATAAAACCTAAAAGTAAATGCGTATCAATACCCACTCACCTGTCTACAGGCATACACATGTAGGAAGCGATATATTTCAGTCTCTGTCTGGGCGCAGTCCACTCTCGTCCACAGCGCTGTTTACACAAACACAGCTCTTCTCTACTCTAAATAGCGAATTTTGACAAACAAGCTAAAACAAAAGCTGTCAGTTTGTAGTCTAACTGTTTATCTTAGTTTGCCTCAAATCTTGAAATGTGGACAAATTCTTGTAAACTTAACTGCTGGCTAAACTAACCATCCTCTGCTGGAGCATTTATGGATGTATTATAAGACCAAAACAAACCAACGTGGCTACTTAATATGCACGTAAATGACGCAATCTTTATGTTCAGTCTTCATTCTTGATGATCATGCTGGTTGTATTTTGGCCCTCATGACTCCTGACTAGGTAGAAATTAAGTAAATTTGCACAATGATATGGTGTTAGGTCTAGACCCAATTTGTTAGGAATACCAGTTGTACCATAAATAGGATGAGAAACTGTAATGTTTTATTACAATTCTATTCAACAATATATATTGGGGGTAGGGCTGCACGATTATGCCAAAATGATAATCACGATTATTTTGATCAATATTGAGATCACGATTAATTATCACGATTATTTGTTGATTTTAGCCAAAACAAATTTTATTGTCACATAATTATACAATTATAACTGCTTTTACATCCATATTGTGCTACATTCTTACTAATACATCCATACATCCGTTGTGCGACCGCTTTCCACACATGCATTTTTGCCGTGAAATATACAGGCAACGCAATTTTCTGTTCACGTTAACGGCGCATGTGGTGCCTGGTATCTACCAGACGAAATAGCTACGCGGATTTCTGTGGCTCATTACACTGCTACTTACATGTCTTTGTTGCGTTCTGATGCTCCAAAACCCACGTTAGAGCAGGGCTCCACACTAACTTTTTGCCTTGGTTGCACTGGTGCGCCTAACTTTTTTATTTAGGTGCACCAGCACACAATTTAGGTGCACCCAAATCTTTCCTCGCGGCGCCATTAACGCCACAATTTCTAGGTTACCTTTTTATCACGGTCCATATACATTCATTTATATTATGTAAATGATTTTAAACAAGAATAAGGTGTAGGTAAATACTTTTTAGTTGAAACACAATCATACTGCATATAAAAATAAAAATATTAACAAAAAAAGTTTGAAGTGCTTCACTGAGCTGCCAAACTAAAACATTTCAAAAGGTATAATGGAGGATTTTCCCGAATTTTAGAAAAGAACCGCCCTCTCCACTTTTTGAAAAAATGCACATGCGCAACACCCTACCTGCTCCCGAGAGGGAACGCCTATTAAACGTCTGCACGAGAGAGCATGCACACGCCTAGTTCTCCTCGTGCCCGCTCTGTTTACAAGTTGCTGTCGGCATGGCTCTACAAGCCGACTTTCGAAAAGAAGATTTGCACTTTTTCCACTACGTCAGACTCGCCACCGGTAAGTGGAAATCTATTTAGGACAAGCATCTCTATAGCTAACGTTAGCATGCTACAGGCCAACAAACAAGCTATCGCCGAGAGTCGGAGGCTTTTATATACTGTCTATGGTCGGAGGCCGTGGCCGTCTGCTCGCTGACCTGTCAACGACCACTATACCTTTAAGTAAAACATTTCAAAATAGATCAAAGTGCTTCCCTGATCTGAGATCTAACATTTCATGGCTCAAAATCTTATAGCCCCCCCCCCCCCCCCCCCCCCCCCCCCCTGCTGTCCTCTGCCCCTCAGATGGACAACACCTGTAATTTGGCCTTCTTCCCCTTTAGCCTTGCCTAAACCAATGACAGTACCAGCTTGCCACACTCCCTAGCATCAAAATTCAAATATAAAAAATAAAAGAGAGAGGGAGACTGAGACTGAAGAGAGAGAGACTGAAGAGAGAGAAAGAGACTGAAGAGAGAGAGAGAGACTGAAGAGAGAGACTGAAGAGAGAGAGAGAGATGGACTGAAGCGTATGCTACTCACAGAGTGACGGCTGACTCGCTATGAACGGGTCCAGCACGGGTCGAATGCTTTGGCGGGTCAGCGGCGTTACACACTTCTTGTATATGAAATGTCTGTATCGTAACTGCGCTGCATTTTGCAGGCTCCGTCTGAAGTTAGTTGCATTCAATAACTTCGTCTGTGTTTTTCGCCGTGCGGCGGCCGCAGTAACACAGTTAGCAGCGGAAACACTGCTACAAATACAGGTTTCCCTCTCATGCTTAACGATATACAGCTGTGTTAATAACAATTAAAACTGTAAACAAATGTCGCAGTGTAAACCGATGCCGTGTCTCTCGTGTTGCACGTTGGCCGTGTGTGTGAATGGGGGCGGGGCTGCGCGGAGGTGCGGCGGGGCTGCGCGGAGGTATGGCGGGGCTGCGCGGAGGTGCACCGGTGCGACCTAGGAAAAATGTTAGTCGCACCCTTACAAAATTTGGGCGCATGTGCGACCAAAATGGTCGCACTCTCGAGCCCTGCATTAGAGGCAACATAAACATCGCTGCATGTCACGCTAGTAAACACTACTAACACGTTACACAGCAGGTAGCGTTAGCCTACCGTTAGCCACATTAGTAACTGGATTAAACACGGCTAAAATGCTGACAGCTAAACGGTGTAGTGTGTCTGTATTTCACTGTAGGATTCCAACAGCGGGACGTCCAACAGTCTGCTGCTAAAGCTATGAGCTAAAAGACACAAACTAGCACTATGGTCACTGCTGTTGTCTGAAAAACAAAACGGACGGGACAAAATGTTGTGTTTACTGGTAAACATCGTGACCGGCTTATGATGACCGACTGCTACCTGTTGTGGAGTTTTCCTCACGTTACTCTGTCCTCTGTGACGGTCTACATCTAGAAACTAAGCTGCGCGGTGCAGGCAGGGAACAGCTCTGATTGGCTCATGGAGACATGTGATCAGACAGTGGTTTATGGAGCGCTAGATTGGCTTTGCAAAAACTGTTCTATGAAGGGAATGACGCATTTTAAATATCGCTCGATCACAAAGAGAAGACAAATCAACAAGAAACAAAAAATATAGGCAATGCAGGAATAAAGTGAAACACATACAGGTGATAAATAAAATGACTTTGCTGCAGACTCTGCTGCAGCTCGCCCTTACACACTAATAACATCAAATTAGTAGAAAATGAATAACACGTTCTGATGTCACAGCTGGATCGTAAGATTGTTGCCATTATGAGTGTTGTATTTTATAGAAAAAAAATGTTGGGAGGCAGTCCATTAGCTGTGTGAGTCACTGCAGCGTCCCGGTCACAGCCTCTTTCTCTCTTCCCTGTGAAAAATCACCGATGTGATGCTCTGGGAAGGCTGACAGCTGTGTAAAGCAGCACACACTTACACCTGTCCAGTCACATTACAAGTCCGATTATTCCCAGAAAATAAACAGCAGTTTTTACTGTAAAAGTCCCGCACTCTGCATCCACCCTGTGTCTGTAATACAGCCATAGTCCTATACTACATTACCACTTCTCACTCTCTTGTCACACCTGTCTATTTTTAACTAACTGTAACTTAACACTTGGAGCAGCAGGCCACTTTTTGGCTCTGTTCAACAGATGGAGCACTGTAAAAACAAGGGAACCATTGTTACATATTTAAATATGGTTATTGTGATTTCTCTCACTACTATACTGTAAAAACAATTTTAATTTTCTTTAACATCAGCTCACCATTTAAGCAGACACACTCGTTTTATATGAAAGTGTGGTTAAAGTCTGAATTTCAGCTTTTCAGTTAGCTTTCAGTTTCAACTGAATTTTAATCTCATGATGATTCAAAGGGTTATTTAGTGTTTAGATCTTAAGCAGACAAAAATCAAAACCCATTTCAACCCTGCACTTTTGTTCTCCCAGTTTTTTTGGATGGTCTTTTTTGTATGCTTCTTTGTTGGTTCTTTTGTACTTCACTGTATACTGTGTGTGTGTGTGTGTGTGTGTGTGTGTGTGTGTGTGTGTGTGTGTGTGTGTGTGTGTGTGTGTGTGTGTGTGCACGCACGTGTGTGTGTGTGTGTGTGTGTGTGTGTGTGTGCGCGCACGTGTGTGTGTGTGTGTGCGCGCGAGTGTGTGTATGTTGGTGGTGAAGGGTTTTTTTTTGGGGGGGGGGTTGCAGGTAAAGGTCAAAGCTGACAGCCTTTTAGCAATGCTGCCAACAGCGCACAGAGCAAAACACATAGACAGACAGGCGGATGGAGGAAGAAATGTATGCAGAAACAGAATAAAGAATGAAAGAGATGGATGGCTGATGTGCGGAGGGAGGGAGGGAGGGAGGGAGGGGGGGGGGGGGGGGGGGAAGCTAAATAGCTGGCCAGATGGATGATGAATGGATAGAAGACAAGAATACAAAGCAGTCAGGCAAAGGGATGGATGGACAGATGGATGGATGGATGGATGAATGGTAAGACAGAAGTAAGTAAAAATTAAGCTATAACTGTTGTAGTCTTGCTTTGCCAGACCTTCCTCCACAGCGCTGCAGAGGAGTGTCTGGCTAGTCCACACAACATTCCGGGATGGGAGAAAAATGTTGGTCTGGTTTATTGGCATTTCTTTAAACCAATCAAAATAAGCGCTAAGCGCTGCAGGGAGCCCCGGTGCCGCTGGAAAATGGCCCCCGGAAAGAACTTGTTTTGGTGGAATGTGTCCGTTCAAAAGTTGTTTTAGTCGTGCGGGAGAAAACTCACATTGGACAGATAGTGTAGCTAGCTGTCTGGATTTACCCTGCAGAGATCTGAGGAGCAGTTAACCAGAGTCCTCATAAATCCATTTTCCCTCAATCGCTAGTTTCAAGTCTTCTTCAACACAGACCTGTCAATCATGATAAAGACTTAGCAATGCTAACCATGGCACTGTGTACATACAGTGACAATTGACTGTCATTGCTTTACTGATCCCTTTAGATCGTGCTTTTTATACTTTTTTTGGTTTGTTTTAATAACTAGCCTAATTGTTAATGGGAAGGATGTGTATAGATCAAATCTATAGGTGACTATCTGAAGGGTCCAAGAAAGTTGAATTCCATATAGGTTACACTTTAAAACAAGTTCCTCCTGTATATATATATATATATATATATATATATATATATATATATTGAGTCCGACCTGAGACATGTCATCCCCCTCTCTCCTCCCTTTCATATCTATCTGTTCTTTCCATTAAAGGCTGAAATGCCCCCAAAACAATCTTTAAAAAATAAAACTCCTCCGACACTGTTTCCATTTCTTAATTTATCTAATTGAACATTTTTACAGTTTTCCCCATTATGGCATGTAAGAATCAGTGTAATTGAGTACTACTGCCACTTTAACAAACTGGCTACTGACAAGGATTGCTGGTTTACAGGCTGCTCCATGCAGACCCCTCCCTCACTTGTCCCTGGTTCCATTTAAGTTCATTTGTTTTGCTATCAGGGATGTTGTAACAGGGTCACAGGCGAGCCGCATCCCACAAATGGCTCCCCGGAGAAACGCAGGAGCAGGAGAGCAGAGAACAAGGTGACAAAACCAGGAAATATGGACACAAAGGCTAAATCAGGATGTATGAACGGAGAGGAGGCGCAACAAGGAAATATGAGGTTAGGAGAGATGCAGAAAGAAGGAAAAGGTTGTATGTGGAGGGTATGAGAAAGATGAAAGCGAGAGAAAGAAAGGGAAATGGAAAGGCCAGTGATCTGAAAGGAGCAAAAAAAGAGAAGGAAAGATTAGGATTTTAAAAACGAGAGATCTCAGAGGTCTTTCTTGCCCAGGTGTGTGTGTCTCTGTGTCTATGCATGTGCATATGTGTGTTAAGGATGAATGCACTTGCAAGAGGGGGGAGACAGATGAGAGGCACTGACTGAAGTGACACTGCTTCCCTACTCTCATCATCCATACGACTCAGGAGGCACCACACACACACACACACACACACACACACACACACACACAATGAGAAAGCAGAAGGAAAGACGTGACAAAGAGCAGAACAGGTGGAGCAATGTATTAGTCCACAGAGAATAATGAAGAAACAAGTGACATGAACATCGTCAGGCTGAGACACCCATCCACCACTTCAAACCATGCTTTTGTTTCAACGAGGTAAATTCATTCAGCTTTGCTCTTACATTCTTATATTACTTTGGAGTCATAGAGAAGAGCGAGAGGGCGCCAGATGTAGATAGGAAGGATTTTCAGTCAGCTGACATGACCAGTCCAATGACTGGTTTTGAGTGAAATGTGTGCACAATAATTAGAAGCTAAGATGGACGGAGCAATGCACGGAAAACACACTCTACCCAACTTTATTAGCATATTCTCTCACAATATGCACAAATTCATTTCCCGTGGTAGTCAAGACAAATCCAGCAAGAATCCATATACAGGTAAAACAGCAACATCACAACATCTTACAGGGTTACTTTATCTTCCCTACAGGTCCCATGGCAGCAGCTTCACCAATGGATACCCAGAGAAAAAGAATCAGAGCAACATAGAACTGATAACTCAGCATATGTTAAGACCATTCTGGAGTCCACAGATAAGATTGGGAAGACCACTTACCACTTGTATACACATATTTTTTTTTATGTTTAGTGAGATCTAATCAAATGGTAATCCAAGCGTTAACAATGAAAGCCAGTTAATTCTTGAATCCATCCACCTGGAGTTTAACTCCCACTGGCACACTGTTAGAACCAGTGGTGTAGTCTACGTGATACGCAGGTATACAACATAGTTTTGTGTCAAAATGCTCCGCCTACACTGACACCAGTATCCTCCCTTCGCCGCACATTTAAGACAAATATAAGTAGCCTATTCCATTTTGAATTTTGCTTTGGGATCAACTTTTGTGATCCAGGCTCAGGTCCCTGATGTGAAAGCACCCTTACTGCTTCATATTCCATTATATTTTTGATATATTTTGAATGTCATTTCTGTGTCTGTTTCCTTCTCATAGCATACATAAAGGTATTCCCACCATAAATTTGTTCATCAAAGTGTATCAGAATGCAGGAAATTAAGTCTTTGATGCTCAAAATAACCCTGGGAGAGGACAGCCAGACCCCACACTTTGATATGACCAGATATGATATGTACCAGAGTATGACTTGAGGTATTCATTAATTTTTCAAAACACTCTCAGCAAGAAGTTCTCCTTTGAAAGTGGTAAATCTCCATTTTGTGACTGAATGGTGAGATCAAAAATAACACAAAATGTTTCTCAGTATACAAATTTCAGTTATTGTGAATGTGCCTTGGCTAAACTATCATTTGGTCACAACACCATGGATAATGAATGCATATCCAGGGTGTGTAATCCATAGATATATCTATGTTGTAATGGAATTCCATTGCTAGGCAACAGCCTGGCCCCTTGTTAACTTCCTGTCAGTTGATGCCATTCACGTACACTGCAACAGGAAATCAACTTGAGGCCATTTATGAATGATTATGTTTACAACTGTGAAATGGTCTTGCGGACATGATTGAATGTTTTGTAATGGAGCTTTTTTTCGGCTAATGCAGCATGTTGAATTGGCCGCACACACAGAGGGCCATCTTCATTTTATCTGATCATTCCAATACACTATGGGGCTGTCAAAATTAGCCAAAAATTACAGTTTAATATTTCTTTAAAAAAACACTCACATCGGTTCAAACTATTCTAATAGGTTTATCAATTTTTGCGCATCATGTTCATAGGAGGGCAAGCCAATAGAACGAGATACATAACTACTTGTATAGGTATATTTATTTTAACATAAACATGTATTTTAAAAGATCAACATGCCTTGACAGCAAACTAAACAAATAAAATAATGTCCTGTACTGTAAAACCTCATTTAAAGGCAGAGGCCATCTGCGTGTTGTATTGTCTTGTATTGTATTGTCTTGTTTGTGACTGAATTTATGTGACTCCATCAAGGAGGAACGTAGATTCAGTCCAATGTCAGCTGCATTGTAACATTTGCTTTTTGTCACGTCGTCTTCATCATTCTGTTTAATTAAATCGTTTATGCTCTGTACAGATGAGAGGCACTGAGCATAGTACAGAGCATAGACTGTAAAAATAATGGACATAGCAGCAGTGATGTCACCCATGGTTTGTGGAGTTCTGCTTTGAAGACTCCAGTTTAACAATTTGGCAGTCGCCATTTAGTTTTTTTGAAACCAGACGTCATGATTTTGACAATAGGGTGGAGCTGGGGAGGAGACGCTGTTGTTAATGGTTGCAATGCCGCTGGGCTGCGCTAAAGAGGGAAAGTTGTCGTGGGTAAACATGGTCCTCAGGGTAGCCTACTGCCGCCATTCATCTGCAGTACAGAAAGTAGTACAGAAAATCTGCAAAAATCCAGCTAACGCTAACAGTACCTAGCTAGCTTGGTTGGCAGAATGCTGAACAAGACATTTTTAGGGGACCAAAATGTTCCAATTAACTTTGATAAAGTGAAAACACACAGTGAGAGGGTCAAAGTTCAAAACTAAAATATTGACACTGTTGAATAAAACTAAAGGACGTGTTCTGAATCTTTGAGGAAGAAGAACAGGCTGGGATGCAAATGAAGGATTAACAAACGATTTAATTAAACAGAATGATGAAGACGACGTGACAAAAAGCAAATGTTACAATGCAGCTGACATTGGACTGAATCTACGTTCCTCCTTGATGGAGTCACATAAATTCAGTCACAAACAAGACAATACAATACAAGACAATACAATACACTGAAAGCAGCGGACAGCAAGATGCTTCCCCTGTGGGGGTCACATGTTACTATCCTGAATCATTGTAAGTTTCAGAATTATATCCTAAGGTTTTAGGGCGGTTCCTCAAATGAAAATCCCTCCTTGGTCAGATGTCTCTTGAGATAAGGCCCACCTTTGTGCTGCCAGGTTACTTCAGGTCAATAGATAAAAGGTTTTGATATGTAAAGATCAACTCTTTCCCCACCTTACAGGAATACACACTTTATTGTTCTAATCAGTCTGGCTCTGCAGGGTGTGGCCCCACAGAAGCTACCTTTTCTGTGAGGACAATGACCTTCCTCTTGTATGCTAAATGACAGTCTAATTAATTCTTTAGCAACTTGGGAGTGATGGAAGGTAGACAAAGGTTGATTAGAAACAGCTGCAAGGGGGTCATTGAATACACCTAAATCAAAATGTACATTGTTTTTATAACATCAGCATTGTTTTAACTTTTTAAAACCTAACAACACCCATGTTTTTGAACACCCAAAACCAAGTTCTCGGCTATGTTATTGTACACAGGTCCATGATTAGCATTGCTAAGCCTCTGTACTGATTGACAGCTGAGTGTAGCAACATCATCTTGCTTTATCATAATTCTTTTAATAAATGGGACATTTATAGTATATGAAAGCATAGTGCTATCGCCAAATGACTGACAACTTGTATACTCTGTAACCAGTGTAGCATTAAAGCTTAGCAGAATTAGCAAGCAAGCTAGCCACTACTTAGCTGGTTGTAAATGTAAATATCTATTTACTGTAGGTAAGCAAACCAAAGCAAAACTCTTTTCTTAAAGAAAATATTGATTAGTGTAAAGTCACAATGATGTAGTAATGCAGACTGTAGTTAGGGTTTTGCACATGTGCCCACTGTCGTCTAGCAATAAAAAAAGAAACTGTAAATAAACTATTGATTAGTGTGAAGTCACTTACTGTAAATGATTCAAACTCTAAAGATGACAAGTTTGTAATTTCTGTATTGGTGTTTGATGCTAGTGTTTTTACTCTCAGTGTGTTCTTAGTGACAGTAGCTATGTTTCCAACCACACGTTTTTATCCGAATTAAGTGATATCGAATGAAAAATGCCTTATGGAAACAGTAAAATTTGAGTGAATTTCATGAATATTGACTCAAAGGAAATACGGAAACGTGATGGAAACGTTATTTGCCGAATAAATAATGAAGAAGAAGTTTTAGTTCATTTCCGCCCAGTATTTCCGCTCTGTTTGCACACATGACGGGTGTCAACAAAGACAGATGTAAATGGTCGAACGAGGAGACAAGAGACTTTTTGAATTTAATTTACGAGCAAAATATAACGGCTATTTTAGATAGCAAAAATCTACGAAATGCCATAATTTATCAGGAACCCGCGAAGGAAATAGCCAACAAACGTTAAGGATTAAGTGTACCATCTACTAAGGTAAACAGAGGCACTTGTACAGGTCAGAGGGCTATTTCACAAAACCAAGATAAGGGATTAAGCCAGGATTTCCCAGTTATCCTGGCTCAATTTAGCCTTGACTCGGTTTCACAAAAGCAGAGGCACCTAAGTTACCATGGAGATTTATTCTGTACAACTAGCCTGCTCCTGACCAGGCTAACAGCCAGGATTTATTAATCCTGCTGCCATTTCTGTTCACTCAGCAGTGGTTTTACCCTCTTGTTATCAGCCTGCATTAAAATACAACAGGTGCATATTGCTGTTCATTTAAGTACTGTTATTATTTAAAGTTGTGACCATTATTTTTCATAATTAGTAAAGTGACAGTCGTCGTTACTGTTATATTGCTGTATGAAGACTACTGTTCATGATGAAGTTTGGTGAATATATTATGACAGTTGAGATAATTAGAAAAGGCTGATACAGTTGCCAAATGTGTTTTAAATGAAGTCAGTTAGTAAGGGCAATATATAAAGTGCTGTTTCTATAGTGCACCAATGCACCTTGAATTATTTTAGTTGATGTTTTTTGTATTCTTTAACAGTAAAGGATTCAATAAAATGACATTCTTAGTACACAATTTGTGTTGTCCAGTAAACTGGGACTATAATTTGGGAGAATTGTACAATTATAAAAACCTATCCTAATTGTACAATCCTGTCAAATTATAGTCTTAGTTCACTGAACCAATAACTATATAGTGTAGACTACTCATGTAACAACAGGGAGAGGACACCCCAATGTTGACCTTATATTTTGCTGGGGGGCAATAACTGATGAATATAACTCTGTTACATTCATGTTTACAGTGTGCATTATATTTATCACTTAATTATCTTTATAGTTTCTAGATTTTTGAGTCAAATTTCTTCAGTGTCTTTCTTTTCTATCTCTGTATATACGAGGGAGCAAAACATATATGTAAAGAAGGAAACTCGGCCTCTATAAAAAAACGTGAGAAAAAGCGTGGCAGATAACAGCTGACCGACTGAATGATAGTCTAAAAATATACATTTATGAACTACTGCTCTTAACTGAAACCTGTCAATGAGTTATTTGTCATTTGCAAAAACGAACTGTTGTACACTTTGCATTAAAAACGAGCAGTGGAAGTTAATATGACTTATTAAATTTATATTTTAACCCATGAGAAAGAGGGAGAAACAGAGTGAGAGAGATATTTATGCATCATATTCTAGCGTTGTAGAAAATTGATCTTCATAGTAAATTTCCTGAGGAACATTATATTCTGCTTACTTTTAAGACAAAGAGTACAACTGTTAATTTGTGCAAATGATAGTAGCCTAATCTTTGAATGGTATGAAGATGGTCTTAATTCAGAGCAGTGGTCAGTTACTGTATATATTTAGGCTGCTTACGCATTCAGTCGGTCCGCGATCGTATGCCAGGCTGTCTCTCGCTGTTTCATTACAGCGGCCGTGTTTCTTTTTTTTACAAATGTGCTTCACATTATCATACTTCTCTACAAGAAGCTGCTGCTCATTCTGTATCAAGTATGAACAATGCATATTCTCCATTGTAGCATCAGTGAATCTGTGATCGACCTCGCGGTCTGTTAAGGAAATCCGTGAACGCGCATCTATCCGAATTACTTCAACCTGACTCGACCTAGTCGCTCCTCCTCAGCCTGGCTTGGCCTTCGTGAAACGAACCAAGCCAGGCTGCACAGATTAGACTAGGTCAAGTCTCGCTTTATCGGTTATCCTGGATTTATAAATTCTACTTTTGTGAAACAGCCCCCCAAAGTGGTGAAGACTGCAGCGCTACCGGGAGTGCCGATACAAATGTCCCTTATGATGCAAGGATAGTCTTCCACAGCCTTTAGTACGATTGATGGCCAGCCCTTTCTATTGACAAAATCCCTGTAGCGTTCAGCAGGGGGTCTAATCGGGACGTGAGTTCCGTCTATTGCGCCATACACCTGTGGCACAAGGTGCGCTCTGGAGTTATCATGCGCCTCATCCACTCCAGGTAGGTATATATACCTTCGCATCATCCTCGTTCGTATGGCATTGCACACAATGTAAACACACCGGTGCACGGTGGTTTTGCTGACTCCAAACGTTTCGCCTACCAATCTGTACTCTGCGCAATATACCAACAATACAGACAAGCAATGTTTCCCAGGACATTATTATCAGTCCGCCCGCTCTCTGGTCTGTTCTGCAACAAGGTTTCAGAGTCTTCCGGCAGTTGCTTTCTACTAAATAAACATTACAGCATTCTTTCCCAACACTACCGGAGATTGTGTTGTTGTTGATATAGTTTTGAATTACATGGAGTGAGGATGGGGGTAAGATGAGAAGTTATAACAGCCGTGTCACTCAATGTGTTGTGGAAGTGAGCACATGGAGAATTTGGTAAGCCTTTGATGTTGGAACATAATACGGTATCTTCCTCTCTCTAAGTGAAGTGTGTTGGAGGTCTAGCCAGTGTCATGATGTCAAGGAAACTAGAGAGTAAGATGTATTATCCCAGCTGCTGTTTCACACATGGAAAAGTTAAGTATAACAAACAAATATATGATGAGTGTTACCGTGGCAACAAACAATCTAATCATGCTGCTCACCGGTCTTTGTTATTGCATTCAAGATTACAGAATTCCAATAATATACACAGCAGCCCTGTGACAGTTTGTGTGTGTGTGTGTGTGTGTGTGTGTGTGTGTGTGTGTGTGTGTGTGTGTGTGTGTGTGTGTGTGTGTGTGTGTGTGTGTGTGTGTGTGTGTGTGTGTGTGTGTGTGTGTGTGTGTGAAAAATCCTCACATTTTGGAAACTGGAAACGATTAAAACAGTTCTGTGTTTAATGGTCTAACCATTTCAGCCGGACTTGTAGGCCGTTATATTGTTGGGTAGTTTAATTTATACCTCTCCGGGAACCATCACCTTATCGTGGTGGAGAGGTTTGGGTGTCCCTATGAACCTGAGGGCTGTGTTTTCTGGAGCTTTGTGCTCCTGGTAGGGTCTCCCATGGCAAACTGGTCTCAGGTGAGGGGCCAGACGAAGAATGGTTCAAAAAACCCTATGAAAAAACGAGGAAGGGATAGAGAGACCCTGCCCGGAGGAAGCCCGGGGCCCCCGTCTGGAGCCAGGCCCAGAGGGAGGGCTCGTCAGCGAGCATCTGGTGGCCGGGTTTGCCACGGAGCCCGGCCGGGCACAGCCCGAAAAAGCTACGTGGCACCTATCTCTCCAGCCCATGGGCCCACCACCTGTGGGAGGAACCGCTGGGGTCGGGTGCGCTGCCACACGGGTGGCGGTGAAGGTCAGGGGCCTCGACGGACAAGACCCGGGCAACAGAGGCTTGCTCTGGGGACATGGAATGTCACCTCGCTGTGGGGGAAGGAGCCGGAACTTGTGCGTGAGGTGGAGCGCTACCAGTTGGATCCGGTGGGGCTTACTTCTACGCATAGTCTCGGTTCTGGAACCGTACTCCTGGAGAGGGGTTGGACTCTTTTCTTCTCCGGAGTTGCCCAGGGTGTGAGGCGCCAGGCGGGTGTGGGGATACTCACAAGTCCCCGGCTGAGCGCCGCAACGTTGGAGTTTACCCCGGTGGACCAGAGGGTCGCCTCCCTACGCCTGCGGGTTGTTGGGGGGAAAACTCTGACTGTTGTTTGTGCATATGCACCAAACAAGAGTTCAGAGTATTCGGCCTTTTTGGAGACCTTGAATGGAGTCCTGTATGGGGCTCCGGAGGGGGACTCCATAGTTCTGCTGGGGGACTTCAACGCACATGTGGGCAATGACGGAGATACATGGAGAGGCGTGATTGGGAGGAACGGCCTCCCTGATCTAAACCAGAGTGGTTGTCTGTTATTGGACTTCTGTGCTAGTCATGGATTGTCTATAACAAACACCATGTTTGAACATAGGGATGCTCATAAGTGTACTTGGTACCAGAGCACCCTAGGCCGAAGGTCAATGATCGATTTTATAATCGTTTCATCTGATCTGAGGCCGTATGTTTTGGACACTCGGGTGAAGAGAGGGGCGGAGCTGTCAACTGATCACCATCTGGTGGTGAGTTGGGTCAGGGGGTGGGGGAAGACTCTGGACAGACCTGGTAAACCCAAACGGGTGGTGCGGGTAAATTGGGAACGTCTGGAGGAAGCTCCTGTCCGACAGACCTTCAACTCACACCTCCGGCGGAGCTTTTCGTGCATCCCTGTGGAGGCTGGGGGCATTGAACCTGAGTGGACAATGTTCAAAGTTTCCATTGCTGAAGCTGCGGCAGGGAGCTGTGGTCTTAGGGTCTTAGGTGCCTCAAGAGGCGGTAACCCTCGAACACCGTGGTGGACACCGGTGGTCAGGGAAGCCGTCCGACTGAAGAAGGAGTCTTTCCGGGATATGTTATCCCAGAGGACTCCGGAGGCAGTTGCAAGGTACCGAAGGGCCCGAAGGACTGCAGCCTCTGCCGTGAAAGAGGCAAAGCAGCGGGTGTGGGAGAAGTTCGGAGAAGACATGGAGAAGGACTTTCGGTCGGCACCAAGGCGCTTCTGGAAAACCGTCCGCCACCTCAGAAGGGGGAAGCGGGGAACCATCCAAGCTGTGTACAGTAAGGATGGGACGTTGTTGACCTCAACTGAGGAGGTAATAGGGCGGTGGAAGGAGCACTTTGAGGAACTCCTAAATCCAGCTGATGCGCCCTCTTTGTTAGAGGCAGAGCTGGAGGATGACGGGGGATTGTCGTCAATTTCCCTGGTGGAGGTCACTGAGGTAGTCAAACAACTCCACAGTGGCAAAGCCCCAGGGATTGATGAGATCCGTCCAGAAATGCTGAAAGCTCTGGGTGTGGAGGGGCTGTCTTGGTTGACACGCCTACTCAACATTGCGTGGAAGTCTGGGACAGTGCCTAAGGAGTGGCAGACCGGGGTGGTGGTTCCCCTCTTCAAAAAGTGGGACCAGAGGGTGTGTACCAATTACAGGGGTATCACACTTCTCAGCCTCCCTGGTAAAGTCTACTCCAAGGTGCTGGAAATGCCCATTTCCAGCACCTTGCCATCCAGTCTACATGTGTTTTGTGGATCTGGAGAAGGCATATGACCGGGTCCCCCGGGAGACTTTGTGGGAGGTGCTGCGGGAGTATG
Source organism: Gymnocephalus cernua (assembly GCA_023631565.1). Taxonomy (NCBI): domain Eukaryota; kingdom Metazoa; phylum Chordata; class Actinopteri; order Perciformes; family Percidae; genus Gymnocephalus; species Gymnocephalus cernua. The sequence continues at coordinate 8,551,036 of CM042431.1, forward strand.
GGGTGAGGGGGTCCCTTCTCAGGGCCATCCAATCTCTGTATGACCAAAGCGAGAGCTGTGTCCGGGTTCTCGGCAGTAAGTCAGACACGTTCCAGGTGAGGGTTGGCCTCCGCCAGGGCTGCGCTTTGTCACCAATCCTGTTCGTAGTATTTATGGATAGGATATCGAGGCGTAGTCGTGGTATGGAGGGGTTGCAGTTCGGTGGGCTGGGGATCTCATCGCTGCTCTTTGCAGATGATGTGGTCCTGATGGCATCATCGGCCTGTGACCTTCAGCACTCACTGGATCGGTTTGCAGCCGAGTGTGAAGCGGCTGGGATGAGGATCAGCACCTCTAAATCTGAGGCCATGGTTCTCAGCAGGAAACCGATGGAGTGCCTTCTCCAGGTAGGGAATGAGTCCTTACCCCAAGTGAAGGAGTTTAAGTACCTTGGGGTCTTGTTCGCGAGTGAGGGGACAATGGAGCTGGAGATTGGTCGGAGAATCGGCGCAGCGTGGGCGGTATTACATTCTGTTTATCGCACCGTTGTGACGAAAAGAGAGCTCAGCCAGAAGGCAAAGCTCTCGATCTACCGGTCAGTTTTCGTTCCTACCCTCACCTATGGTCATGAAGGTTGGGTCATGACCGAAAGAACGAGATCCAGGGTACAAGCGGCCGAAATGGGTTTCCTCAGGAGGGTGGCTGGCGTCTCCCTTAGAGATAGGGTGAGAAGCTCAGTCATCCGTGAGGAGCTCGGAGTAGAGTCGCTGCTCCTTCACGTCGAAAGGAGCCAGTTGAGGTGGTTCGGGCATCTGGTAAGGATGCCCCCTGGGCGCCTCCCTAGGGAGGTGTTCCAGGCACGTCCAGCTGGGAGGAGGCCTCGGGGAAGACCCAGGACTAGGTGGAGGGATTACATCTCCAACCTGGCATGGGAACGCCTCGGGATCCCCCAGTCAGAGCTGGTTAATGTGGCTCGGGAAAGGGAGGTTTGGGGTTCCCTGCTGGAGCTGCTCCCCCCGCGACCCGACCACGGATAAGCAGACGACGATGGATGGATGGATGGATAGTTTAATTTATAATAAAACATCAGATTTTATAAACTACATGTGTTTTGTGTGTGCAAATATCTTAATGTGTAGTAACTAAAGCTGTCAGATTAATGTAGTAAAAGGTACAATATTTTTCTCTGAAAAGAAAATACTCAAGTAAAGTACTAGTACCTCAAATTCGTACTTAAAGCTTCAGTGCGTCACTTTTTGATATTCTTTTTGATATTAATGATTGTCTGTTACATTCAAGCCATTGCCAAATGAGTTGCTACAAAGCTAATTAAGACTATTAGCTCCACACAACTCTCTCTGTATAAAGACTGTGTCGTCCGGTGACTTTCCCGCACAGAAACTCGAGTGAAGATAATTAGCTCTTCTGAAGAGCCCATCAAGTTTTCTTAATCCTCCGTGTCCTCCTTGGCTACTAGCAACTGCGTGGAGGAGGGAGAGGAGTGGCGGACAGTTTTGTTGTCATTACTTAGAATTCCTAATGGGAGGACAGAAACTACACACTATAGCTTTAAGTACAGTACTAGAGGAACTGTACTTTGTGTCTGTTACATTCCACCACTGTCTACAGGTACTTTGGAGTACTGCAGGGGGTAGGCCTACATGAGTTTTTTTAAATGTTTATTTAAAAAATATCAGTCATGCATTTTTCTTTGATACACTTTAATAATGAAGAGAAGAAAATTGCATATTGTACGTTTAAATTCAAAACTGAACAACTGCATTAGCAAATATCAGATGCTTTGATTAAAAAGTCTAAGAGCGTGTCTACACAGAGAGTTTCATCTGCGTCGTCTGACTCACGTGCATAACAACACAGACATGCTCCTATTTTAATGTAGTGCCATGCTGCTAGCACGACTAAAAATACTGGAATATGAACAGTTTATCTTCCATAATAAAATGTAAAAATGTAACAAATAGTTTTCTTAGCTCTTGCTGTGCCTCGGTTTGCGTATGTGTGAGATTAACAGATAGACAGAGAGAGTGCATGTTTGTTCTGCACCCTCCTGTCACCTAACTCTTTGATCAATTACTATGCTAGGTGACAGTCACCATGACAGCAAGTCACATGATTAGAGAGCGCACCACAGAGCTGTGCACCTTACCCCCCTTTTTTTGCACTTCATATTGTATTCTATGTAGGGCTGTCAAATGATTAAAATTTTTAATCAAATTAATCAGAATTTTCAGTGGATTAATCATGATTAATCACTATTTGCAATTTCACCTGAATCCTAACCATTTTTTTCTGAAATGCATACCAAAAGATACTAGTGCTGTCAAGCAATTAAAATATTTAATCGCATTAATGTCATAGTTAACTCGCTATTAATCGCAATTAATCGCACATTTTTATCTATTCTAAATGTCCCTTGATTTCTTTTTGTCCCATTATATTTTCTCATTTTAATTCTCTTATCAGCATGGAAAAGTAGATCGGCTGCTTTGTGACTGTTTTTTTTATTGAAAACAACATTGTCATATACGTTATGTTCAATTTCACACTAACATTCACACTTGGATCTAATAATCCGTCACATAATGTAACGCTGTTACCTCGATGTTCCATTGCAAGTAGTACTGCAGATAGTCCTGCAGATAGTACTACAGGTAGTACTGCCTCATTTGTTTCTCTCACTGACTGTAGAGTCACTACTCGCTCGCTCTGAAGATAATCGCCGTCACGAGCCTACAAGCTACGCGGCTAGCAAGCTAAAACCGGCCGAGGCTTGTGTCTGTTTTGTTTGCGGTCTGCGAAATTACAAGACCCGCCCTTCAATCACTACTATTGGCCAGGCGTCGAAGGTAACGTAACTCCATTTGTTCAGGTCCTATCCCCTGACCAATCCACTATCCTCACCACTCGCGGTGAAATGCCTAAACCAAACCAATCAGCTGCTTCGTAGGGCGGGACATGGTGTGGCCATAGACAGTTAAAGAAGTGGACTAACAGATCCCGTTGCTCTCTCTATGCGTTACTCGTGCGTTAAAAAAATTATCGGCATTAAAATGGGTTTGCGTTAACGCCGTTAATAACGCGTTAAACTGACAGCCCTAATTCTATGTTGTTATATTTATTTTACGTACATGTTGGCACTGGAAAAACAGTTGCTTTTAAATAAAAGGCATTATATTCTATTATATTCTAGGTGTGCATGTGTGCACACACGCACGCACACACACACACACACACACACACACACACACACACACACACACACACACACACACACACACACACACACACACCATTACCAACAGACTCCTGCATAAACCTACAGAGAACAAAAAAAAATCCATACTGATGTTAATAGGAATGAGTGGCCACCCACCCAGTTAAAAACTACTGGATGATTATAACTATGTTCTGGTGGCTCCCAACATACACACACACACACACACATACCAGAGATGGGGACTCGGGTCTGTGACTCGGACTCGAGTCACACTTTAGTCGCACAAACAGTGACTTCAGACTTGACTTGCGACTCAACTCCCAAAAGACTTCAGACTTGACTCGGACTCGAGCTTCGAGACTCCTCAACAACCTTTTAAAATCCGCATATACGCTGGGGACACCTATGACGAGCCGCATGTCACCTGCCTTTATGTGAAGCGTAACGCATGCAAAAAATGCATTGATGACAACAACACCAAGTCCTCCCAGAGTTGTGCCTTTGTCATTAGTTTTGCTTTCAATAACTTCGTAAACAGTGGCGGTAAGCGAACAGCTACGTCAACAACGTCGAACTTCATCAGGCATCTCAAAACACACCCAGATAGGTCAGTCACTTGCTAATGTGAAAGAGACGTTAAAGTTAGCATATATCATCACAGGTAACAAGCTAACCATCGCAAAGTGTTGTACTAATGCTGGGAACAGGCGCATTGTATCTTTATAGTTGCATCCATATGACGTGACAGACTTAGGTTAATATTTTTTTTTTTCCAATACAGATGTTTCCCCAAAAACTTTGAACACTGAAAAATGTAATGCATGATGAGGTTGGGCTTTACAGCCAGTTAGTAACACTGACAAACGTGTATTCTTTGGTGCAGATACCAAAATGTTGAAAAATACAGTTGTGAAATTGAAACAGAGTTCTTAATTTGTGTTTCTTCAGATTGCATTGCAGTAGACCCCATAAAGTTATCCTACAACTGATTTTGATACTGTACTGTATGGATGGTAGCTACAGGACATGCTTTGAATTTATTAGATTTAACAATACAGTGTTAGGGACAGATCAGATGACCAGAGACTTGAGACTTGACTTGGACTCGAGCTCAAAGACTTGAGATTTGACTTGGACTTGCCCCTCAAAGACTTGAGACTTGACTTGGACTTGCCCCTCAAAGACTTGAGACTTGACTTGGACTCAAGCTCAAAGATTTGAGACTTGACTTGGACTTCCAAAGAATGACTTGTGAACATCTCTGACACACACACACACACGCACACACACACGCACACACGCACACACACACGCACACACTTAACAGCACAGAAAGAGGAAGAGATTGGAGAGAGGCTGAAGGAAGGAAGAAAGCGATGGGGAGAGGAGAGCTAAAGACAGACGGAGGGGTGAGCATTAGAGAGGGTGGTGAGTTTTGTCTCAACCTTTCTGTTTGCCTCGGCATTGATCTCTGCCTCACCTCAATACTAAGGTCAGCCCACACACACACACATATTTGCTGAGGCCCTGGCTTCGACCGCCTGACTGGTCAAATTAAACCCAGATCACTGCAGGGCTCCAGGGACACACACACACACACACACACACACACACACACACACACACACACACACATATAAGTCGTCACTGTCAGTAGGAGGTTTTTTTGATGAGTTTAACATATTAATACACAGCCAGCGATGAGAACGTGTGTGACTGTGTGTATACTGAGGACAAACACATGCAAACACACACACACACACACACACACACACACACACACACACACACACACACACACACACACACACACACACACACACACACACACACACACACACACACATTTAAAACAGCACTAATGTTGTCTCTACTTGCAGAGACAGAAGGAGAAAGGCATGCAAGTTTTGCTGCAAAAGCATGCTTTTGTCTGTTCTGTGTACTTTCTGTGGGTGTGTGGGTGTGTGCATGTATGCATGTGTGCGTGCGTGTATATGTGTGTGTGTGTGTGTGTGTGTAAAATGTCTTTTCGTACTTCTGCTGTGTCAGCACCTCAGACAGACAGCGCTGTTGTGTACCCACAGAGGAAATAAAATAACAGCCCACGTCTTTTCAACCCACAGACAGCTCTCTCTCTCTCTCTCTTTCTCTGCCCCCTCCCCCCTTATGTTCCCTCTTTCTTTATTCCTCGTTCCACCTTTTTGCGTTAATTTCCTCTCCTTTATATCTGCTCCTTCCCTTACCTTTTATCGTCTTTACCTCTACCTCTATTCTTTTTTTCTTCTCTACATTCAAATAACCTTTCGCTAGAAAAAAATTAACAAATAAAAAAAATGATTTGGCTCACGATTAAAAAACACATAATTGAATTGTCTTCATACTTGAAAGTGTACATGTCAATTTAATGTATGCATAGGTGGAAACGTCAGCTCTTGTTTGAGTGTGTTGAGTCAGAAAAACAACACACACACACACACACACACACACACATATCACACAGTTAGTAATCTCTAAACAACCAGGTCTTAAAAAATAATGAAATAAAGCTTTGTTTTAGCTATAGCTCAAGAAAAAATGGCATGTATTTTTTGTGTGACAACATAATTCATTTTGTTATATTACTTGTTGCGGCTGTAAGCGGTCCAACAAAGTGCTGCGAGGGACTAAACACAGAGATGCATAAACGCACTGTGACGTGCTTGAGATTGTATTGTTATGATTTATTCCTCCACACCTAAACTACAACTAGCACTGCAGTTAGCAAATGTAAAGTTACTTTGTGAGTCAAAATAAGTGTTGTTAGTGTGGCGGTCAACAGAAAGTGTTTGCTCCCAGGCTCACCCCCTCTCTGTCAAAGCCCAAAAAACCCAGGTGAACAGGTGAAGCAAACAAATACGTTACCACTTCCGCTCAAACCACCTACAATATAAGTGCACAATATAATAATGACTAAATAATATAAACGAGACCATAAAACAACATACAGTATGTGACTCCTACGTTACTGTTATTATTTTATTAAAACACAGACGTAGATGCACAGTGCACACACGCCATTTTAAATAAAAGTGGTGCTGAAACAAATTTCCCATGCAGTCATGTGTTTTGAAAGAAATAAACAAATGAAACACTGTCATGAAATTATGGGTAGAGATGGAGGGGTGATGGAGGAAGAAGAAGCTGAATATCTGGCCAGATGAATGATGAATGGATGAAGACAAGCAACAGCAGATGGGCAAAGGCAAGAAGGGATAGATGGATGACAGACAGGGCCAATAATGGTGGCAATCAGATTTAGTTGCAGTAAAACAAGTGAAACTGGGATCAGATTAGGCCCCGCATTCTGGGGCTTTTCTTTAAAGTGGACAGTGGGCATCTGAGAGGACAAAACAAATCAAACAGCACTCATTTCCATGTTCCAGTATTTGAGCCATGTTCCGGCTGCCCACTGTGTTTGAAGTCTACATGCTGCAGTTTGAGGTGCAATGCTGCCATCTGCTGGGCCAGGTGGAGGAGTTCAGCCGGTCATCCTCACTTCCTTCAATACCATCCTCAAAATGTTGTCCCTTAGCATTAACAGAACTAGGAGGAAATGTGAATCAATGTGAAGCATCCTCACGTGGTTTGTAACAGATGTTTTGTTTTTTTGTCATCTGAAAATGATCTGCTGTATTGCTGCACATTTCATTATCTTTTAATTAATTTCCTGGAACTTAACAGATGTGAAAACACAAAGGTGAAGATGTGAGACATTGTGCATGTCACACCTTTAAACTAGAAGTGTGTGATCCCATGGATCCATTAGTAATTAGACCTCCAATTACTGCATGAAACCCTTAAATCAGCAAATCATTATTGAATATGCGACTGTATCTTTTGTATTCAGATGGACAATAACTGTGTTATAGGTTAGATGATACACATAAGGGTTGATTTGTACAAACTCCTTTTCTACTGACCAGCTTCCAAAGGGAACTTGATATTTCTGTTCTAGAATTAATTTATAAAGAGTGGCATATTGCAACTTAACAATAAAAAAAATGTACTGTAGAATTTGGTTCAATTGTAAACATGCTACACACCCTAACCCTAACCCATGAAACATGATCACCCTTCCATATAACTCCAAATTGACGATAATGTTGCTCCATAACTGCTGGCTGCGTAATAAAGCAACAGTTTGGTAACACGTTCGCCATATCCATGGCGGTTCACTGCTTGTTTTCACTGCCCCCAAGTGGCAAAATAAATAATTATTGCAGGTTTAAGGTTATGTTACGATTTTCACCCACTTGTTTTTCAGTAAATGTCAGAGTTGATAACTGACAGATTTGTAACAAATGACCCGATCAGGCCTAAACCATTTAGTGCTTTATAACATTTACCGGTAATGTTACTTTTAATTCAATCATTTGACACACAGGTAGACACTGCAGCAATCTGAGAACAGGCATAATGCCTAATTATTTTTAAGATGATGGTCAGCTCATTTTGATATTGTCTCGAGGAGGCTGTTACAGTTAAGGTCTGAGGTTTCACATTTGACAGAAAAGGTGAGCACAGAAAGTGTTAACTACTGTATGAGAAATGTTAATGATCAAACTCGTGTTTAAACAACGGGAGTGATTTTGATGGATTGTAAGACCTCGGATTGATGAAAATGAAGCATATTTGGAAAAACTTTCTGTATAACATTTCTGCATGTTGTGCAATTCAATTCAATTCAATTTTATTTATAGTATCAAATCATAACAGGAGTTATCTCAAGACACTTTACAGATAGAGTAGGTCTAGACCACACTCTATAATTTACAAAAAACCCAACAAATCCCCCTAGAGCAAGCACTAGAGCAACAGTGGCAAGGAAAAACTCCCTTTTAGGAAGAAACCTCGGACAGACCCAGGCTCTTGGTAGGTGGTGTCTGACATGCCGTTGGGGTGCATCACGGTATAGATAATGAAACGGTGACTAGAAATAGTGGTTGTAGTAGCGCAGGGAGCAGCACGGCATAGCAGGGTATTTCAGCAGAACCACGGCAACAGCTGGAACCATGATTTTGGTGCCATCCTTTTCACCCAGGATTTCATCCTGGGTGAAAAGAAACAGAAAGTCTCCGGGGAGCAAGCTCCCCAGAGCTAGGTTAGTAACAAGCATTTCTGGGACAGAGAAGCAGGTGGGCCGGGCTAGGCAGATGCTGCAACTCCTCACTCCCTAACTATAAGCTTTATCAAAGAGGAGAGTCTTAAGTTTACTCTTGAATGTGGTGACAGTATCTGCCTCCCGGACCCAGACTGGGAGCTGGTTCCACAGGAGTGGAGCCTGATAGCTAAACGCTCTGGCTCCCATTCTACTTTTAGAGACTCTAGGGACCACAAGTAACTCGGCATTCTGGGAGCGCAGTGCTCTAGTGGGACAGTAAGGTACTATGAGCTCTTCAAGATATGATGGTGCTTGACCATTTAGAGCTTTGTAGGTCAAGAGGAGGATTTTAAATTCAATCCTGGATTTTACAGGGAGCCAATGCAGAGAAGCTAATACGGGAGAGATATGATCTCTTTTCTTAGTTCTTGTCAGAACACCAGCTGCAGTATTCTGGATCAGCTGGAGAGTCTTAAGTGACTTGTTTGAGCTTCCTGATAGTAAGGAATCACAGTAGTCCAGCCAGTTTTTCAGCATCGTTCTGAGACAGGATGTTCCTTATTTTGGCAATGTTACGAAGATGAAAATGGGCTGTTCTTGAGGTATGTTTTAAGTGGGCAGTAAAGGATATATCCTGGTCAAAAATAACTCCTAGATTTCTGACAGTAGTGCTGGAGCCCAGGGCAATACCATCCAAGGTAGCTATATCTTTGGATAATGAGGTTCGGAGGTGTTTAGGACCCAACACAATCACCTCAGTTTTGCTTGAGTTTAGCATCAGAAAGTTGTAGGTCATCCATGCTTTTATATCTTTAATACATGCTTGTGTGTATAAATGTAGGTTCTTGTGAGAGAGAGGGCTAGAGTTGCAATCAAATGGCAATGTGAAGTCAAAACCCACTTGGTTGGTCAAAAGGATATACTTCCTGATAACATGTTGGCAGTGGCCCTACAAGACTAGGTATGTCGGTGTCTCGCTCTCGCGCACGCACGCACGCACGCACGCACGCACTCACGCACGCACGCACGCACGCACGCACACACACACACACACACACACACACACACACACACACACTGCACATGTGTAATTGGCATTCCCATTGTGTGTGAGTGGGAGTGGTATGACAGTTTGACAGAACTCAGGTCCCTGTAGTACCGTGTCAGCTTTTCATCACAAGTCCCAAGTCACCAGCAACTCCACCCCCCTTCACTCACCCATCACCCATCACCCATCACCCATCAACCCACCCCACCCCATCACACTCACCATCTGCACTGCCGGAGTACAATATTTGAACTGTTCACATACTGATGATGAACAGTATGAATGGAGTACTATACTATATCTACATGTTTTCCTAAATGTAGATATTTAGCTGTTTCTGCTGTCAGCAACATAAACAGCTATAAATAATGATTATGCTAATAGTCAGGGTAGTGAGTGTGGTGAATTAGCAGCATCCTGCACATACCCAAATGAGTTGTGTGGTTACTAGGGGTGTGCATCTCTCCCTTATAGGACGATCCGATACGTATATGGGCTATGGTTCAGGGACGATACATTTTAATATGAAACGATTCAGTCCAATCCGATTCAATGTTGAAACGATTCGTGTGAATTTACATCGTAGCGAGTAGTATGAAAAGGCGAAACTCCGCGTAGGGCGGCTGGTCGGGGTGGAGGATGGGTCAAACAACACAGGACTTTCACCCAGGAGACCGGAGATCGTGTCCCGCCTGTCACGTTTCCTTTGTGTCCCGCGTGTCACGTTTCCTAAACTCAACCGTCGCTTTCTTCTTTTACTAAACCCAACCCCGTTCTTCTTTTCCTAAACCAGAGCCGTCCGCTGTATACGACGCCCAAAATGCGTAGAGATAACACGGCACTTGGCTTTAGAAAGTTGCGTGTATATTTATGCGATAACACACCACTTGTAGAAAGTGGCGTGTATGTTTACGTCCGATGTATACAGCGTAGACATACACACAAATAGCTCAAAATGCATACAGATAACATGCCACTTGGCTTAAGAAAGTGGCCGTGTATGTTTACGCTAAGTCATGATGTCATATTGGTGTAACGATGTAGTCGTATCTGTGATAATACAACCGGATACCGATTTGTATTAGTGAATCTTTACGCCCCTAGTGGTTACCAATGTTATATAAATATATATATTAAGTATATATATAGAAGAAAGCTGCAGAAAGAGAGATTACATCTTCACCCTGGCCTGGGAACGCCTCAGGATCCCCCAGTCAGAGCTGGTTAATGTGGCTCGGGAAAGGGAAGTTTGGGTTCCCCTGCTGGAGCTGCTGCCCCGGATAAGTGGATGATGATGGATGGATGGATGGACAGTTTATCAATGCATCAATAGTCTCGCATTGCCAGACCTTCCTCCACAGCGCTGTGGAGGAGGGTCTGGCTAGTCCACACAGCATTCTGGGATAAACATGCTCTGGATTTCTTTAAACCAATCACAATCGTCATGGGCAGCACTTAGCGCCAGATAGAGCAACAGTGCCTCTGAAAAATAGCCTTGGGAAGGAACTTGTCTTTGGTGGAACATGTGTACGTTCAAAAGTTGTTTTAGTTGTGCAACAGAAAACTCACATTGGACAGATAATGTAGCTAGATGTCTGGATTTACCCTGCAGAGATCTGATGAGCAGTTAACCAGAGTCATCATAAATCCACCTCAAACATTTTAAATTTAAAATTCCAACACAAAGAAAAGCAGAAGGTAACGGACATCTGGCTGAAAAGAAGGGCATCCGGCAGAATTTTCAGCGGCACCTGAGCAATCCCAGAAGTGGAACGTCGTGGATATAGACTAATGTAACAATAACATATAAATGTATAATAATGGTTGAGTATAAATATGTAAGTGTTTGAGGGAGTTTCCTGTCCCCTTTATCCATAGGCCCAGTCGCTGTCCACACATTCGTGATCGACATATTGGAATATACAGGATCCATAGTCATTCTTACACATTTTCTATTAGTGCTGCTGTTTTTCTGCTCACTTTTCTCATTATGCTTTGCCTTTCAGTGATGTTTATATTGTATGATTTGTCTGTGCAATTACACTAAACTAAATTACATGTTTTGGGGATTTTAGCTGAGTGAATTAGCAGGCATGTGCTCATGTCTCACTGCAGGATCTTTGGCTGTTGGACACAGGTTGGCTGCTGCAGAGCGACGTTGAGCTACAGGATGATCTGTGTAAGCACCTGGACATCTAGCCACCTGTTATAATCACATCTAAATGATGTGTTAAAGTGACTATATGTAGTTTAGTTTATTTGTTTATTTGAGCAGTAACCATTCTGCTCAAACTGCTGCTGCTGTAACTTTTAAATGTTTCTGAAACTGTGTAATGTTCCATCTGATGCTCATAAATGACCTGTAACAGCAAACAAGACTAACAGTGAAAAGAATGCTATCTGTGTATAGTTTTTATTAATGCCTCTGCCGGGTCCCATTTTTCCCGTGTAGTCACAAAATGATTTATGTCAGGTAGACGGTGCTACACATTCTTATGGGTCCCAGATTTCGGCTGAATACCGGAAGTATGCATGTAAAAGGTAGCAGGAGATATCTTTATGTAGGCGTAATTGTATTTTTTTTTTTATTTTAGAAGTTATCTGCTGTAGTTATGGCTGATACTGGGGCAGGACCATCACAGGAAAGAAGGAAATTAAATAAAGAACACATAAAAGCTAAAAGGGAAAGTGAAAGACGATGGGCGAAACCCGAGTTACACTGGGCTTTCTACAGATGTAGACCATTACGGGATTGTAAACGTTTAAAAAACATCCCCGAATTGGCCCTCGGGTATGTATAATGTCTATTTCATTCAGAAAGTAACTTTAGATTGAAAATAACTTTAGATTGTTGTACATCAGTAGCCAAAATTAAATTACGTCCTCCTTCCATTTAGCACCTGGTTTTATTCCTTTTAGTCCGTGTTTATGTTGACCTACTATTTTCTTTACTCTTGTCCCCCTGTACTTGTGTTGCGCAACATTAATCTAAGTTGTTTAGATTGTTGTTGGTTGCTACAACAATCGCTTAATGCTTTGGCTCGTGACACAGTGACAGTGATACCCGGTTTAGCTCACGTTACATACAAAGTAGGCTAAGTTGCCATATTATTATTATTCTCTTATTGTAAATGAAAGATTTTCTGTTTGAGCAAAACATGCATCGCTATCGTTATGACCTTCCCGTAACGCTAACTCCTAGATGTGTGATAAAAACACTACTGCTTTTGTCCAAAGGGGCCGCTGAAATCAACACAAACTGAAAGTTACATATAGACACTTTAAACAACAGAGAGGTAGTGTACTCATGACTTAAAGTGACTAAAAAAAGACATTTCTCTGCTTGATTGTGACAAAGTGCAGTTTGGAAACCTTGTACTGTATGTACAGTATATATATATATATATATATATATATATATATATATATATATATATATATATATATTAGTGGTGGGCATAGATTATTTTTTTTAATCTAGATTAATCTCATTGTAATCTTGGAATTAATCTAGATTAATCTAGATTAAAATGGCTAATTTGAATTCTACCCGAAGACATTCAGAATATGTGTGCTACCCAAATTATGACTGGCGGAAAATACTTTTCAATACTCATCTGGGATGAAGCAACAAACATTCAGTGTAAGAGTAAAAAAAATAACATAACATTATTTATAATACATTTATTTGATTCACAGCTGCTACTTATAGTGTTTTGACCTCAACAATCCAACTGCATTTTACCGCAAACTTGCGACTAGTTAACTTTCTAAAGCCGGCGAAATCGCTGGTTTGCTAAGAGTCGGTCGGGACTCTAACATTAACACACTGGCAGACACAAGTGACAGAGAGACGGAGGAGAGCATGGAAGTAAATATGCTGCTGAACAAATAGCTGCATGTTTTAAATAGCGGTAAAAAAAATTAATAAACGCAAGTGCGGCGGGCGGTGTTGATTGTGAGGCGCACCGCCGCACATTAGTCTATGTGTGTCTATGTGTTACTAACTGTTTATTTATTCATCCATCGTCGTCCGCTTATCCGGTGTCGGGTCGCGGAGAGAGCAGCTCCAGCAGGGGACCCCAAACTTCCCTTTCCCGAGCCACATTAACCAACTCTGACTTGGGGATCCCGAGGCCTTCCCAGGCCAGGTTGGAGATATAATCCCTCCACCTAGTCCTGGGTCTTCCCCGAGGCCTCCTCCCAGCTGGACGTGATGAACTGTTTTACAGTCAGTAGGCTGTATACATCCGCGCTAAAATATTAAGGTGAAAGTCATCATAGCTTGCGTAGTATCCTATAGACCCAGCTCCCAACCCAACTTTGAGAATAGATTAACGGCGATATTTTTTTTATCGCCCGATAAGAGTCTAACGTTAACGCAGCACGTTAATGCTGATAACAGCCCACCACACCACTAATATAACATATGTCTGTGTGTGTTTTTTTGTTTGTTTTTTTATTAACTTTGTCAATACTGTAGCTTAAGTGTTTTGAATACAACCAGTTGGTGGCATCACAACAACTTTCCCTGCTACACTCTTATTTGTCAGTGACAAAAACGGTGTGACATTCCCCCATAGACTGTAAATATTAACAGTCTATGCATTCCCCACATCTCCGGTCACCTCCTCTACATGCATGCGTAATATGTACAGACATGTCTGCCAGACCTATAAAAAGCGTGAAAATTCTTTGTCTGTTGTACTGCTGTCTTACATGTTAGAGGGTCAGCATGTAGGTAAAAAACAAGAGGATTATTGAGGTATTGTTTGACTGCCTTTCTATGAAGCAAAATTTGTCGAAACCCACAAAAAGCGGATCCATTACCCCCAAAATGACTGTTGTGCTTGTGACTTACCACACAATGATCAAGTCTGACTTACAAAGACTGAACTGCTGATTATATGCTTTTCTTTGTTTTTATATAGCTATTAGGTTGTTGTTGTTGTTGTTGTGTTTCCATCTTTTTTAGTGCATAACTTTTTGATATTAATGAACGTCTGTTACATTCAAGCCATCGCCAAATGAGTTGCTACAAAGCTAATTAAGACTATCAGCTCCACACAACTCTCTCTGTATTTCTCAGTATGGCTATGTTCAAAAGATTGTGTCGTCCGGTGACTTTTGCACATAGAAACTTGAGTAAAGATAATTACCTCTTCTGAAGAGTCCATCATGTTTTTTTTAATCCTCCGTGTCCTTCTTGGTTACTAGCAACTGTGTGGAGAGGGGTGGGGTGGGGTGGGGGAAGTGGTGGTGATGCACAATCACGGAAGGCTTGTATCATGTGGACACGCTGACAGTTCCGTTGTCATTACTTAGAATTTGTCATGGGGGAGACAGAAACTAAACACTATAGCTTTAAAGACGCAGATATGGTGTTATGGCCACAGCAAACAAACACAATTTAAATGTGACCGTCAACATCTAAGAAAACCAAACCCGAGGATAGTGAAAGTAAATCAAGTTTTATTCAGAAATTAACTATGATTGATTAAACCAAAACTATGGGAGTCTGGAGGTCTGGCCAAATTAACAAAAGGGAAGAAGCCTGGGCCAATCCATCAAAGGCCGTCGGACCCAGAACTTCCCCCCCTAAACTAAAGAGTAGACTAACTAATAGGAACAAAGCTGCGAAAACTAGACTACCAGACCTCCATCCTCAAAGCAATGAAACACAAAACAAAATAACAGAAGACAACGAAGAATCAGTGCTGCTTCAGTCTCTCAGAGGGATTTCTGTCTCCCAGCCTCTTATATCCAGGGGCGGGGCCACCCTCAATCAGATATCAGGAACACCTGAGATGAACAGAGGAAAAGAGAGAGCAGGGCAGGGAGCACGTAACAGATGGACACAAATACATCAACAAGTTTGGATCTTGTTACAAATGACAAATACTTGATCATTAAATGCATCAAAATAAAATACTGGTATGAGAAAAGGTATTTGAATAAAATAAAAGTAACTTGTAATTTGACAGTACAAAAATACATTCTATACAAACTGATATTATTACATTTTAGGCATTTAATATTGGGTCCGAACTTATCACCCTATGCTGAAAAGATGAGATCTGCTAATTTCCCACATAGATTTACAGTGGCCAATCAGGATATCTTGGAGGTAGGAGGCTGCGAATTCAAGGGTGCATGCTGGGAGGTTTGTGTCAGCGACCATTGACTGAGTGAACAGCTAACTGAAATGCAATTGGGAAAACTGAACAGTTTGGCCACAGTGACGCACTAGTTCTTTTAGATGAAAATAAGAAGATCAATGATATATGTATATATTAGGGCTGTCAATATAACACTTTCATTTTGATTAATTAAAGGTATAGTGGAGGATTTTCCCGAATTTTAGAAAAGAAATTCTCCCCACTCTTTGAAAAAATGCACATGCACAACACTCTACCTGCTCCCGAGAGGGAACGCCTATTAAACGCGTGCACGAGAGCATGCACAAGCCTAGTTCTCCTCGTGCACGCTCTGTTTACAAGTTGCTGTCGGCATGGCTCTACAAGCCTCCTTTCCAAAAGAAGATTTGCACTTTTTCCACTATATGTCAGACTCGCCACCGGTAAGTGAAAATCTATTTACGACAAGCATCTCTATAGCTAACTTTAGCATGCTACAGGCCAACAAACAAGCTATCGTCTAGCATTTAAGTTGTTTTTTTTTTGTTTTTTTATTGCTGGTGCGTTTAGAGCTTTCAAGAACAGAGTCTTGTGGGATCTGATATTGACTACGAGCCCGTGCCCTGTTCATCCCGACCAAGATCCAGGAGGGGGGGTGCGCCTAGAGACCGAGGGAGACGAGGTCGGGGCGGGGGCGCAAGAGCCAGCACCAGCCTTTTATATACTGTCTTTGGCACCAGCCGAGAGCGGGGGAGAAGGCGGCCGTGAGAGAGGGGGAGGCAGCGGTCGGGCTAGAGGCCGCAGAAAGCGAAAACTGGACGAGCATGTACGACGGCCTTGACAACTAGGAGGACCAATAGTCTTGATGATTCACTCGGAAAAAGAAAATCCTCCACTATACCTTTAATCTGAGAAAAAATAGCGCGTTAAAAAAAATAACACAGATTAATCCATTCCACATTGACCTTTCACCCAGAGCCGTTCTGACTGTAAAATGAATGAGGGAGACGAGAGAATGCGCAACAGAAACATTGCTGCACGTGACGCTAGTTTCTTTAACTGTCTATGGTTAACACTACACTGCAGGTAACGTTAGCCTTCCGCTAGCTAGTAGCTGGATTAAACTCGGTTAAAATGCTGACTGCTAACGCTAAATGGTGTAAAGTTTGACTGTTTCTGCCATTGTTGGAAAACGGAGATGGTGCATTCGATGAAAAAATTAAGGTAATCTATTTGTAGTTATTGTTAAATACCCTTTTTAATTTATTTCCTCAGCATATTAGGTCATATTGTTGATTGTGGTATGTATTTATATATATATATATATATATATATATATCCCAATGCAGCCCTCTAGTCCAAGTGCATCTCGCTGCAGCCCGTGGGAAGGCGGAGCTTGACATCAAGCCCCACCCACATCCAAGTCAGCCATTTTAGCCCCACCCACATCCAAGTCAGCCATTTTTATCCGCTCACGTCACTCCCCATATGCTCGGAAGCTAGCCTGGTAGTGAAGCTGATATTAGCCTCTTGTTTTCACATTAGATGATATAAACTGATGATGTAGGCTTAACACAAACAACATTTCATGCAACAACAGTGGAATGGCTTCCAATGACGACCAAAAACGTTTGTCTTTTACTGTGACCATTTACTGTTCAATATGTTGCAGTTTTACAAACAAGAAAGTGAACAACTTGAGCCTGACGGACATGTTGCATCTGAGTAAGCTAGCAAGAGTAGGCTACACAACAGACAACTTGCGTGTAGCCTACTTCAAAATAAAAGCACTTCCTGTGACGGTTTGCAGTAAAACTAAATTACTGTTAAAAAGGTTGTGTAGGCTACCTTTTCACAAATCAGCTGTAAATAAAATAGTGAGTTTTAATCACACTAAAATTGAACATTTCCTTTAGAGTTTTTTAAACTAAACAACACAAATGTCTTATTCAAGTGCTATAAACAAACATTTTACAACAATGCCGTACTTAAATACAACTGTAAGGTACTTTTAATTGAGTATTTTCATTTTCTCCTACTTGCCTAGTTTACGTTTTACTTATCTATTTGTTTATAGCTTTAGCTTGAATATTTATATTAATTATACAAAATCAGGGTTCTAAATTAACTTTTTTGATCACCAGCCAATGTGGCTGGTAACTTTCTAAAGTTACCAGCCAATCAGAATTTCCACTAGCCAATTTTTTTCAGGTGAAAATAAGAGAAATTATGAGTGCCACTGAATGCATTTGATCATTTTATTAACAATTTTTGCATGAAAAATACATATAAAGTACAATACATACAACAAAATATACACAGAAAGTGCATACATTTCAAGTTTGGGATCTATCTACAGTATCTATCTTTATATCTATCTACAGTATCTATCTTTATATCTTTCTGTCTTTACATCTTTATATCTGTCTTTATATCTATCTACAGTATCTATCTTTCTATCTGTCTTTATATATTTATATCTAACATGACCGAGATGAACTTGCCATCTGATAATCTTGCCCTCATCTTTCTTCTCTCTTCCTCTGCTATGTAGTGTATGAACTCTTTTGCCTGGTAGTCATTTGTGTACGTCTCTCCTATCTTCAAGCCTTTCTTCCTGTCCACCCTGAAATTAATTTTCGTGTAAATGAAGCCACTGTTAGCGCCTACAACACAGTACATTTCAGTGAGATTTTTTTCTTCTTTTTGAAACCCTCAAGTTTCCCCCAGTTTCATCTGTGTCTATGGAAGCTCTCTGAATCGTATTAAATGCACTATTTCTGAAACATGTAAATAGTAACGTTAATTCACTTATATGCAAAGTCGGTGAAAGGCCTGCCCTTTTTTCCGATGGCGTGGGCATTTCGAAAAAGTAGCTGCATCTTCTCCAACTCAGACTTCTTCAATAAAGCGAGGCTTCTCCCAGCAAGCCTCTCCTGATGACTTCGGGCACTCTCATGGTCCTTTACTGCCTCGACTTTAAAATTAGTAGTCCTACCACGAAATTCTTTCGCGTACATGCGGCAATCCTGACAAAACATGACGACATTTTCGTGATCAAACACAAGCCATTCACGACCCGTCAGCCATTTGGCATTCAATTTTCTTTTCTTTGTTTCTCTGTTGATATCCTCATCCCCTGGCTCGTTCCTCTTCTCGCCTCCAGAAGTCTGTCCCAACCACCGCCTCATTTAGTTTAGCTAATCTTAACTTTATACTTTACTTTGCTAGCTAGCTATCTAGCTAAACTCCGTCTTCTTCACTGACCTATTCTTTCAGTCTGCTTCCTGCTCTGGCTCCGTTCGTTTCCATGGTTTCTCGCGCTGGTTTCACTACAAACTGCGCGCAGCCAATGGGCGTATGAAACGTCACCACGTAGCATTACGAAACAGTGTTCTTGGGAAATGTAGGAAGTACTGTCAGGTGGATAAGGGATAAATGACCGAGAACAGAGCCTTATGTATCATGCATGTAATGCCTCATGCATCACCGGCCAAACTGGCTAGTAGGTTTTTATTAACACCCGCCAAAATGAATTTTAACCCGCATTTGGCGGGTTGGCGGGTGTTAATTTAGAACCCTGTACAAAATATGAATAATCTATGATGTATAGATAAAGAGTAGACTTTATTGATCCGGTGGTGAAATTCACAAGCTAGCTGCCAAATCAAACTTCCCCTGTTATTTTGGTGAAAGTAACTCAAAAGTAATGAAAAGTAGTGTAACGCATTACAATTCAGAGACAGTAAAATTGTAATATAACTAGGGCTGTCAGTTTAACACGCTATTAACGGCGTTAACGCAAACCTATTTTAACGGCGACAATTTTTTTATCGGGCTATTAACGCATAGACAGTTAGCTAGACAGGAAGTAAAATTACGAATCCCACTATGGCCACGCCAAGACCCGCCCTACGAAGCAGCTCGATTGGTCACGGGAAACCAGTCGCTATGACGATGGCTATGCCGCTGACGACGTTCGAGGTAACAGTGTTACATTATGTGACAGATTATTAGTTCCAAGTGTGAATGTTAGTGTGAAATTGAACACTACGTATATGACAATGATGTTTTCAATCAAAAAACATTTGCACAAAGCAAGCCGATCCACTTTTCCATGTTGATAAGAGCATTAAAATGAAAAACTATAATGGGACAAAAAAAAATCAAGGGACATTCAGAATAGATAAAAATGTGCGATTAATCGTGAGTTAACTATGACATTAATGCGATTAATCGCGATTAAATATTTTAATCGATTGACAGCACTAAATATAACTAATAACTCTTATTCAGAGACACAGAGAGTGCAGATGCAGAAGATCTGGAAACGCTGACCGACCAGATCACGTGAGGTCAATGATATTTAAAATGCGATGCCTCCTCTGGTCATCAGGACTTCAGATTGACCTTCACCTTCAAGGATTTTGGTGACTATCTGGAAAACAGTCAAACAACCATATCATGCAATGAGTGCAGGGTTTGTATATTAAGTTTCCTTCATTTCCCATCCCCCAATCAAGTGCCGTCCACTGGTATTGCATGTGGGTATGCAAGACCCCTTTTCACTCTATACAATCTCCCATTTTACCACATAAGATGCTACACTGATGCTTAATGCCACCTGTCAAGCACAGTGGAGGCAGCGTGAGGGTCTTGGGGTCCATCACATTACCTAGAAAAAGTGACCATCTTACCTCTGGATGCATGACATCCATCACAAAGTCAGCGCTCATGTATGCTCCCATTTCCCTGCTCCTACTGGATGATCCCAAGCCAGTCACCTCCTCTGTTATTTTCCAGATCTCATAGCTCTATGGAGACAAAGCAATAAAAGGATACAAGGACTTTTATTTGTCACATACATAGAAATAATAATGTAAAGATTGAGGAAAGAAACTCCTCCTTAGTCTCTCTGTTCTGGTCTTGTAGCAGCAGAGACGTCTGTCTGACCTCAGTAGTTTGAAAAGTCCATGGTCAGGTTGTGAAAAGTCCACTAAAATACTTTGGTCCCTTTAACATACTCTTTTCTTAGGTATCCTGCAGGTTAGGGAGAGGTACTCTGACCACTCTCTGTAAGGCACTGCAGTCACAGGTACACACATACACATCACTGACATTTCTGCTACATACATACATCTGCTTCAGGTGCGGTTTCAGAGAAAGGGATACAGGATGATTCCATAGGAACATCCTGTTGGACCTTCTGCTCCCACAGATTAGCTCATCATATAAGCTCTGAAACGAAAGTGTGAACACATAAGAACACTTCTCATTTTGTTACAGATAATATATATGTCTTAATAATTACCTTTATTTGGGCCTTTGAGAAAATTGACGAAATCCCTTCTCTCGCTCAACAGTATCAATTATTCTGTAGACAAGAGGGAAATATATTTTTTTGTAGTGGACCGCCAACAACTGCAAAAAAAAGGTTTTCTATACTGACTCAAAACTAATTATCCAATCATTTAACAGTCAGAATCTTAACACAACAGTAAGTAGGACAACTTGGCTGACAATTCATGATGAGAAACATTTGATGAATGTTATCCTTTACTTTTACATTTATAGGATCCACCCTCAAGATTTTGTCCCTCAAAATATGTTGGGTGCTGGGTAAATAAAGATGAGTTTACAGTTTGTTGCATGTTGGTGATAAGTAGTGAGTGATTAGCTTTACTAACTCTCTTGACTGAAAGTTGTTTTGGTTGAGTGAAAAATGTAATGTAAAGGATGTGCATTAACTTAACATCTACTTGACAACTTAAATCAAGAAGGTTTTCAGAGGAATGCTTTCTTTAAAACAATGATAAACTTATGGAAGCTTACAAAAGTGGAGGCTACAGTGTAGTGCTAAGCTAATTGTATAACATATGTGCCTCAGTAGTTAGATCCATCAAAAACACATTTCACGAACACATTTTTTTTGCAATTAAAATTAAGCTTTTATATTATTTCATGTTTGTTACTTGCCAACATAGTTGCCTCTTCTACTGTACTGTACTTTTCTCTTCTCTTCTGCGGCGTAATCCTAGCGAAACTTTTCCGCCCCAAGTGCACGGATATAAAGCTGTGTGACGTAAACAAAACAAATTGACTGACTTGGATGTGGGTGGGGCTAGATGTCAAGCCCCGCCTTCCCGCAGGCTGCAGCTCCTCCTCTAATCCGAAAAACACAGATGGAGACGGTGCGTTCAATGTAACTGGTAACCTACAGCATCGTGGTGCATTCAAAGTTATTGTAAAATCTGGTGGATGTTTGTGTGTGAAATAACCCCATTCCTGATTCAGGAATCCTGAAGCACTTCTGAATTTATTTCCTCAGCATATTGTTGATTGTTATGGTCATTATTTCAACAGTGAAAATAATAATAAAAATAGTTTAACTTTAATGTCACTAATGCTGATTATTCATTGATTCATTTGAATTGAAATATTTAAAATACTTTCACAGCAAAAATGATGTATGCGATTAATTTAATTAATTACAGAGTATGTAATTAATTCGATTACATTTTTTAATCAATTGACAGCCCTAATATATATATATATATATATATATATATATATATATATATATATATATATATATATATATATATATATATATATATATATATATATATATATATATATATATATATAGTAAGGATAAATGGCCGGCTGCTCTTCATTCTGCAGCTACAGCTAGACAGCATGTGCAAAAATAATTTGTCAAGCACCAAAAAAGCAACCCTAACAAAATGTTAAGAACATAAAGTTTAATAACCTAAACACTTAGAAAAAGTTGATGTGCGTTACTCAGGACAGTTAAAAGGATGTCTGGTGATATTCTATACTATGTCAGTAAATCCCATGGCAAGATGCAAACTAATACATGGATCCTACTGTCTGTGTATGCATGCAAAGTCTAATACATCTACTTAAAATAGTCCTGAATAAATGTCCTATGTAATCCTGTTTGAGTAACA
Organism: Gymnocephalus cernua; assembly: GCA_023631565.1. Classification (NCBI taxonomy): domain Eukaryota; kingdom Metazoa; phylum Chordata; class Actinopteri; order Perciformes; family Percidae; genus Gymnocephalus; species Gymnocephalus cernua. Next base: position 8,573,552 of record CM042431.1, read on the forward strand.
TTTGCTGAAAAATACAGTGTCTAGCTATTTTTGGAAATAATTTCACTAAATATTTTTTGTTTAAAAAATAAAACTATAGGCCTATATTTGTGACCCTTTTCTTTTTTTAAGTTTTATACTCAGTATAGGAACAAATGAGGTTGGAGCTGAATCCCACACTCAGGGTAGCGAATATTGAGAGACAGACTAACATGTTGTTGGTTTCGGTCTTTTTACTACATTTGTTTACAGTAAGAAAAATATAGAATCAGTGCTGTCAAACGATTAAAATATTTAATCGCGATTAATCGCATTAATGTCATAGTTAACTCACAATTAATCGCACATTTTTATCTATTCTACTCAGCCTATAGTGCAGTTAAACCATGGCTTAATACTATCTTTTTCTCAAGTTTGCTTTGAACATAGCAGTCAGGCTACTGCTCTTTATTCACCAGAGGCTCATCAACCCAGCCTCTTATTTCAGGAAGAATGAACAGTAATGGTTACCAAGAAAAGATAAGCCTACTACTTCTTTGATTTGAGCCAGTTACTCAAACAGACAAGCCTGTTTACATGTTCAGACAACAGGGAAGCTCGCTTCTTTTGTACAACACGCCCAGACAGTGAAAACAACCTTTCAGAAGGTATTGATGTGGCCGGTGTTGCTAAGTACTTGTGTGCAAGGCGGGCCATTTCACTGTGTGACCCTTCATGTGTGGTCATTCATAACAGCCTTGTAGCGTTCCAGACATCGCTCAATACTGTCCTCTTCTTCATCAGACGAAGACTTGTGTGCAAGCCGTGTCCATTTCGGCGTCTCGCAGTCGCCATCCACTCAAAACGTAACGTTAGCCTACTACTCTCTGGCCGGCTCGCAAGCCCAAACATGTGTATAACAAACACTATATAGAATATTACCAGACTTACCTTTTAAGAAAAGTAAAATGCATTGACATCTCTGGAAGAGCACTTAGGTGCTTAGAAAACAAAACTTTTTTTTTTCCTTCTGACTCAAGATGTGTGGTGAAAGTCTCTGCTTCACTGCTTTTCTGTCAGCTCTCATAATTGGCTTTCCTATTTGCACCTGCAGGTGAGGCAGCCACACACACACAAACACACACACACACACACACACACACACACACACACACACACAAAATCTTCATGCACACATGCATAGACTTCCTTGTATCCACACAATGTAAAAATCGCGACACACATTCACACACACACGCACACAGCAAGCTACTGCAAAGGGTGTGAACACACCTCGATCTCTGACAAGAATCATTGTTGGATTCTCACACCCTGCCTGACAAAAGTCACCTGTCGTCATGCTTACAGATTACAGATCATTAAAGAGTCGATGTTCTCTGTTACTTCCACTTGTAGACTTTTTTTTTTTTTCTCAAATTTCGATGAACCCAATGAGACAAACTGGGCTGAATCTCTCACTCACTAGCATTGGGAGCAGACAAAAACTTTGGATTATATACGTTTAGCCTTATTTTTATTGTATCGAGTCAACACAGCTCACACATATAGAGGAGGATATCTTCTCTATATAACTATTTCTCTTTATTGTTAAACACTTTAACACTTTAAGTTTAACCAGAAAACTGTAACCATGTTTTGTATTGGGGGGTTTTCAACAGCTATTGGTATTCAGAGTTTGGTTTAGAGTCAAGTTGAGATTAAATTTTAAGGCCAGACCCAAGCTGTAGAAGAAGCTATTTGTGAATTTGAAAAATGTCATTTCATTCAAATCAAATCATATGTATTCAGTGATTATCTACATATGCTAAAATATCAAATGGTTGACCAAAACATCACATCCTTCCTGTCTGTACTTCATTCACGTTTTGTCTTACTTTGTTCTGAGCACTATTTTGCCCTAAGTCAGGCCCGCCCAGTGTTGTAAAGTTGTAAAAGTACACATACTTTGTTACTGTACTTACGTAGAATTTTCACGTATCTATGCTTTACTTTGTTATTTATTTTTCTGGAAACTTTCACATTTACTCCACTACATTTCTCCTAAGCATCTTCGTTATTTGTTACTACAAAATAAAATCAGAAGAAATTTGTTAGACTGCAAAAAGCAGTTTGGCAAATCACAGCTCCTGGATTGCAAGTCAATGCATGCTCTATACCAGTTGGTGACGTAATGCTTGTTTATTGCCAAGCGCCAAAACTATAGGCCAAAACTAAAGAAGAAGAAGAAGAGGAAGCATAATAACTGATAGCGTCATGGACGCACCTGCTGCCAGCTCTGCCGCCAACATAACAGAAGATGACCACCTAACGACAGTGGGGTGGTGATGAAGATAACGTTGGAAGAAATGTTTTCGTATACGTTGGAGCGAAAGATTCTTCCTCACAAACAAAATGAAAATTCTGTTTCAGTTTTTCTCTTTTTTGATGTCAGCTCTCTCACAGTATGCAGTGTTTGGTCCTTTAACGGGAGGGAAATCCTCCCGTTAAAGTGTTTTCATTGTGAATGAAAACACTTTGAATTTGATGTTTAAGAAAATGTGTAAATGCTTTACTATAAGGAAGGCACAGTAAGTTCATAAACAAAGTTTCTTTTTAACTTTAACTTGTAATAATTAAGTACGGAAGCCGAGAACGGCCATGGATTTCTTTCTTTTTTATGCACTGTTATCTCGTGAAAACAACTTATTAATTCGTTATCTCGATATAACAAAGTTTGTTTTCCAGAGATTTTTTTTGTTTTCTCGAGTTTTTTGGGGGTTTTCTCGAGTTTTTTGGGGGTTTTCTCGAGATGTTTTTTTTTATAGATTTTTTTTTCATGCACTGTTATCTTGTGATAACGACTTATTAATTTGTTATCTCAATATAACAAAGTTTGTTTTCTCAAGAATTTTTTTTGTTTTCTCGAGATGTTTTTTTTTGTTGTTGCCTAAGACACCCTTCCATTTAAACCAGGGAATGGGGCTCCATAAGCGGATAGAAATCTGTAGTTTCTCCCTCCTCGTCTCCGGTCAAATACTCGGGACAAATCCCACCACAACACCCTTCCATTTAACCCGAGGAAGGAGCTCCATGAGCGGATAGAGGTCTGAAATCTGCCGTTTCTTCCTCCTCGAGAAACGGCAGATTTCTATCCGCTTATGGAGCCCCATTCCCCTGTTTAAATGAAGTGATTTGGTTTAGTCTCACTGCTTTCATCAAACCTCCGTTTCCAGTAGCTGTGCAGCAAAAAAGCTCTAAAAACCCACTTCACGTTAACTGCTCAGCACCAATCAGCAGACAGACAAACATTTAGCAACTAGGTGAACATAGGGGAGCGTATAGCAGCTAACAAGTCAGATATTTCCATCAGGAGTTGGTGAAGTCCAAAACAGAGCTAAAAGGACAGTGAATATATGTGTATATGGTCAGAAAGACAATTCCAAATTCATTTCATTGCTTTGCATCTTCTAGATGAGTAACGTGGCACTTTGCTATCATATTCACCATATCAATTTAACAGACATGGGGGACTCGAGTCACATGACTTGACTCGAGTTAGACTTGAGTCGCAAATTTTAGGACTTGAGACTTGCTTGATAAACATTCATAAAAGACTCGACTTGACTTTGACTTGACATTCATGACGAGACTTGACTTAGACTTGAGTCAAATGACTTGAAATGACTTGATTTTCTGTTTAATAAATATATATTTTTTCCCCTCTGATATTGAGGAGGAGTTAACGTTACAATTTTAGTGCTGTTGCATGCGCGGGAACCCGTTGATATGATGATGACGCGCCACGCGGCGGCAGACCTGCAGTAAACGAGACTGGCTACGACTGTTACTTAACGTCATGGATTCCTCTGCACCGAAAATAATAAAGTTTGGCTATAAGGATTACACATCAGACACTTCAAATCGGGAAAGATTCAGGTCCCAGTCCCCATATTCAGCTGAACCACTATTTGGACGCTTGTGATGAACAGAACTCCCTTCAGTTTTGGGGCATGAATAAGCACACCCTCCCGTCTTTGTTCAAGGTGGCGGTAAGAGCGAATACAACTAGGCACACTGTATACATACACACAACAAACTGCGCTCTTTCTCTCTCTCTCACACACACACACACATGCAGACACACACACACGCAGTTGTGCAGATTAAGTATGTGAATAAAGCTAGGCACACATACACACACAACACACTGCACTCACACACACACCACATGCACACATTCACTCACAAATACACTGACAAATATTAACATATAGCCTACTATTCAATCTCTCCAAATTATGCAAAGGTGGTGGGATCTACTCTTAAAGAATATGTTGTTTTTCTTTAAGAGAAGGAAAGGTTAAATGTGTTTCTGTCCCATAAAAGTGAGGCATGTTTGAAGAATATTATTTGACTTAGAAACCATTATACGTACTTGAATTGTTTGAATGAATTTCATGATTTGATGTCATGTTTGAGGCATATTGAACAAATATGTATGTTGATTTTTTTTGTTGGCCTAATATCAGTTTTAGGCTGTGCTTTTTTAAATCTTTATACATTTAAACTGTTCAGATATATGTGGCTTGGACGCAATGTCTTTTGAATATTGAGTAGGAAAAAATGCAAATAAAACTCCAGCAGTTATAACCACTGTCTTTAGCTTGTTTAAAAATGGAAACTTTTGTATGACTTGACTTGACTTGCTTGACCCAAGCTATGACTTGACTTGACTTGCTTGATTGTCACACAAAATGACTTAGACTTGCTTGAGACTTGAAGGTTAAGACTTGAGACTTGCTTGTGACTTGCCCATGTGTGACTTACTCCCATCTCTGCCATTTAATAAAGGTGATACATAATATGCCGAAAGTTGTGTGTACTGCTTGTCCTGCCACCACTGATAGGCCAAATAATAAATAACAAAAAAATCAATTATTTCAGGTTTAGCTATCTATAACTCCAAACACTTGACCTATAACATTCACAGCCTGGGATCCTAAACTCAGACCCTTGTTCCTAAACAAAGTTGCAGTAAGCCAGTTTCTACAGACCTGATGGGTCACCCCAGTGTCTTTAATAAATGCAAAGTTACAACACATTCTCACTCGCCAATCATGTAAAATACAGGACGCTTGCTCATGTGCCTATGGCATTTGTTATTCACGCTAAAAGTCTCCTTTAGCATCGTGACTCATGGCATCATTTTTGATGCTCTGGGTTGGGACATACTGACATGCAGCACAAGAACGGGACAGTAAGGGTTAGAAAAAGATTGTGGGTGGGGGTTAGAAAATGTACGTTTCAGTGAAACGCAGGACAAGAACGGGACACAACTGTTTACTCGCGCATGGTGGTCGCAACACTAGTTGCAGTCTTCTCTTGAACAGAGGTGGCACTAATGAGGAAAGGCTACCGACTTTGCTATTTCTAGACTAGAAGAAGAAGAAAAAGGTAAACAATGGCAGAAATGGCAGCAGCATTGACGTCAATGCTTTGATTTGATTCAATGACCTACTTGGTTGGATCAAGCCTTTCATTCACCATAAAAGAACTCATCTTAACCCAGTAAGTTTACAAGAGAGACCGCTTCTATATATGAAGCCACTGCTTGGTAAAAACTGTAAGTTTTATAGTATAATGAAGTATTAATTTAAAAGCTCTACTTTTATGTCCCTGCATCTAACTGCTGTGTTGTCATAAAGCCCTGTCTCAGTATGTCTGAAAGAAACTTTAATAGCTACCAGCATGAGACACTGATCAGCCAAGCACATCAGCATAGTGAGATCCAATATGTCACCGCCACGCAGAGAGAGCAGTAGTGTGTGTGTGTGTGTGTGTGTGAGTGAGAGAGAGAGAGAGAGAGAGAGAGAGAGAGAGAGAGAGAGAGAGAGAGAGAGAGAGAGAGAGAAAGGCCAGCTACATGTGTGTCTTGTTAGCGCTGGGTGTAACAGTGGAAGTGGTGGCAGTAATGTGGGAATGACGAAGGAGCTCTTACTGTGAGCTATATGAAGATGTGAGATCGGTGAGAGTTCTGCAACATATCACATCCCCTGGTATGTGTGTGTGTGTGTGTGCGTGCATGTGTGCACGCGCGCATGTTCACACTGAGGTAACGGACACTGTCGCTATGTTTGTATGTGTGATTTTCTAACCTATAGTTACTTCTTATACTTCCAACAAATTAACAACCCCAAACTGTGTAGTCAAATGTATAGAGGTGACGCGACTAAGGTACTAAAAATTAACTGAAATCTATTTAGCACCACCCAAGACAATTGTGACTGGTTTAAAGGAATGCCAATAAAACAGACCAACGTTTTTCTCCCATCCCAGAATGCTGTGTGGATTAGCCAGACCTTCCTCCGCAGCACTGTGGAGGAAGGTCTGGCAATCCAAGACTACACTTAGTCAAATAGCGTGCAGTAGTAATGCTGGTTGTTGTGACCAGCAGTTGTGTTAAACCCGATTTTAACCAAAATAGGTTCTAATCTGTAGCCCCCCTTAGCTCCTCCCGAGCTCCGCCTACATGTCGATTCGGTCTAGTCAGAGTCGATAGTCTTTCTCTATCACTCTGGGTCCAGTGAGTCCACACGAAGCAAACTAGTCCCTTCCATATACAACCAAACACGGACGTAGCTGTATCCCTTCTTGCCTCGACTACAAATAGCCTCCAGGCCCGTTTGCTTCGCTGTTAGCTCCGCCGTTAGCTAGTTGTTAGCTCTGCTGTTTGCTCCGTTGTTAGCTGTTAGCTCCGCCGTTAGCTGTAGCGTGTGAAGCTAACGGCAAAACTTGTCACCTTCTCTGTGTAACTGAAGCTGCTTTTAACATCCCTGCTCTGTGCATTCACATATCAGCGCTTGTCTCCTATAATCACACTACTAGCTGATTGTCTTATTTTGTTTACCAGTTCCAGATGGAGTCTGGAGATGATGTGGGGTAGCCTACTTGTTAACTGTTTACATCTTACTTTATACACTTCAGGCTGTTGCAGCTAGCTCAGGGGTGAGACTGTATGACACTAGGTGGTACAGCCTGAGACATGCACAATAACAAAAATTGCCTTCTGCATTTTTGTTTTGCCTTTCCCTCCATTGTACCGAACTGAACCGTGATGTCTGAACCGAGGTATGAACCGAACTGTGACTTCTGTGTACCGTTCCACCCCTAGAATCTATGGACTAAGAACGGCCGGACAACACACAGTAAGAAGGCTTACGGTCTGGGCAGAGATAGTGTGTTTTATTAATGAGTAACTTGCTATTGTTGCTATTTGTGTTGCCATTAATGTGATCTGATTAATAAACGCTACTGGTGCACGTTTGATTTATTAATCTGATGGTGACTACCACGTCCCATTATTTTCTGTGAATATCATTTGATCACGATACTGTTGATATATTGTGTTTGAACAGTAGCTTGGTAAAACTGTAACTGCTACATTGCTATCCCCCCCGCCCGCTGTGGAGGAGTTTAGTTACTGTCAGCGAGAAGTAAAGTCGGTGGTCCGTCTGACTACAGCCCTGGCTTGTATGATGAACATCCCCTCATTCAGACAAAAATCCTCAGAATCTTCCCTAACTTCACGTTAGTCCAGACCTGAGTGACTGAGAGGACTGGTCATTATCGATAACCAAGATCTAAGTATATTTCGGTCTTTGCTCTTTCACTAATCTCTCTCTCGCACACACACACACACACACACGTACAAACACATAGCTACACACGCGCTAAGGTGAACAGCTGGCCCACAGCTAGTTACGTAGCTACAGAGCGCACACAGCTCAACAACTGTGCTCCTTAGGGTGTCCTTTTGTCTGCAACACGTTAGTTTGAGAGCTAACTGGCTAGCCTAGCCACGTGGAGCCTGCAACGCAGCCCACTGCTGCCCTCTTGGGGCTAAATAGCTTTTGTGCAGCTAACACATAGCCTAGCTCGAACAAGCTAATGGCTAATCTTGGGGCGTAGCCTAGCAACCCCCCCCTGGGTTTCGTCAAACCCCCTCCTTCTCACACACACACACACACACCCAGACACAGAGACATGATCACTACATGTCTGTCGTCTGTTTTGCTTTTGGTTGGTTTTGCAAAAAGGTATACGTTTGATGATTGAAAAATTATTGATCGGCCATTGATAATTTTGAAGTTAATAAATTCTGCTATACTTTAAATAGCAGTTGTCTGTGATTATTTTGTGTATCTGTTGTAATAATTGCTGGTTGGACACAGGTCGTGCTCAAATTCACCCCTTCCTTTTGTCCCTTTAGAATAGACCAGATAAATTAACCAGTTAATTAAGATCTGTATTTTTAAAGGGAACCACCTATGAGACTGTTATACAGTTGATTATTGGTCCCTGAGTTCAGGATGGTGCCCCGTTTTGATTGTTTGTCAATTTGGTAAAGTTATTAATACCCCATATTCATAACTTTAGTAATAAAACATCTTTGATAATTTTCCAATAATTGAATCTGTACTCTATGAGTACCTAACATGGTTATATTTGTCTGCTTTCAGTGGTCCACCCCCTCTTAAACCAGGAAATACAAATATTGACTAACTTTTTGCAAATAGATATTAAATCTCCCTTCTAATTACCTTCCCTGCCCTGCCCTCCTCCCCAGCACTGGCCCCTGCCTTCAGCTGCAGCAGCTGTACCCCAACTGGGGCTTGGCTTTCTGGGTGCTCTGGATGGTAAGACTCACTGAACCGATCTCAGAGGCAAGGATGTAGAGTAGAACGAGGCGACCTTCTGACCTGTGCTAAGGACTCCGCACTGCATCCATCCATCCACCTGTGTCAAACTGAGATTCTGTGGTAAGTTAAAGGGATAACACAACTCAGTAGAAACTCCAAGCTTACACTAGAGGGCGCTGGTGGTTCAGCAGTGGCTCTAAATGACAGTGTGTTGTATTTCTCAATAATCAAACTTTTGAGCTGGGTACTGCATTTACCCTGACACATAAACATGCTTTAAGATGAATGAAAAGTGCACATCCTGTACTCACATATCCCCATTTTGTCTGCACATATTCTTACCAGGCCTCCAAACATCTGTTTTTCATATGAAAGATAGTCATACCAAGTGAACATTTGGAGTTCTTAAATCTTTTATTTAAATCAAAGAGCAGATAAAAACATTAAGGCAAGACGAGCAGCGAGCGTTGAGCTGCGAAATGGAACGCACAATTTTAATTATACAAGGCTTGATCCGTTAATAAAAAAATAGAAAATTATAAAGCCAGAGAAAACACGTGAGTGCTTGCAGTAAACATTTTCAGACCGTTATTATTGACCTTCTGTGACTGAAGGGATTTTCCAGCCTGAAATTAAATTACAAGTCAAGCAGCTAGACTCTCAAGTACAGAGTTAGTAACAGCCAACTAAAGTGTGTCATTGTATGAAACATAAACAGAAATCAGTGATACTGGAGACATTATTTGCATTTTATAAGCAACTTGGTAACCAGCATTTGCAAAGTATTTTTCTTTTCTATGCAGTAAAACAAATTCCCTTTTGCATCAGCTGAATGAAACTGATGTAAACATGTTGCCATGCATTTATCTACTGACTCTCTGATTTAGGTTTAGAGGTTTGTGACACATTTCTTGTTGTTTAGTATTTACAGTTGCAGTCAAATATGCAGCACAGTGGGGCAGACAGCGACACCGATTAGTATTTTGCACAACCGCTGATGAGATTTCTTTGTCTATTCAACAAGAGGATTCGGGATGTGAACGCAGCAACGAATCAAGAATGGTCGGAATGACTGCATATGTTTATGAAAGACTGCAAATGTGAATTTGTGGTACAAAATGCTGTTCTGTTTTCAAGCTTTCCTAAGAATTTAAATAATTCAGACGTTCTCAAGAAGCAGTCCGGCTGTTGTGAACTGAATAAAAGCTGGATAAAATATTCTAGTTATGCAGAATCAAGAAGCAGAACATGGAGGCAAGAACAAGGTATACTTTCCTGCCCTGAGCCGTCCAGTGTGGTGGTGACAAGCTAATGCTAACTACACATGTAGGACTCATTTTATAGCCTTTGGGGCAGCCGAAAGTATCCTCCCAGAATGGAACTTCTGCTGGATAGATTTATGTCTGCAGGCATTGCACAAGTACAGTAAGGGAGAAACCACTGATGCCAAGGAGGTCCTGCTTCTGTCTGTGCCACTTAATGTTAAAATGGAGGAAAGAGATTTGAGTTTATATAAGAACATCAACCTGTCATCCAAACTTTCTCCATTTCATCTTAGTTTCTGTATTGTGATGACATATTCTTCCAATCCACCAGTTACAAGTTCAACTGTGTCCTTACTCCGCCTGCCAAGAAAGATAAAAATCTGTAGTGGACACCTCCTCAAAATTAAATTGTAATATACAAAGAGACAACAAAAACATCTGGCTGCCTCTTTAATTTGCATGAAAGTGCAAAGAGATTAAATGCTTCTTTACTACGACTAAAATTATGAACTCATCATGGATTCAAGTAAAATACAGTTTCTAATGAAAACTTCTGCTTCCGCAGTAGTCAAAAGGATTGTACTGATTAGTTTTTATGCAGTAAATACGCTCATTTAGAAACGTCTGTACATAGCCTTTGTATTCCTAAAGCTAAAAATAGCTGGACTACTCCGAGTGTGTTTATGTACAATAAGATCTATGAGAAATGTCTGAAAACGGTTTGTCAAAGCACACATAGGATGAATAGAAACAACAAACATACCAAAACTGGATGACATGATTTAGTTGCACATGCGTTAAGTCTGCATCTGCAACTTGACTGCTGGCATATTTATATTAGTGCTAGAAGTTATTATGGAAGCTACAGTATGTATTTTATCAAACCTTTATTTTTTTTTTTACATTTGTCCTCCAAAAGTCTTGTCTTGCCTGTGGAGATAATCAAACACAGGCACAGAAGAGGGGAGTTATACCGGTCTGAATGTTTTATCTAAAGCACACAATCATCACATTTTCACCTTTGTGTGTGAGGAAACAGTCATGAGAATTCAAAGAGCGTGGTGATGTTTCTAGGACGGGCTAGAAAGAAAAAAAAACAGACAAGAAGAAATCAGGAGAGACAGTGACTGAACATCTGACTTTCATACTGGTTTGTGTGTGCATGTGTGTATGCGTGTGTGTATGTGTGTGTGTGTGTGTGTGTGTGTGTGTGTGTGTGTGTGTGTGTGTGTGTGTGTGTGTGTGTGTGTGTGTGTGTGTGTGTGTGTGTGGTGTAAGAAGCTGCCTGCAACAGGCAGCGTGGTGTCCCTCCTGGAGAGCCCAACCTCCAGGAACCTCCTACACCTACACACCACAACACCTCATTGGTTAAACAGGACTCCAAGCTGCTATTACAGCAGAGTTAGGTTATGATCTGGTAATGTTTTCACCTTGCACGTTCAAAGCTGGGATGCCCCCCACCCCCCACCAAACAGTTTCTTTGAATGTTTGCTCTTTAGCAAAAAAGACACGGAGACATGAGTAAAATCTGTGTGTGTGTGCTTAATATTATCAAGACCTGCTGTATGCCAATGGCCCATGATTTTATGTATTTAACTGCATCTATAATATTTATGTCCCTGTAAATAGTTCCCTTAAATCGTTAAAATGTGTGTGTGTGTGTGTGTGTGTGTGTGTGTGTGTGTGTGTGTGTGTGTGTGTGTGTGTGTTTTTCCCCATCCGTCCCTGTTTCTGTGTTTGCATTCGCAAAGACCATCCGTCCGTCCGTGTTATTTTTGAGTGTTTATCTGTCGGTCTTCTTGGCCCACGCCAGGTCATCAGATCGTGGTTTCTGCCCTGTAAGTCGTTGGATCAATTGCTCCATTCGTCTCCAAAAGCCCATCTGGTCCAGAGGATAGTTACACCAACCTGGGATGTGAGGAAACATGGCGAATAGACAGAAAATGTAAGCGGATGTAAGGAAAGTGGAGAAAGGAGGAGAGGACTAGAGAGGAAGAAGTGAAAAAGGAAGTAAGGAACATACAGAATTTGGAAACATTTAGAAATTGTAAAGTGCAATAGTTTTTTGAGGTATGTTAGTATGGACCAAAAACAGTCCGACTGACAGACAGACATTGCCATCCATACAGTCACGCCGCAACCATGGCTTGAAAACCACTAAGCCAATTGATGATAATTAATAAAATGTTATTTAGACTCAATGTTTATTCTTCAAGTGGATTTTATGGAATGACCTGAACGATGATACTGATGTATGAGCCTCAGCGATATAGACAGATCCATATTCTTTTAGCCCTGAAGAGATTTCTGCTACTGTATTAAGATATGTGTTTTGTCTGTGGCCCTGTCCACTGCTCCAGCAGCACCCACAAGGCGAACACTGGCTCGTATTGACCTGTTTCCGACCATCCTTTCTCCAACCTCCGTCTTTCCCCGCCTCTCTTTTCCTCCAAACATCCCAGACTCCATCCATCCATCCATCCATCGTCGTCCGCTTATCCGTGGTCGGGTCGCGGGGGAAGCAGCTCCAGCAGGGGACCCCAAACTTCCCTTTCCCGAGCCACATTAACCAGCTCTGACTGGGGGATCCCGAGGCGTTCCCAGGCCAAATCCCTCCACCTAGTCCTGGGTCTTCCCCGAGGCCTCCTCCCAGCTGGACGTGCCTGGAACACCTCCCTAGGGAGGCGCCCAGGGGGCATCCTTACCAGATGCCCGAACCACCTCAACTGGCTCCTTTCGACGTGAAGGAGCAGCGGCTCTACTCCGAGCTCCTCACGGATGACTGAGCTTCTCACCCTATCTCTAAGGGAGACGCCAGCCACCCTCCTGAGGAAACCCATTTCGGCCGCTTGTACCCTGGATCTCGTTCTTTCGGTCATGACCCAACCTTCATGACCATAGGTGAGGGTAGGAACGAAAACTGACCGGTAGATCGAGAGCTTTGCCTTCCGGCTCAGCTCTCTTTTCGTCACAACGGTGCGATAAACTGAATGTAATACCGCCCACGCTGCGCCGATTCACCGACCAATCTCCCGCTCCATTGTCCCCTCACTCGCGAGCAAGACCCCAAGGTACTTAAACTCCTTCACTTGGGGTAAGGACTCATTCCCTACCTGGAGAAGGCACTCCATCGGTTTCCTGCTGAGAACCATGGCCTCAGATTTAGAGGTGCTGATCCTCATCCCAGCCGCTTCACACTCGGCTGCAAACCGATCCAGTGAGTGCTGAAGGTCACAGGCCGATGATGCCATCAGGACCACATCATCTGCAAAGAGCAGCGATGAGATCCCGAGCCCACCGAACTGCAACCCCTCCCTACCACGACTACGCCTCGATATCCTGCCCATAAATACTACGAACAGGATTGGTGACAAAGCGCAGCCCTGGCGGAGGCCAACCCTCACCTGGAACGTGTCCGACTTACTGCCGAGAACCCGGACACAACTCTCGCTTTGGTCATACAGAGATTGGATGGCCCTGAGAAGGGACCCCCTCACCTCATACTCCCGCAGCACCTCCCACAAAGTCTCCCGGGGGACCCGGTCATATGCCTTCTCCAGATCCACAAAACACATGTAGACTGGATGGGCATACTCCCAGGCTCCCTCCAGGATCCTTGCTAGAGTAAAGAGCTGATCCGTTGTTCCACGACCAGGACGGAATCCGCATTGTTCCTCTTCAACCTGAGGGTCGACTATCGGCCGAACCCTCCTTTCCAGCACCTTGGAGTAGACTTTACCAGGGAGGCTGAGAAGTGTGATACCCCTGTAATTGGTACACACCCTCTGGTCCCCCTTTTTGAAGAGGGGAACCACCACCCCGGTCTGCCACTCCTTTGGCACTGTCCCAGACTTCCACGCAATGTTGAGTAGGCGTGTCAACCAAGACAGCCCCTCCACACCCAGAGCTTTCAGCATTTCTGGACGGATCTCATCAATCCCTGGGGCTTTGCCACTGTGGAGTTGTTTGACTACCTCAGTGACCTCCACCAGGGAAATTGACGACAATCCCCCGTCATCCTCCAGCTCTGCCTCTAACAAAGAGGGCGCATCAGCTGGATTTAGGAGTTCCTCAAAGTGCTCCTTCCACTGCCCTATTACCTCCTCAGTTGAGCTCAACAACGTCCCATCCTTACTGTACACAGCTTGGATGGTTCCCCGCTTCCCCCTTCTGAGATGGCGGACGGTTTTCCAGAAGCGCCTTGGTGCCGACCAAAAGTCCTTCTCCATGTCTTCTCCGAACTTCTCCCACACCCGCTGCTTTGCCTCTTTCACGGCAGAGGCTGCAGTCCTTCGGGCCATTCGGTACCTTGCAACTGCCTCCGGAGTCCTCTGGGATAACATATCCCGGAAGGACTCCTTCTTCAGTCGGACAGCTTCCCTGACCACCGGTGTCCACCACGGTGTTCGAGGGTTACCGCCCCTCGAGGCACCTAAGACCCTAAGACCACAGCTCCCTGCCGCAGCTTCAGCAATGGAAACTTTGAACAATGTCCACTCAGGTTCAATGCCCCCAGCCTACACAGGGATGCACGAAAAGCTCCGCCGGAGGTGTGAGTTGAACATCCCAGACTCATTTTCCTATTGTCTCTTTTACCTTATGATCTCGATGCTTCCCCTCAGATTTCTATCTTCTGTCCTTAACTTCCTCCTCCCTCTCTTGTCGTATTTCTTTCCCTCCTTTATCCCTATCTGCACCCCCATCCGCAGTCCTTCTACCTACATCCAACCTCCTGTCTCACTCATCATATCACACACGCACACACACACACACACAAAACATTTCCAGAGTCTTCGTTCTGTTACAATTTACAGAATTTGAATCTGCTGTATATTTAAGGTAAATATATTAATGTATGTATGGCTGCAGGCCAAAGTACATTTACATGTACACATGCATGCATGCATGACTGTACTCTAGTCTCTGTACATACTGCTCCGACACACACACACACACGCACGCACACACCAAACGTGTACAAGTGTCCCTGCTTTAGAGGCAGCCAAGGAGTCCCTTGACATTTAAGATGAAATGCCTTTTTACCTTTTTTTACTAAAACACACACATATACAGTATGTTTGTATGGAGAGTAAAGCACTTTTACTTTTGTAAACCGACACAGTCAGTAACATAAGTCCACAAAGGCAGAAATAAAAAAGATGTCAGAGGCGCACACACACACACACACACACACACACACACACACACACACACACACACACAGTACTTAGGCTACCCTTGTCTGATGCTCACACACCACCACCCATGATGTGTTTGCATAGGGTGCATGCTATAGCTGCAGGGATAGTGTGTGTGTGTGTGTGTGTGTGTGTGTGTGTGTGTGTGTGTGTGTGTGTGTGTGTGTGTGTGTGTGTGTGTGTGTGTGTGTGTGTGTGTGTCCCTCCAGTGACCCTCTCTCTGCTGGAAGACAGTAAAGCAGCCAGGGGTTTTGTTTGATTTACCTCTCTTTTCCTCCATCTCTCCTTCTGCTGTTTCTCCTTTTTCTCAACACACTCGTCCTTTTTTTCCCCTCCAAATCCCTGTTTCCTACCCACCCTCTGCTCGCCCTCCCGCTACCCCCCCCCCCCCACACACACACTCTGCCTGTGAAGTCCTATTTGTTAGAACAGACAGCAGGTTAGCATTAAATATACATGGGGATTGTCAGCCGGTGGCGAACACAAAGGCAGCTAGGCGAGCCCCAGTGGAATCCAAGCCCGGCCCAGGCAGCCAGGCTGGGGGAGCGGGGGGCCGCTGCTGTCCCCTGTGGGCCCCTGACCGACACCAGCCAACCTCCCACCACACACACACACACACAGGTTAGAAACCGAAGAGGTCAGTACACACACACAGATGCTCCAGTATGCAGATGTGTGCGCGTGTACAAACACACACTTTCGCTGTGACACCCCCCCTCAACTTGCTCACACACACATCTGTCGTCCGCAGGGGCGCAGGGTGACGTACAAGCTGAATCCCCCTTGTGTATCCTCCCTCTTTTCTCTCCCTCCCTCTCTCCCTTTCACCCAGATGCACACAGAATACTTAATGTGGGTCTGTTACAGAGGCCCCGTGTCTCTAAAGACACACACACACGCAAACAGAACATTTTCTTTTAGTTATTTATATGAAGCCGACTGACAGACAGACAGACAGACAGACAGGGCTGCCATTTTGTCCCAATCTGCAGAGAATTGTAAGAGAAATTATTCTAAAGGCATCAGCTTCAATTATGGCGATCTAAAATAGCCACAACACACACTTATAAACATCCGATAGTATTCAAAAGTCATGTTACACACATTCTATCCTTGAGTGCCTCAATGCTATGATGAATGCAAAATTAAAAAAAGGAACTTAAAATATTTTTAACCTGTCCATACAGAAGATCTATACATCATATACAAACAGGGTTAAAGGGATACTTCACCGATTTAGCATTCAGCTTTGTATCAGTAGAAACCCGGTAGTATTTCTGAATGACCGTGCGTCCCTCCCTCATATCCCCCTGAGACGGGAGATCTCTGCATTGGGGGGGTCTGGAAAAAATCTTCCGATAATGTAAAATGACGATTTTTGCGTCATCAGAAGAATTTTTGGCCAGAGCAAAAGACTACAGCCAGTAGTAGCACCTATTTCCGCATGTTTTCAACCCGCCCATCACCCGAAGCGAGCCGATCTCAGTCATTGAATCCTCGCTAAACAGGGCTTTCTCTCATGGATGTATTAAGAGAACTTCTCAGCAGCAAACTTTTACAACAATTATGTGCATTCAAACTACCGCACGTGTACCACCGGGATACATCGGTACAGATCAGAGAATATGCAGGGAACGTTATTACAGACGGAATAATCGGCACACTACGAGAGCTTCGCCTGCACGGAGACCAGCACGGAGACCAGCGGTCTCGCTCGATGCCCCGAGCCGGGTAGGGGACATCCTCATCGGCTAGGTGGGAAGCTAACGCTAGCCGGCCACCTGTCCCATCAATCCTGCTTGCAAGTGTCTGTTCATTAAACAACAAACTAGACTACATCCAACTTCAACGATGCTCCCAACGCGAGTTCAGAGACTGTGTTTTTTGCTTTCGTGGAAACATGGCTGAACAACAGTGAACCGGACTGTCCAGCTACCAGGCCTGCTAGCCCTCCGACGATCCGAGCTAGAGATGCTCTGTATGAAGGTGAGCTGTGTTAACACGGATATATAATTTTTTTTATCATTGCTTTGATTTGTCTATCTTTGATGAAATTATCCCAAATAACAATGTGCTCTTATTTTGAAATAAAGGCAACATAGTAGAGAGTAGAGAGTTGAAGCTAGCATTTATTAGATTTCAGTAATAAGCCTTAATTATATCATTCGCTTATAGTTGACAACTCAAATTTGTCTTCCATATGGTATACATTTTAGTGTTGAAATGACCAATTCCAATCAGAATGTCTTGGATAAATTAGTCTGACAAAAATGATATATAAGATATAAAGATTAATTGGGTGAAAGGAGTCATTTTATCTGACAATGAGTTCTGGTTCACCCTAAAAAGTCTTTGGGGCGTCCTGGTGGCTGAGAGGTTTGAGATGTGGACTACTTAATGTGGTAAAGTCAGTGAAATTGTTTCTGTGATGTAGTTAAATAATAGTTCTAGTGGTTTAAACCATGTATCTGTGCACTAGAAGTGTCTAGTCATGATAACAGCAGTTCTTACCTGTAGTAATGCAGTAGTATGTCTCATGCGGCGAGACATGGTGGATGCGGTGATGTTTCCGTGGCAACACCAGATGCCAGTCCTGGAGCAGCGTGACCCAGCGCGGGAGGCCGAAGTAGGAGTGGCTCCACTTGTGAATCTGATTGGTCAGCGTCACGAAAACCGCCAGGGCGAAGACGTAGCAGTCCCAGGGATAGGACGCCGTCAAGGCCTCTTAGAGGGGACAACAGATAGACAGACACAGAGAAAGAAAGAAAAGTAAAAAGGGTAAAGTTAACAGAATAATGGATCAAACTGTTTAGTGTAATGAAGAGGGGCAGCATGAAGGTGTAGTACTCCCACAGAGAGGATGCTGGCGGGAGCCTCGGAGAGATAAAGAGACCAAGAGGGAGAGATGAGGAGACAGGGAGAGAGATGGGGAGACGGGGGGAGAGATGAGGAGACGGGGGGAGAGATGGGGGGAGAGATGAGGAGATGGGGGGAGAGATGGGGAGACGGGGTGAGAGATGAGGAGACGGAGGAGAGATAAAGAGACCAAGGGGGAGAGATGAGGAGACGGGGGGAGAGATGAGGAGACGAGGGGAGAGATGAGGAGACGGGGGGGAGAGATGAGGAAACGGGGAGAGATGAGGAGACAGGGAGAGATGAGGAGAAGGTGGGAGAGATGAGGAGACGGGGAGAGATAAGGAGACGGGGGGAGAGACGTACACACATTCCACCAAAACAAGTTCCTTTCCGAGGCTATTTAGCAGTGGCTCTGTGTGGAGCAAGAGGATTGTGATTGGTTTAAAGAAATGCCAATAAACCAGAGCACGTTTTTCTCCCATCACAGAATGCTGTGTGGACTAGCCAGACCCTCCTTCGTGGCGCTGTGGAGGAAGGTCTGGCAAAGCGAGACTACTAGTGCCTTTACAAATTAAAAATTTACAAAACCAAACAAGAGCTTATATAGTTTGAGGCATTGTTACAGATTAAACTACCCAACCGGATATAAAGTAATTAAAATGAACTCACCTCGACCAACACCAGTGATATGCTGCTTACACATATATGCATCAGCAATAAACCAGTGATATTGTAAGTAATGCCGAACCTAAACCTGTAATGGAGTGTGTTACTATATTTTAATACTTCTCTTCCACGGTGAACTAGCTCTGAGTGTGTCCAGCTGAAAGGGAGCCAAATACTGTCATCAAATCTTTTTTTTCTTTTCTAACGTGGCACAACGTTTTGAACTAAAAGCATATTTGTAAGCTGGGAATACTGTAAGTATTTAATCAGGTTTCCTATCAAGCCTAAAGCTATAAAAAAAAAAGAGTATTTTGAAGAAGAGACTGGTTTCAGGAAAGTGGAAGTGTCAGTGTTGATATGAGCTGACAGGTGACAAACATGTCAGGACTCATGAACTCGCTGAACTACTGAAACTATTCTCAAAATAACATTATGCATACGCGGCTACTGCCGTTTGTCATTTGAAGAGCATTCGGAGAAGGTTTTTGTCAGTCTACTGCCTAAAAACCAAACAGAAGTCTACAGCTTGTCTATCACACGGCCAACTCTTGCTATTCACTTGAGTCTTTCTGTCGCTACAACTTACAGCTGTCCTCTCTCTGTCTACCGCCATCCCCTCGTTCTTTCTCTTTGGTCCAAACAGCGATCTCTTGACCCCGGTTCACGTGCAGAAACGACAGCTGGAGATGTCACCTCGCGGCTTTCAGCTTTCCCCCCCCCCATCTACCTCTGTCTCCGTCTTTGTCTGGTGACCGCTTGACACTGCGAGGAGCTTGACATGACAGGTTTAGATGTCATCTTACCGCTACATGACCCTCTGCCACCCCCACCTGCGCTCGCTCGCTGCCTCTCTTCTCCGTGCTCTCCCACCCTCTGTCTCAAACTCTTAGCGCTGACCTCTTAAGGTGCAGACATGACAGGTGTAGATGTCACTGCGTCTCTCCCCGTCTCTGTCCCGCGACCTGTTGACTCGCCGCGCTGTGTGACATGACAGGTGTGGATGTCACCTACAAGTGAACCTCACTACTGCTCCCTCCCCTCTAATCTTCTCTCCCTCACCCCCTTGCTACGGGCAAGCAGCTGACCTTTGCAAGTTTCCCCTTTGCTCCTCTTTTTTCCAGTTCTTTTTGTTTTTTTAAATACTTTATATTGCAATGTTCTTCTTCCAGACACTCATTTACTTCAGAGCTGGGTATTGTTCAAATATTTTCGATACCGGTACAGTGACTTCGATACCGGTTCCTAAACAATACTTTTTGTTCGATACCGATTCGATACCGAACAAAAACAAAATACAACATGACACATTACGGAACAAATCTTCCTATTTATTTTTCAGCTCCTACTATGTAAGCCCTGTCTCTGTGCGTAACGTACGTTTTTTCCCGCCTGCTTCTGTAACGTGTAACATTAGACAGCCAATCACAGACATTATTTGATCTTGGTAGAAACAGGCTGCATGCTGATTGGCTCACTGACGCTGATTAGAATTATTACTTTGAAATTGCGTCTTGAATGATGAGGCATTTTTCAATATTTGATACTTTAGAGGCAATTCGGTCAGTGCCTAAAAAGTATTGTTTTTGTTATCCCAGCCCTTCTTTCCAGTCCATTGCACATTTTTATGTGTATGAGACCGGGTATTGGGAAAAACCATGTGCAAGAATGAGATATTTTATTTTATATTTTAAGAGAGATTTTACAGAATACATATGTTTACATGTTTGTACAGTATGTGATCTCTGATTGCAACGGTACACTTTTCCGTGTCTAAAGTTTGTTCTATTGTTGACAGCCCATGATTTTTTTTCTCCAGTTATTGATGTATGAAAAAAATCCTTACTTGCTTTCCATTTCTATCAGAATTCTCAGTATATATTCTTTTTATCATCTTCCTTCGTGTCATTGAATTTGTCAATGTGGAGACACACTTTACTTGAAGGTATCTACATAAGAGTGACATGACACGGTCATGAACGTGTCATAAACATTATAAACAAGTTATAAACGTTTATGACATAACGCTTCTTTTAGTAAGTGTTATGGTTATGGTTAGGGTTCATGTGTCATGTGTTCATGACACTGTCATGTCACTCTTATGTAGATACCTTCAAGTAAAGTGTTACCCAATGTTTTTCTCAAAACTCAACAATACACCCCCTTCCTATAGTTTACCCTGACGTTTTCTTTGCCGTTATTACTCTCCTACACAACAGAGACTTTCTGCAGGGCACTGCCCAAGTGTAGCATTAAGTTATTGTTGGACAGTATCGCTGCAAAGTGCAAACCAAATGTCTAGAAAATAGACATGAGATAAAACATCCAGCTACTTCAGGTGAGCAAAACTCAAGTGACACAAAACATGTTAAATTATAAAAGATAAATGCTTATCTTGTTTTGGTCCTTATTGAAAGTATAACATTTACAGAGATAACTCAAGGCTGAGAAAATCGTACTGCAAAATTGTTACTCTTTTTAACAATAATGATGTTGTTAGTTTTCTTACAATGTTGGGATCAGTATTACTTTCCACCCTAACATGGTACAGTATCACTTGGTTGGAGAGGTAAACTGGTGGCCTATTTGCACCTTTTAATTCCTTTTTGTTAGCAGCTTATTGTGTCTAAGTAAATAGCCAGCTCATTGGTTCCTTCATGACAGCAGACAAAGCATCAAAGATCAACCCTGTAAAACCACAGCTAACGGATGTCACCCCCCCTCCCCCTCCTCTCTCTCTCCTCTCTGCCCATCAGTGACCTTTTGGCTGAAGTTGAAGTGCAAACATGACAGGTGGAGATGTCTCCTTCTCAATAACAGGTTGCTCCGTTTCTCCAGCTGATCTTCCTCCTCCGGTAACTCCCCTCCTGCCCTGCACCCGTAGGGTCAGTGCACATGATTACCTGCAAAACTGCCCCGTGCCCTCCCTCGACCAGTGGACACACCCCAGCCAGAGTCGGTGCTGCCTAAGTCACTGCTACACTTTGGTGGCCCTGACAAGCTGCCCTTCTAAAGTCCTTACACTCACATTACAGCTTTACAGTATGCAGTGTGACCGCTACAATCTTCTGACACTTGCTGAATGAAATATCTTTCACAATGCCTGTAACCAACTTTGTAACCTCATTCGAATCTACTCTCCCTCGTATACATAGCACAAGGAAAACGCATCTTCAAGGGGAAAAAAGGAAACTGAAATGCACAAGGTGGACTATAAAAATGTCTTTGTGTCTCAGACAGCAGTTACTATTAAAACATGTCAAAGCTTGAATACTCTAAATCAGGGATCTTCAACAGGGGGTCCGGAACCCCTAGGTTCATGCAGGGGGGCCTCCAAATTATTGTTAATTTTTGAAAGTTTTTTCAAACATGAAGCCAACCTATTATTATCAAATATACTGAACAAAATTATAAACACAACACTTTTGTTTTTGCCCCCATTTTTCATGAGCTGAACTCAAAGATCTAAAACTTTTTCTATGTTCACAAAAGGCCTATTTCTCTCATATATTGTTCACAAATCTGCCTAAATCTGTGTTAGTGAGCACTTCTCCTTTGCCGAGAAAATCCATCCACCTCACAGGTGTGGCATATCAAGATGCTGATTGGCAGCATGATAATTGCACAGGTGTGCCTTAGGCTGGCCACAATAAAAGGCCACTCTAAAATGTTTTATTTCTACTGTTATTCTGACTCGTTATATGTTCATGTTTATTGCATTTTATCTATTTAACCAATGATAAGAGTGATGGAATACATGGGTAGGGTTAGGGTAGTTAGGGTTTTGTTTTTGTTTTTTCTTGTAGATGAATGAATTTTATAATACATGTTCCTTTTTTATCCAGATAATATGATAGTATTTATAATGTGTATTATTTGCTAGTGTCTGGGCCCCTTTACAGAAGCGTCAAATAGCTTACCAGGGCGTCCCATTTCACACATCTGCATTATGTCTTATGATTGTACTTGTCTTTTCAACTTTTGTGAATACATTTGAACGGAACTGAACTGACTGTAAGCATGCTAGTAGTGTTCATGGGTGGGACACCGGTGAGGGATCTCCTCCATGTTGCTGCACATGCGATTACCACTGATTTG
Source organism: Gymnocephalus cernua (assembly GCA_023631565.1). NCBI lineage: Eukaryota > Metazoa > Chordata > Actinopteri > Perciformes > Percidae > Gymnocephalus > Gymnocephalus cernua. The sequence goes on from CM042431.1 coordinate 8,596,289, forward strand.
TTGCAGAGGGAGTGAGATAGCTTAAGCCCCTGCAGGGGTTACGCCTCCAAGCATCTCACTTACAGGTGGTAACAATGTGAATGACAAAAAAGTTTCACACAGGACACAAAAAGGTACATGCATGTGCTTAATTGGTTCTGTGCTACATAGCCAGTAGAGGAATATAAGGGGACACACCCCAGGTGAATAGGGGAACAAAATTAACTAATAGATATCACCATGAAACTTCCCCAGTTGATTAATGGCATTAACACAAATATCTTTTGTATTACAAGTTTTCAGAAATGTTATGTTTAAATATGCAAATTATGTGTTATCTTGTTAAATATGCGCTAATTTGCATACATTCATTAAAATTCTTGTTTTGTTGATATATTAAGTTGTTTTTTAAAATACTTTTTTGGGCATCTTTAGGCCTTTATTATTGACAGGACAGCTTTAGACATGAAAAGGGAGAGAAAGGGGCTGCAGGTCTAGACCGAACCCACGGCTGCTGTGTTGAGGACCAAGCCTATGTATATGGGCGCGCACTCTTTCAGGTGAGCTACCCAGGCGCCCGAGTCAAACGTATTTACAAGTGCTACTGAAGTGGAGATTTCTGGCGTATGAGTATGAGAAAAACCCATTTTGAGAAAACAGCCTTAAAAGATATGGATCATAAAATTCCGTACATTTTGCAAGACATCACAGGTGAATAGGGTAAACAATATATAACTAACAGCTATCAACATGAAACCTTCACAGCTGATTTGTTGCATTAAGATATATATTTTTGTATTACAAGTTTTCGGATTTTTTTGTTTAAATATCCAAATGAGGCATTATCTAATGCTAACTTTGGTGAATCAAGAAGAAATCTACACATTCTCACTCCCATCGCCTCAAATACGGACACCTGGTCAGGTACCTTTGGCGTTTGTTATTGACACTAAAAGTCTCCTTTAGCGTTGTATCTAAATGCGCTGGGTTGGGACTCTTGGCATCGCTTGTTGACGCTCTGGGTCAGGACATACATTTAACTGACATGCATCACAAGAACAGGACAGTTAGGAAAAGATCGTGGGTGGGGTTATAAAATCTATGTTTCAGTGGCACGCGGGACAAGAATGGGACACATGAACGGGACACAACCAGTCTCTTGGTTGAAAGTTCTGTTGTTGGACCCATCCACCACCCCAACCAACCTCCCTATGCGGCATTTCGGTCTTTCATACTACTCGCTACCATTGTCGCTTATAATACTACATCATCTTAAAGCACCACAGAGTTGCTGCTCTGCCCGGTGCGTTCCATACAGATGTTGAAGGGGGCTTATGGCGTCTGTATCTGATGCTGAGAGCCACTGCCCAAGCGTCCGTATTTGACGAGTTGGGAGTGTGAACGGGTTGGAAATTTACGGGCGCAAAAAGACAAAGTGGGGTAAAATAAACATCTAAATTTTGGATGTTTCTCTCCTATAGTCTAAAATAAGACTAGGGAATGCTGGGGAAGCAAAATAGCCCAAAACCTCAACAGTGAAAAATGATGCCTGTAATGTCTCCCCTCAAGTTATGTGTGTGCCTGTGTGTATGCTACCTGGTGTGTATGTGAGGAACTTGTAGGCCATGTGAGCCAGTGGAAGGATGGGTATCATACAGTTGTCGCCATTGGTTTCAATGAAGTCGTGGCGAGTGATGGCGGTTGGATCGATGTGGTGCTCCCTGAATGGACGAATAAATGCCTGCAGAAAGACAGAGAGAGATTCTTGCTGTACAATTAACAAAATAAGAATTTCTGTAATATTCCTTACAGACTTTAAAGCAGCAGCCTGATGGGTTATATTTAAATTCAGTGTCAATGAAGAATATGTAACACCTGCAAAAATATAACTTTTGCGGCTTGGAGGTGTCCAGGCGTTAATGTTTCTACATTGACACTGTTTTCTGATAGCCTTGCACCGGCTTGATGTGCATATAACTCCTTCAAATCTGCCCTTTTGTTTCTTTTCTTGTTGGTTCTTTTTCAGCTGGGAGTTGGGGCAAGGCATTTTGATGAGGAAGAAGAGAAGAAGGAGGAAGAAGAAGTAGACAAACGGGAAATACAATTATCATTAAAACCTAAGTCTCTAATCCACACACACAATCCGGGAGTAGGCATTCACATTTTTAGTATTGCATCACCCAGGGATAAAACTCACAACCTCAGACATCAATGGCAAGCCATGATCTTGTTGTTGGATATAATTCAAAATATTGCCAAAAATTCAGTTTTTGAGATAAAATTCTGAAATTCACCACACTAATTCTGTACAGAAAAATCAGTTGATCATCTATGTGAGACAGGTGTGTCGGAGGGGGACAAGCAGGTCAAAAGTTGCAAAGAAAACCCTGCACACTGTTTAACTTTATATAATAACTTTATTATATAAAGTTATTATATAATTATAAATAATAAAGTTTAATTGTAGGCAATTAATTGTTTTGGTACTAGAGCATCTTCAGGCAATGAATCTACCATGAGATCAACATTTTGTCATTCATTTTCATGAACATTGCAGAGAATTGTGCAGTGGTTGTTTACAGTGAAAAATGTTGAAGCACTGAGCTTTTGCACTGCGCTGAATTATTTAAAAATTGAAATATCTGGCTGGATCGTTTATGGAGACCATTCTGAAGATGCAGTGGAGCGGTTTTGGTGTCAATTGAGGAATAAGGTTTAATTAGTTTTACAGGTTTTGGAAAAAAAAAAAGTGATGGACATTATAATTAAGTAATTAATATAAATAAAAGCTAACGTCATCTGATTTGTTATGAATTTTTTAAGTTTTCAACTTTAGACGGCTGCTGTAGCGCTACCATCAGAACTATTAGCCCACAAAGCCAGTTGAGGAAGTATAGCATAGGACTGGACCTTTGTACAAAGTCTGGTGATTTTACATGCATGGGAAGGCAGATTTCATAGGAAGAAGAAGACGAATCCCATTGACTGCGATAGCTTACATGAGGATAGATTTCCAAATATTATCAAAAATTCAGTTATTGAGATAGAATTCTGGATCAATATTGAAATATCATATCCAAAAAGTTGTTTTCTTGTATTACTGTGTTGCAAAGTGGCCTGTCATTAATGAAAAATATATGCTGTGTGGCAGAGAAAATGCTGGATTACTGTGTATAATACGGAGTACAATTCAGTGACACTGTATGATTTACAATTACTATGACCTACAATTACTGCCTGTCACCATTGATGGGGTGAATGTGGAGACCGTCAGTCACATATGTACCTGGGGTTACATCTTGACAATAAACTGGACTGGTCTGCCAATACTGATGCACTTTACAAGAAAGGGCAGAGCAGGCTCTATTTCCTTCTAGGAAGAGGGATGCTGGACGACTGGACAGGCTGGTGAGAAAAGCTGGCTCTGTGGTGGGCATGGAGCTGGAGTAACTGACATCAGTTGCAGATAAGAGGACCCTGAGCAGACTGCTCTCTATAATGGACAATGACTGCCAACCCCTGCACACCACTTTCTCCAAGCAGAAGAGCATGTTCAGTAGTCTGCGTAGGTCCTTTGTCCCTAGGGCCATTGCGCTCTTCAATGCTACACAGAAGGGGGAGGAGGGGGATTGACTTAAGTGTATCATCTGGTGTTTCCCGTGTTTTGACAGAGTTTAGAGCAACTCGAGGAGGTCAAAGCTTTGACAGGTGACCAAATAAGATGCTCCTTGTCATTTATTCAAATTACAGATTTCCTTGGGCTTGAACATTGTTGGAAATTGCTGGGATAATATAAATACACAACTCTGAAATATATATAGCATAGGTATTTTAGTTTTCAGACATTTTAATGCAGGAATATTACATATATCTTTAAACACACACACACACACACACACACACACACACACACTTCACTAACTGGAACTGATGGTATAAACAACAACAGGCATAAAACGGGGGTAGGTTTTACTAATTCATTTACATTCACTTTAAACTGGAACACAACAGACACTGGAAAAGCATTGTTTACAGTCTTTACACAAAATGCAGATCAAATGCACACACACAGACACACACACACACACCACGACTCAGCGGTGCCCAGCAGCCCGCAAAACCCCAATGCTCATATCCAGCATCCTAATAAACCACAAAACAGCGGTCGGCCCGCACAAAAACACTCATACACATAAATGACCCATGGACGCTACACACAATCTCAGAACATGTGAGCTTCAAACCCCCACCTGCACTGCACAGAGGCAGACACCTGTCTGTGAGAGTAGGGGGGCCTCAAATGACAGACTGAATCTGAATCTCAGAAAGCACAAAAGAGGACAAAAAGAGATATGCACACACATGCACACACAGGATAAAGGTAATTTATTTCCCTCTGTGGAAGAAGCAGAAACGGTAGGTTTTCATCCGTATTTCCACAGTGTGCATCCGTGCGCCTGTGTGTGTGAGTGTGATGGTGTGTATGTGTGTGTGTGTGTGTGTGGCCATGGCCGTGAAAGCATCAGCATGAAAACTCATTATTGTCGCGTTAGCTGTTCGAAGCAATCACACACGCCTATCAGCGAGCCTCGTAGGTAGGTGTCACCGCAAACACACAAACTATCTATGTTGATATCTTCACAATTACTGTATGTACCCATCCCCATTTCCGTCTGCGTCTCTCCCCCACTTCTCCTCTCCCATCCCCAGCCCTCCTTTCTCCACAGCCCTCAGCCAGATGAAAGGCCGGCTAAGCAGCGGAGGTCGTGCCGAGCGGGGCGGCGTCAGCGCTCCCAGTTAACGGCGGGCTGCCGGCCGCTGCATGTCCTCTAATCCCACACCGTTTAATGGCCCGCCTCGCACGACGTCCGTTAATCACCAGCTCACATCGCCCATCGCCCCAGCAACCAGTGCTGTCCCACTGGTTGGACCGACACGCCCTTCCACCCCCTTCTTTTCTTTTTTTTTTTGTCCTTCATAACCTTTATGCTGTATTTTCATCTCATTTTTTGTTGGTTTCTCTTTTTGGCCTGTTTTTCCATATATGGTTTCTTCTTAGTGTCACCATTTTTTTCTCTCTCTCTTCTGGCCTTTTAGAAAGAACAGACTTAAATCATTCAACTAAGTCTACTTCAACGCTTTAACCAGCCTCATAAGAGAGAAGCGTTAAAGGAGATATGTTTCTCAGAGATGAAATTCAGAGGGAAATTGACATAAGGAGAAAAGTATTGATGCTTTTAAAAGACTGCAGAAGATAAACAGTTAGAGAGGAAGGATCTTCAAATATACAGTAGGCTATATCCCAAAAAACTGTAAGCACATCTGGCAAATTTCAATGTGAATCGAGCATCATTGGGAACTAATGAGCGTGACTTTGTCCTCAAAGTGGTGTCATTAGAGGACTGCTAAATCCTTGTTGAGTCAATTAAAGCTCAACAACGACATAAAAAACAGCACGGCCCAAAGCTTCGCCAAGGAATAGTTCTAAACACTACTGGGAGAATGGAGAGCACTTTTTAAGATAGTGTTGCAGTTTTAGCACTGGGGAGTGAAAAGGCTTTTATGGATTCAAATCAAAGCAAATCATTGTTATTCAATTCCTAATGAAGAGCATTAGCTGTGTGCAGTATGGGATAATGTTACGTACAGTATAACAACATCGCCATGCAATTAAGGGATGTTGGTTACAAAAAAGGCATTTGGTAAATATTGCGATTGTGCTATTTCACAATGGACCCGCTAAAAATAATAATAAGAAACATAACTGGATTTTTATTTAGTCAATTTTACACAGCAGACTACAGTGTGCAAAGACATCCAGTAATTTTAGAGTTATGTTATTTAGTCCATTGATTGATCGATCAATCAAAAACAATTACAATTATTTGATAGTTGATTCATTGTTTTAGTCAGTTCTCAAGCAAAATTCCAAACATTCTCTGGTTCCAGCTTCTCACATTAGAGTATTTGCAGATTTTCTTTGCCATATATTATTGTAAATTGAATATCTTTGGGTTTTGGAGTTGTTTTGGTTGAACGAAACAAGACATTTGCACACATCACCTTAGGCTTCGGAACTTGAAATGGACATAAACTATTTAACTATTTATTTGACTTTTATAGTTTCATAGACCAAAGATGAATTGAAAAAATATATAAAAATAATGGTTAATGTCAATATGGTGTAATTGTCTCCAATTTTCAATGGAGTGGAACCTCAGAAGGAACAGGCAATAGTTTTGTTTCTATTAAAGAATAGAATGCAAATATATTCAAGAGGATATAAGAAGATCATGGAGCACCAGTAGCACTTCCTTGGTGTTTTATCAGCAGCTTTGTTGTTTAATGTTTGGGCTTTCTGCTGAGGTTAAAGTATAGGTAATGTGACGAGTGGCAGCATGACATAAATACTACCAAAGAAGCAGCATAACCTCAAGGTGTATTTGAACTCCATGAGTATTTTGTTTGGTATAGCAATTTCTAACACGATTGTGCATAGGCGTCGTTTTAGGGGGGGACGGTGGGGACGTGTCCCCACCAGATTTTGTCATGAGTCATTTTGTACCCACCACTTTTTTTTAAACCTCAAGCTCAATTTAGTTAAAAAATAAAGTTCATAACACAGATACCGGCACTTACTGTACATGAGGAGCAATATGAGAGAGAAATGTGATCATTGATCTCTGTTTAGGTACATTAAACCACGTTAAGCTTTTTCACGTTATATTAAGCCCATGAGAACCGCGGGGAGTCAACCCACAGCCGCTGCTGCTGAAGATGTGAAGCAGAAACAACGCTTATAATGTCAGATAACGTCCATAATAATTGGACTTTTGGTTCGATTTTTTCAGAGTTTTCGGTGGTTATAAGGAGCAATATGAGAGAGAAATTATTATTGTTTAGGTACATTAAACCACGTCATGTCATATTGTCAACATGGTACGAAGCAGAACATAGCGGGTCATGTCTAATGCTTTTTGAAAACTTAAGGCTTTCTTCTTCATAAAACGAGTCGGACATCATCACATTTTTGAATACATTTTTATTTATTTACATTAGTAAGCTACAGGGGCCTGTACTGAACCCAGGGTTTTCTGTACCACGACGGTGGATTAGTTGTTACCGGGTTCAATCGCCGTGGTAACTTATGCTGAACGCCTAACCTGGTCGGGAGCAGGTTATGTTGGAGATTAGAGATCAACTGGTGTAAAAGCACCGCCTACTGACCAATCAATAGGCCTACTCCATTGATAACGGCATCACCGTTCTTAGAAGATCCATTGACTGAATGGGTGGAGTTCAGTGAGAAAAAAAGAAGAAAAAGCTTGAGAGAGAGAAAGAGAGAGAGAGAGAGAGAGAAAGAGAAAGAGAGAGAGAGAGAGAGAGAGAGAGAGAAAGAAAGATGTGCTCTTAAAAGTTAAAACATTTAGAGACTGACAACCCCGTTAACATCCCCTGATGGGTATTTATGAAAGGTAGGGCCTATAGATTTTCAGTGGAGGGAATAACGTAGGTCTATTGTAAACTTCTTGAGCCGTGTGTTGCCAATGCGCGCATCGGTTTGAATTATGTTTTTATATTTTTTTTAATCGACGATCGCTTCCCACTGCCAGGGTTGCAACTGAATAGACTAACGACAGTTTATGGAAAGAACAAGTGTAATTATGGTCACATCTTGTGCCTGACTGATTGATAAGCCAGTCCTTCCAGAAAAACGTGATTATGCGATCGCAGAATTCAATGCATAATCAGCCAAAGTCCGCATATTTATGTGGGGGCCGCATTTTTTCAAATAGGCTACGCCGCACTTTAGCCGCATAAATTGCCAATTTCCTCGCAAAATATGCGGGGCTTGCATGATTTCATAATCCCCTCATTTTTGTTGCAAAAAAGTCACATATATCTCAGCAGAAAGATGAAAAATGTTGCGTTTACTTCACACAAGAGCAGCCATTTTCCCATGTTGCCATGGGAACGTTATGTAGTGACGTAATTTCGCTTCCTACTGACAACTTGGTTGGGGGAATCTCTTTTTCATCAAACCACAGTTTTTGCAAGTTACTGCAATTTCATCGCATAAAATTGCACAAATATCCCACATATTCCATCGCATTTTTTAAGAAAACGTGCCGCATAATCAAGGATTTCTGCCCGCAACAATCACAAAACTCTGCATTTGTCTGGAGGGACTGATAAGCGTTGTGATTTACACATTTACAGCGTCGGCTTTTTTCTTCCTGTTCTAGGAAGCGACTGGATTGCCTTTTGCTTGTAAACCGTGTCTGTGTTCTTCATATTTATGTAGAATTGCTCTTATGTAAAATATGTGGCTCTGGTAGATTGACTGCAAACACCGCCTCTTTTATGTGAACGTGCGCGTCTCTAGATTGGGAAACCCTGGGTTGATTCAACTAGTTGATAAACGTTGTGACACAGTTTAACCGCGGTTGTTAGGGTTAGTGAACTGAAAGGAATCCAGGGCATGTTAAACTTTATTTGTAGTAGCTACAGGCCCCTGGATAACGTCTTTCAAAACATGACCTGCGCGAAAGAGAAAAAAAATATGAATACGTCGTTGTCCCCACCACTTCTGGAAATGCACTTCCGAATGCGTCTCTGTCCCCACCACATTTCAAACCAAACTGACGCCCATGCGATTGTGTTTTGTTCATCTTATGTTTCCATCTAGACTTTTTTTTATGTGCCGATCAAATATGCTTATACAAACTGAACATGTTAAATGTAGCATCTGTGATTCTGGAGAAAGATTGTCGATATTTGAACTCAACACCCAAATAAATGCACTGCTCCCATCACTGGTCCTTCACAATGTGTGTCTGATTTACGTCTCTCTCCTTACGCATCCAAAGCCTTTCCCCTGTCCTGTGCACAAGCACGAATGGAATAATGTTGTGTGGCTTGGTCCCGTCCCTTTTTTATTTCAGCGCACACACAGACTGAGAGGGGCTGTTTCCCAAGTCTCTTATTTGATATCTCCTTGCTTGAACCAGAAATTCTTCTGGCTCTAGGGCTGGGCAATATGGCTGAAAACGATCACGACGTATCACAATGTAAGTGTTTCATATCGGTCAATATCAATAATTATTGATATTTTTTATGACCTAGTTAAAATAAGGAACAGGAGCAAAATATATTACATTTTTATTTTAAACTTAACCTTCCTCTGATTATAATCCCCTCAGTTATAAAGGCAGAAATGTCAACACAACCATGGAAAACACTCAAATAATTAAAATGTAAACATAAGTCTAAAATCACAATGAACACTTAACAATTATCTCTTAACATTAAGGTGCAAAATGAACTTGGCTTCTCGACAGTGCTCAGCATGTCTTTGGCTATATATTGCCTCCGTTATTTCTTTGTACCGTTTAGATGCTTTGTCATAAGGCACTGATGCAGAGTACCTCTCCATGGTGCTCTGCTGCTTGTGCGGTGTTGCAGCTGCAGATGTTGTTGGAAGTTGCTGGCGAATACGGCTGTGCTCCAAAGGGTGAGCACAGTTTTAAGGTGGTAAAACCTTTGGGGTGGTAGTAGCTCAGTCCATAGGGAGTTCGGTTAGGAACCGGAGGGTCGCTGGTTCAAGTACAGAGTGTTGGTAACTGGAGAGATCAAAGTTCACCTCCTGGGCACTGCCAGGTGCTCTTGAGCAAGGCACCGTACCCTGAGATCTGATTTTCTCCATATCGCCCAGCCATATGTGCAGCTGAAAGCCGTTGCAAACTCCGCCCATACAGTTGGTGAACGTTTCAGAGGAAAGGACTTCTAATCCCTCTAAAAACACATGTCCTTGACTTCTAATCCCTCTAAAAACACATGTCCTTGTTTCCTCTCTCATTGCATGATTTCCTCACGTCTCCCCCCATGCTTCCTCCGTGGGACGGACTAATGAGGAAGGGAAGTAAGTGGAGGAATTGTGGATGCAATTTAAGACCCTGGGACGTACCCGAGATATTGGCTAAATTTGACAATAAGTGTATAGGATTAGAATCACAGACTCCACCTTTGAATGTACTTTCTATGACATTGGTGGCATCATTTTCCCCTCAGATCCTGGAGACCATACTGGCCACACTAAGCCAATGACTTTAACGGATAGAAGATGCAGTTTCCACTGGTAGCTGTTACTGCTCTGTGGCCTTCACTGCTGGAAATATTATGTATGACACCAAAGCAGCAGACTCTAATGACTGTTAGGCATCCCCTTGTGGTGAAGGTATGGAGGCCTGGAGTCCACATGTGTTGTGTGCACAACACGTGTGTTGCATTAAAGGGATACTTCACCGATTTAGCATTAAGCTTTGTATCAGTAGAAACCCGGTAGTATTTTTGAATGACCGTGCGTCCCTCCCTCATGCCCCCCTGAGACAAGAGATCTCTGTATTGTGGGTCTGGTAAAAAAATCTTCCGATGACGTAAAACGACGATTTTTGCATCATCGGAAGATTTTTGCCCAGAGTCTGTGGACAACAGCCAGCTACTTCCGCATGTTTTCAACCCGCCCATAGGGGGTTGGACTGGCGAGTCCATTCGGAAAAAACAGAAAAGCCCGATTCAAAACGAGAGTCAGCCATCTTGAATCTTTGCTAAGGCTATCTCTTTTCAGCAGTAAACATTTACAATGATTATGTGCATTCAAACCGCACATGTGTACCACCGGGATACATCGGTACAGATCGGAGAATATGCAGGAAACGTTATTACAGACAGAATAATCGGCACACTACGTGAGCTTCGCCTGCTATGGAGACCAGCACCTCAACCAGCGGTGTCGCTCGATGCCGCTAGCCGGGTAGGGGACATCCTCATCGGCTAGGTGGGAAGCTAACGCTAGCCGGCCACCTGACCCATCAATCCTGCTTGCAAGTGTCCGCTCATTAGACAACAAACTGGACTACATCCAACTTCAATGAAACTCCCAACGCAAATTCAGAGACTGATTTGTTTTTGTTTTTGTGGAAACATGGCTGAACAACAGTGTACCGGACTGTCCAGCTACCGGGCCTGCTAGCTCTCCGAGCTAGAGATGCTCTGTCGCCGGGTAAAAGACTCGTGGAGGTGGGCTGTGTTAACACGGACTGGTGCAGAAATGGGGTGATTTGTATCCAACTAACTGCTGGTGGAGTTTGACTGTTAAATGCCGACCATTCTACATTCCACGCTAATTCACGGCTGTGTTTATACCCTGTGTTTACAGCCCACCAAACGCTAATGCTATTATGCGTTAGCTGAACTTTATGGAGCCTATAATGTGTGTGCACTAAATGTAGCCTGTTTCGTATGTCGTTTTTATATAATGTCGTTTTTAGATATTTTAAAACACCACTTGAGCCACAGTGAAACGTTGTTTCGTGTATATGGTTGAAATGACAATAAAACACACTTGAGTTGAGTTGAATGCCTCGCTGTCTGTCTGTAAATGGTAGTGGACTCGTAAAGCAGCGAAGCAGGTGTATTCTGGGATTTGGTGTCTTTCTTCCATACACATTTTCTGGCTTTTCTCGGCCTAGAAGGCATCAATTTCAAAAAGAAAAATCACATTTCTACTACATAAGTGAACAATTTAAAGATATATTTAGCTTTCCAGCAGTGAAATGTTCCTAATAATGGTTCTACTTGGTGTCTCTTGTACAATCTGAGCAACATCTTTAAAAAAGTCTTAACAACAACAACAACAGGGAACAAAGTAAGAGCATAAACATGTACACAAAGTACATACAGTACATACACAAAACAACAAGAAAATGAGAACAAACAAGTAACAAAGAGCAACACTGGCTTCAGATGTTTGGTCTATGTTTATAACTGCAACTATTAGCCTCAGGTGTTCTCCATCGTGCTCCTCTTTGATATTCAAACTAACCTTAACTGGGAGCACAGGCCTGCTTTATTCTCAGTCTCAAAACACACACACACACACACACACACACAAGCATATTGCCATCCCTCTGTTCTCCGCAAAGGTCTATTCTTCTAAAGTCTTTATTAGAAGTCTCCTACAGTGTTCGACACACCATGCAAATCTGTGACTGCCACCACGCCTTTGGTCCCAGTAACTACCCCAAACCCCAATAAATGGCACGCCATAAATAAACATGAAACCACATAGTACCTTCAGCAAACACAAACAGTACCACAGGGATTGAACAGTTATGGTTTATTCTACTGTGGGCACAATGCCCACAAAACGGTGTTGTTATCTAGATAGCAAAATGCATAGCATTATGCACACAGTGATTTGACACAGTGATAGGACAATAGCCTGACAGAAAATTCTACTTTAAAGCTCAATCAAAACCAAATCAAAAAGAGCAAACCCTTAGAATGTATCAGACTATTCAAGCTCTCAATAACGTGCTGTAGAGCCATTTTATTGATCTCAAGTGGGGAAATTACAATTTTACAATTGTTTTCCATTCTTGTTGTTAGGACACACACAGGCCTGAAATACACACACACACAAACACACACGCTCAGGTCTTATACATGCACAAATAGATAAATGTCAGAGTGAGGGGGTGAACTGGCATCTCTCCAGCTACCAGTCCACACTCCATACTTCAGTCTGGACTGTCTGGACTTGAACCAGTGACCCTCTGGTTCCCCACCCAACTCCCTACGGACTGAGTTACTGCCACCCCAAAGCTCCAAAGTCTCCTGTGTGTAGATATTAACTAATGATAGTTTATTAAATAGAATATTAACAGTTAAGATACAGTACATGCATGCACCTCATTATTAAGCTGTTAACAGTTATTGTGTTTTTTGGTTCCAGCTGGATAACGGTTTGTCATTAAATGGTCATTTTGACAGTGAAAGAGAAAGGAACCAAAACTGGAATTTTAGCAGAAAAAAAACAAAAACAATCAGTGTTAGGCATCTGGCTATAGTGCTTAATGATCTGAATACCAAGGGCAGCCCCTTTATGAATTACAAAACTGCAATTTTGGAGGCTATTTTACAGTTTGTGACGCTATAGTGACATCCTGTTGGAAGGTAATTGCTTTTGATTGTATGTGCTACATCCATTTACACATTACTAATATTGACTGTCTTTTTTTGGGCTAAAACATTTTATCAAACTGTAATGGTGCAACCTGCTTTAATAAATTGATAGTAGTCTCTAAGAACCTAGGAAGGACTTTACAAAGAAATTGAATTATGGAATTATGAACAGCGGGTGGATCGTGAGGAATGTTGGCTGTAATTTGACATTGGTGATAACAGTAAATTGAAAGATACAATGGAATGTGCTGAAGCATAATCTGATCAGTTATTATAGCAGCAAACAACTATTTGCTATGTAAATATATGGTACATAGGCATCTTGAGCAGAGAATTAAGTCACACTCCCTCTGTGTTGGTTGCATTTTAAACTTCTCTGTTCTTTGTTTTGATAGCATGTGCATGTGGCCATGAACAGACGTAGCTATTTCACGTATTGGGGAACGGTCTGTGAGTGCCGTGTGGAGGCAATCCCAGCCCGCTGTTTTTTTGTTTTTTGTTTTTTAGTACAGCCCCTTTAAGATTTTTGTAAGACGTAATTGTAAGATCTTTTGTGTGCAGAGTGACACATTTACAAACTGGATTCTGCAAACATATATCAATGAGTATGAGGAGTTTGACTATAACACTGCATGTGTGTTTAATACGCACATACTGTGACATAAAAGACTATTAACACTTTTATGATCTCATAGTGGGACATCAAATCAACTCAGTAAATAGTATTGTAATAGTACACCATTTAAAATTCTTTGCTGAAAAAATTGATAATATGTATCAGTCTATTACATGTGCCTCTCTGAGTGCACCTCCTGAGATTCAGCCTTTAAATTGTCTGCATACTTTGTTTTCTAGTTTTAAAATGGTCACCATTGATTACATTTCCAAATTAATTATGACTATGAGTTCCACTACCTGCATCTTGGATCCTATTCCAACTCATGTTCTCAAAGAGTGTCTGTCGTCTATCAGTCCTCTCATTTTGAACATTGTTAATACTTCCATTACTACTGGACTTGTTCCCCAAGCCCTTAAGGTTGCTTCCATCACACCAGTTCTTAAAAAGCCTGGGTGTGATGTGTCTGATCTGTCTAATTACAGGCCAATATCTAATCTTCCTTTTTTGGCGAAGGTTTTGGAACGTGTTGTTGTGTCACAACTTCATTCTCACTTGTCCATGAACGAGCTTTTAGAACCTTTTCAATCTGGGTTTCGTTCAGGACATAGTACTGAGACTGCCTTGGTCCGAGTTATGAATGATCTCCTCGTCTCTGCTGACTCTGGTGCTCTTACTATCTTGGTGCTCTTAGATTTGAGTGCAGCCTTTGACACGGTGTGTCACTCTATACTGCTTGAGAGACTCGAGACTTGGCTTGGTATTTCCGGTACAGTGCTGGAGTAGTTTAAATCATACATGACTGATCGTACCCAGTTTGTTATTTTAGAAAATAATAAATCTAACGTTGGACAGGTGTGTCATGGTGTTCCTCAGGGCTCTGTCCTTGGCCCGATACTTTTTAATATTTACATGCTTCCTTTAGGGCAGATCATTAGAAAGCATGGTCTGGGGTTCCACTTCTATGCTGATGATACACAGATTTATATTAGCACAAAAACTAATATCACAGGTGTATCAGCAACCCTTTCTGACTGTCTTCAGGAAATTAAATTATGGATGTACCAACATTTTCTTAAATTAAATGGTACAAAGTCTGAGGTTCTTTTAGTTGGTACCCCTGCAGCTACCTGTAATGGTAAAAATTGTAATTTGGACATTGAAAACAATGTACTGTCTGCATCACCACAAGTACGTAACCTTGGTGTAATTTTTGATTCTCACTTGACACTTGAAGCACATATCAAGAGCATTTCAAAATCGGCATTTTTAAATTTAAGGAATATTTCTAGGATCAGGTCCTTTCTTTCATTACCTGATGCAGAAAGGCTTGTCCATGCACTTGTGACCTCTAGTCTTGATTATTGTAATGCCCTTTATGTTAGGCTACCAGCAAAATCTATTAAGCGCCTGCAACATATACAGAATTCAGCTGCACGTGTTCTTACACATACTCCTTTTCGTCAGTATATCTCTGGGGTGCTTAGGAACCTGCATTGGCTTCCGGTCCATGACCGTATTGATTTTAAAACTCTTATCTTAACATATAAAGCTGTACATGGAATTGCACCTTCATATATATGTGATTTAATTACGCTCTATATGCCCTCTCGATCTCTCCGTTCTGCCAACTCTCTTCTACTTAAACAGCCTTCTTGCAGACTGAAAACGATGGGTGAAAGAGCTTTCTCTGTGTCCGCCCCCAGGTTGTGGAATGCACTTCCTTTAACTGTTAGGAATGCCCCAACACTAACAAGTTTTAAGAAACAGTTAAAAACCCATCTTTTTAAGATGTCTGTCTTAATTGGTGACACTTGATGTATATTTGATCTTATTTCTTGTTGTTTTCTTTTTTTTAATGTATTTTTAATGTATTTACGTTTGTACTGTACTTGTAGCGCTTTGGGTACAAGAAAAGCGCAATACAAATAAAATTTATTATTATTATTATTATTATTAATTGAGCAATGATAACATGGGTTCAGCACAAATGAGAACTAATGTTCCAATTAGAAAGCTCCAGGTCTCAATTTCCACTAATTATCAATGAATATTTCATAAATAAAAGAAATAGGAGATGAAACTCTCATCCCATCAATCAAAACAAAGTCCACATGAACCAATCTGCAAGCTGTACCTGATCACACCGGTTTTAATTGGCTGAAATGAGAATAACCTTTACTTTAATTGGCTGTGGGAAATGGGGCAAAATGGGTATGTGCATTAATGTAGGCAACTTGTTTTAATGTGAGAATTAAGTAGTGCACACACACACACACACACACACACACACACGTCTTCTGGTACTGTATGCTAAGAGGTTGTGGAGGTTCACAGTGTGTGTCCACGTGTGTGTTGGGGACCATGGACATTATGGTCTACAGGGAGATCCCTCTGTGAGACACTGACATTTAGTTTCCAGTTCACTATGGCAGTCCTGAGGCTCAGGGGTGCAACCACCATGCTGCCATGGTGATGCAGCCTCAGGAGAGAGGGGACACGGATACGGCACAGTTTCTTCTCTGTAGTCCATAATTCACAATTCGCCACACAAATCTTTACTATAATCTCATATTTGCTTCAAAGGCCTTGACTTGTAGGTTCAGGGACGGTTCTACATTGAATGATGCCCCGGGCGAGACCCCCTATGAGCAACACAAAACACAAACTAAAACCTGACCTTTCTGGCCTTCCTTGATGCAAAATCATCAATGATATCATCGTATATAATCTGCTCCCCTATTGAGTGATTGATACTGATGACGGCGAGGCCAATGAGCCATTCCTGGGACATGACCTCAGGTATGACTTGATCAATTTTAGTTTGGAAAAGCTCCTCTCTGCTTGAGCCACAGTGACTGACTGACAGACAGACAGACAGACAGACAGACAGACAGACAGACAGACAGACAGACAGACAGACAGACAGACGGGAGCTGATGAAGGTCCTGCTACTGCTGAAAACATGTCTTTTCTCTTTTTTCTTTTATTTGAGCCTCTTGGGTAACTTTGTTTCATTTTCGCGTTTAGACCATTGACATAAAAGAAAGGTTTAGACTCGTCTTGCTCCGTCTCTGCTCCTGTTACTTCGTGTTTATCTTTCGCGCCGCGGCGCACTGTTACGGACTAGTCCATTTCATTGTGAAAGTAGGGGGTGTTGAAAATGAATGGCAGTCAATGGGATGCTAACAGCGGGTGAGAGTCTGGTAGCATTAAAATGACGCCATAGGTGGCTTCACTCTGTAGAGAGAAGCCTGCCCCCTTGGTTGTAACTGAGAGTGGGTCTGGGGAAGGTTCATTGACAGTTTGTTTCCAAAGGGGCGTCA
>CM042431.1:8623235-8665735 GCA_023631565.1 Gymnocephalus cernua
CATGTCTTTAGTCTTCCATGAGCTCACATTTCTTTGAATTGTCCCTTTATTTAATTTTCTTTGTTCAGACTTGTCTGACCTGTCAGGCCAAGCAGAAAACGTGATCTCACCCACTTACAGAAATAAACTATAAAACGTGCAAATATAAACCACCACTGTTCTATTTCTATTTCACTTTCTTTTGCTCTTTGTCGGTCATCACCCCGTCTCCGTCGCCATATTCCTAATCCTTCTGTCAGTCAAATGGGCTTTTAAAACTTTAATGTGTTCAGATCCGAACGCATCACACAGCATTAACAGCCTATAAGATATTCATGACAGTTTTTTTTTTAATAAAGCACACAGGCCTGTGAATGTGTGCACCTATAGACCTGTGTGACTATGAATATGCTATCAGTCTCTCATAAGGTATGGATTGAAGCGGTCTTGGGAGATTTAAAATATGGGATTATGTATATTTTACGGGTCATCAAATGTGACCCTTCACCTTCTAAAGATAGATGGTATCAAAGTTGCGAAGAGACAGATGGCTAATTCAAGTGTGGACTGAAGTTCAGCTTCTAAATTAGTTTGACTCAAAGATGTTTCGAAAAACTCTATTGTTTGTAGTTGGACAAGGCAAATGATCAGGTATTTTTGTTTAAGACTTATGCTGCATTCCACACACAATTTTTAGCCCCGTAAGTTACGACTTCAAGTCACGACTTGGTAGCGTACCAGGCAAAGTCACGACAAACCCTTCTAGCTAGCGTTAGCTAGCGGCTACCTAACATTGACGTTAGCTAGCGCTAGCTGATACTAGCGATTTCTAGTGACATATTTTGGGCTTCATTTAATAAACATAACCTGTATATGTTAGTTTAAACACTCGAACTTTTCAGCTAGCCGACAGGCTAATCGCTAGCATGTTCGGACATTGGATTTCATTGTAAGCCTAGCCAGGCAGCTAGCCAGGCAGCTAGCCAGGCTACTTGTGCATTTGTTTGATTACATGTTTTGTTGGCGAACATCGACGCTTGTAGCAACATGGACTGTTGTTTATATGTCACACGAACTTAAACAGGGCAAATAGACCACTGTAGATGTTAGTTTAAACACTCAACATTATTCAGCTAGCCGACAGGTCAACCGCTAGCCGGTGTTCTGTTGCAGTCTGGCGTGTTGTTTTCGCGACCACGCCCCCCGAGGCAAAATATCGCTGGCCGAAAATCCCGAGGTGTTTCGCTGTGTGGAAACGTACCGTTAAACTGGGAGAGGCTCCAGTCACTACTGCACATTCAAGAACAGAGAAGAAAGACCGTGAGATACACCCGAACAACGTATGCTCAAGAAAGGAGCCGTCTGTTGTTCCCAAGTTTTTTGTTTCTAAAAAAAATCATACATAATTTAGCCACTGTTGTTGCCTGTCGCTAAACATTACTTAGTTGCGCTAACGTTACTCGGCCATGCTAATGTTAAAGACATGCCACTTCAAGCATGCAGCGGAGCAACATTATGAACGCAATAACAATCCACCTACGGTCCCCCTACAGACCGTCGAGAAAGACGGGTTCAGAGCAGTGATTAACACACTGGATTTAAGATGTCTTGCCTCACTGAAATACGTCCACCAACCTGCTAACATTATTCAAACACCGAAGGAGGCTGACAGCGGAGCTACATTCACTCGCCTACTTTTCTACAACAACCTAACTTACCTGTGGCCAAGGTAGTGTTTATACAACAACTATTTTGTTTTGAAAGGGAAACCATGTTAAATTTGTTTGTATGTGTATTCATTCGATTTAAGTTTATTTTACTACTTTGCAGTTTACACAAAAATTGTTTAGATTCTGTAACTGTTTCATGCGTTCTCCTTCATATAACGTTATTGTATAATGTTGTGGAATCAAGCAAACCCTTTAGTAATCAAAGCTTTTAGTAAACATGATATTAAAATGTTTTTGTGATATTCTATGTACTCATGGCAGTAAATAAGCCATTATAACCTATACAAGTCAAGCAAAGAAAAAAAATACAGTGATATAAATTTTTGGTCATACCGTCCAGCACGACTGCGAAATCAGGCATTTTGGGCCGCAACAATCTCAAAGAAAGGCCGCGAAATCCTTGAGGGACCGACTAAAGACTGGAAACAGAGAGAAACAGGTAACCAAGCTACAAAAGTAACTAAATCAAAATCCTCAAAAGATCCCTAATTAAGACGCTGCAATTTGTTTCATTTCAATTCAATTAACTTTATTTATTCCCTGGGGGCAACTTAAATCCAACAAATCCAAACAAAAACATCGAAGTGTAAAAACTAAAACTGAATTGTGGAACTATTTACGGGCTGTGAGAAGTGATGTCTCGGTGTCTCTGCTGGTTGCCAAGCAACTTAGGTGACAACGCAAGGAAGTCACCGCGGCTGGTAAACATCTCAGTGTTTGTCTGGATTTAACAGAATGCAAGACAATACACAAAATGAGCAAAAAACACATTCATCACATATCAGCACTGTGGTCTATTCAAAGCCATGTTATTTTATATGACACAAAAATCAAACTCGGCCTCTGAGACGGCGACAGTGACACTGCTCTTCACAAACACCACTTTGCAGTCTTTTCTAAGTGGTGTTTGTGCAGCCGCAGTGACTTCCTCGCGTTGTCACCTAAGTTGCTTGGCAACCAGCATTCATTCATTTTCATGTATTTTCTTGCATTCTGTCACATCAATCGGGATTATAAACTTTTGTTTTCTTGTAAGTGTAGGTGAAAAACTGCTCATATATCATTATACTGTTTAGTCCCTCCCCCTATTTCCTCATTACCTGACAAACAGCAGAGAGAGGTAAAGGGGTCTACATTCTGTCTCCCCTCTCCATTAGTCTATTAGTATTCAGGATGTGTTGCCTGCTTGCTGCCCGCCACTCATTCCCCAGACAGCGAATCAGCCGGCGTTGATTAATTTCAGCCTATTAGCACCCCTCGTTCCCCTCCCCTGGCTCCGCCCAGGTTAAATCCCTGCTCACACCCGCGTGCACGCTCGCAGGCGGGGGGTTCTGCTGGGTGAGCGATGGCAGAGAGGTTGCCAGGGAGCCAGTTGTTGTCAGAAAGATATTAATGAGTGTGCTGCTCTGGCCCTAAGAGAGTGTGTGTGTGTGTGTGTGTGTGTGTGTAGGTGTGTGTGTGTGTGTGTGTGTGTGTGGGTGTGTGTAGGTGTGTGTGTATGTTTGTGTTTACGTGTGTCTAGGTGTACGTCTTCAATTTTGGTGGCCAAGTGAAGGCAGGTCAGGTGTGTGTGTGCTGTAGAATAAGATGTTTTTGTTTGGTGAGAGTGTGTGTATGTTCAAACAGGCTAGCACATGTCCGTCTATATATACATGCTTGTAAAGGCAATTTTTGTGTCTGTAGCTGTGTGTGATATCCAGCAATGCCATGGCCTGAGGGACAAGGGCTTGTGTGTGTGTGTGTGTGTGTGTGTGTGTGTGTGTGTGTGTGTGTGTGTGTGTGTGTGTGTGTGTGTGTGTGTGTGTGTGTGTGTACGTGCGCTCTGCGGAGGCCTGTCCTAGTTTCTTTCCCCTCACCAGGGAGCCAGAGGATCCAAGGACTGACGCACATCACCTGACAGCCGCCCCACTGCTCCACGGCCCTGCACCACATGCACTGTGTGTGTGTGTGTGTGTGTGTGTGTGTGTGTGTGTGTGTGTGTGTGTGTGTGTGTGTGTGTGTGTGTTTGATGGAGATAGAGTGTCTGAATTTGTGTATGTGTCAGAGGATGTGTGTTTAATCGAGAGAGATGTGACAATGTGTCGGGATATCCATCAGTTGGAGCATCAATCTATTTGTGTGAGCACTCACGTGTGTGTGTGTGTGTGTGTGTGTGTGTGTGTGTGTGTGTGTGTGTGTGTGTGTGTGTGTGTGTGTGTGTGTGTGTGTGTGTGTGTGTGTGTGTGTGTGTTTTGGGGCAGAGTGGAGAAAATGGTGTCACATGAGGACCTGGGACCTGGGACAAGCCACGCTCTTTGTTTTTTCAGTGCGGCTTGCATTTCTCTGAATTGAGCCCTAAACTAATGGCCATTGTCAAACGTGTTTAACACCAGGTTTCTTTGGAAATAACGTTCCCCTATTTCTGTTGGCGCAGCTCATGGCGAGCACATCATCTCCCAGGAATGATGCCTACTAACTTTACTGTTGCTTTTGTGTTGAGCAGCCAGCTGCAGTACATTAGCGTGCCACAGTCCCAGAGAAACAATCATTCCATTTTGAAATTGTATTAGCTTCCTTTTACCACTGCAATTGCCTTAGACACGTCCTGTAGATGACTTTGAAATTTACCTCAAAATAGATCACTGTACTAATACAATTAAGTTTAAAGTGGGGTCCTGTGCCCAATGTCTAATATGCGTCTCACATATTACAACCCCAAATCAGAAAAAGTTGGGACAGTATGGAAAACACAAATAAAAAAAGAAAGTAGTGATTTCTAAATGTACTTTGACTTGTATTTCATTGCAGACAATGTGAGCACACATTTGTGTCTGGTCAACTTAATTTCATTTGTAAATATACATCCTTTCCTGTCATTCAGACCTGCAACACATTCCAAAAAAGGTTGGGACAGGAGCAATTAAGGGCTAGTAATCAGGTAAATTGGTTAAATAATGATGTGATTTGAAACAGGTGATGTCAACAGGTGATTGTAATTATGATTTGGTACAAAAGCAGCATCCAAGAAAGGTCTAGTCCTTTAGGAGCAAAGATGGGCCGAGGATCGGCAGTTTGCCAACAAATACGTGAGAAAATTATTGAAATGTTTAAAAACAATGTTCCTCAAAGAAAGATAGGAAGACATTTGCTTATTTCACCTTCAACAGTGCAAACCATAATTAAAAGATTAAAGGAATGAGGAGGAAATTCAGTGCTTAAAAGGACAAGGGCGCAAGCCTAAGCTGAACAACCATGATCTCCGAGCCCTCAGGCGGCACTGCATCAAGAATCGTCATTCATCTATAAGCGATATCACCACATGGGCTCAGGACTACTTTGGCAAACCTTTGTCAAGTACCACAATACGTAGTTACAGCCACAAATGCCAGTTAAAACTGTACTGTGCCAAAAGGAAGCCCTATGTTAACAGTGTCCAGAAGTGCCGTCAACTTCTCTGGGCTCGGAGGCATCTGGGATGGACCATCACACAGTGGAAACGTGTACTGTGGTCAGATGAATCAGTATTTCAGGTATTTTTTGGGAGAAATGGACGCCGTGTGCTCCGGACCAAAGAAGAAAAGGATCATCCAGACTGTTACCAGCAACAAGTCCAAAAGCCAGGGTCTGTCATGGTATGGGGTTGTGTCAGTGCCCTTGGCAAAGGTAACTTGCACTACTGTGATGGCACCATTAATGCTGAAAAGTACATAGAGATTTTGGAGCACAATATGCTGCCTTCAAGAAGACATCTTTTCCAGGGACATCCATGCATATTTCAACAAGATAATGCAAAACCACATTCTGCACACATAACAAAGTCCTGGCTGCGGAGGAAGAGGATACGGGTACTTGACTGGCCTGCCTGCAGTCCCGACCTGTCTCCAATAGAGAATGTGTGGCGCATTTTGAAGCGCAAAATGAGACAATGTAGACCCCGTACTGTTGCCCACCTTAAGCCTTGTTTGCAGCAAGAATGGGACAAAATTACACCTGAAACAC
Organism: Gymnocephalus cernua; assembly: GCA_023631565.1. Classification (NCBI taxonomy): domain Eukaryota; kingdom Metazoa; phylum Chordata; class Actinopteri; order Perciformes; family Percidae; genus Gymnocephalus; species Gymnocephalus cernua. The sequence goes on from CM042431.1 coordinate 8,628,923, forward strand.
TTGGTGTCTTCAGTCCCTAAACATCTTTTAAGTGTTGTGAAAAGGAATGGCAACATTACAAAGTGGTAAATGCTTTACTGTTCCAACTATTTTTGAAATGTGTTGCAAGAACCAAAATAGGAATTTTGTTTATTTGAAAAATAAACAATAAAAATCATGAGGAACAGATTAAATGATGTGCTGTTGTATTGTCTGCAATGAAATACAAGTCAAAGTACATTTAGAAATCACTACTTTCTGTTTTTATTTGTGTTTTCCATACTGTCCCAACTTTTTCTGATTTGGGGTTGTACATAAAGTGAATCATTTGTCCCAATGTTGTATCTTTATTTATCTTTGAACAAGCCACTTGTGGAACTGTCAAAGCAATAGGACATTTGTATTTATTACTGGGGTGACCTCGGTTTCTCAGCTACCACTTGTGACCACTTGTATGGCAAGCATGCAGGGTAGAAGGAGTGGAAACGTAGAACAATGCCTGGAACAACGCAAGGACACGTGAAATGAGACTTATGTGAATAAGTCCACTGCCGTGGTGCATTCTGGGACACTTTCCAACAAGCATTCTCCCTGGGTGTTCTTTATTAGTCTTGTTGTCTGCGATTGTTTTCGGCTTCTTTTTTTTGCTACTTTTGTCCACAACTCTACATTAAAGCTACTTTGACGTTTAAAGGGATGTGGCTGACCATATCTGGGATTCTGGGTAGGTTTCTGTATGTAAATGAGCCTGTACGTGCATGAGCAGATGGATGTACAGTAGGACAGGTGAGAACTGTCACTGTTCATTGTGTGAAGTTGTGCGAGTGCTGATCAATTTGTACTGACAGTTCCTACACACACATTTAGAACTTGTTCTACACATGCTTCGATAAATAATAATGTGATTGAATGAATAATAATAAACATGGGGCCAGGTCAGTATCATAATGAATGAATGCACAGAGAAGGAGTCACAATTGTATTTTGGGATTTACATATAAATGACTCCATACACAAAAATATTTTTCAATGCACACAAAAAGAAACATCTGCCTATAAAAAAAATAAGGTTCCCAAATGTGTTTCTGATGCACACACACATATTTCTTGTTTTGATGCAATAGAAATCCATGAATATAAGTATTTAAAAGTATTTGCAATGTTCAAAAAACAAAAAAAATCTAAAACACGCTTAGGGTGGTCACAGGTCAACCTTAACATGGCTCCTGGCAGTGGCGCTCTTGTGACAAAAAGAAATGATAAGTGTTTTGGCGTGCTTAATTAAATGTGTGTGACTTATGGATGCTTGCTACGTTAGTGATGTGACATTATGGATGTATTATGTGTGCAATGAATAAGCTAACTTACGGCAGTAATAACTCAAGACAGGGGTCTTCAACGTTTTTGAGCCAAGGACCCCTTAACTGAAAGAGAGACGGATCAGGGACCCCGTACTACATATATCGTATAACATGTTGCATATTAAACTGGGTCTAAAATAGCATGTAGGGCGGCCTAAAGCCTTTATATACACACCTTTTTTGCATAGAACACTAAGCTATTAAAATAGTTGGTGGAATGATTTTATGAATCATGTTTGAATGTTAAACATACATGTGGCACAGTGAATCCTTAGGAATACCTGTGTCTGTGGATGGTGTACCTTACCTATAGGCAAGTTTGCTAATAATATGTTGGAGGCCCCCCTGCATTGACTCTGAGGACCCCCTAGGGGTCACGGACCCCGTGTTGAAGATCCCTGGTTTAAGACACTTAATTGTTCAGAGAAGACTATGGACATGGCTGTTGTATTGTTTGTTTGTTTTGTTGTGAACTTGAATGTCATCTTCTGTGAAGAAGACTGTAGTTACAAAAGAGAAACTAGATGGCAGGTTATAGAAATAAGTTATTGTTACATTATGTTGTTAATAAATCTTTTAAATTTGACAATGTAGTGTGGTACATTGCGAACAAATGTCAGATATTATAGTGCATGAAAGTCTAGTCTAAAAATGGCATAGCAACCTGTGCTTAAAAAAAAAAATTTAAAAAATAATATTGAGAAACGAATCGAACCGTGACCTTAGAATTAAAAAATTTAAAGGAATTGAGGATTTGTAGAATCGTGACACCCCTATCCAAGACAGTCCCTAAGTATTTATGGGACTGAACACACTCCACCACCTGATCACTGATTAACACAGGAGAACCGACAGTAGGATTTTTCCCTACTGCCATCTCTTTGGTTCTTGCCGTGTTGGGCAAGTTACTGAAAATTAGTAATTAGTTACAGTTACTAGTTACTTCTTTTAAAAGTAATTTAATTACTTTACCAATTACTGTATATCAAAAGTAATTAGTTACTAGGGAAAGTAACCTTTAAGTTACTTAAATGTAAATATGAACAGTACTGAACAGTCAAACAATTTAATATTTAGACCTATTTATTGTAATCAACAGTTGACAGAGGATGCATGTCATTGACAACATACCTAACAATCAATTTATTCAGCTCTGCCTGGCTTATCGGCTGCACTGCAGTCCGTGTAAAATCTAGCTTTGGTTGTTTGCATGGAGTGGCGCCTTCAGCATCTGTAGGGCTGGGGCTGGTGTTGCTTCAACAGGTGCTTCATAAGATTTGAATTGCTACTCTTAGATGTGGATAGGTTCTTTACACCTGCACATAATTGACAACTCACCATTACATTTTTGTCTTTCGACGATTAAAAAGTAACGTCCATACTTCCAGGAGAGAAAGCTCATTTTATCCGCACTATCTAGCTATCAATCCGCTGAAAGAAGTCTGGATACTTTATCAGCTGTGTCAAAAAGTGGGGAAATGTGGATCAACTTCTGTCCTCCAATTCAAACAATGACAGCAGATCTGGGGAGCGCCATCGCTACATCTTCATATACGGTCTATGATCGCTACACAGTAACAGCTGTAGGGACAATACAACGCTAATTAGTTAGCTTACATTGCAACATGTTAAACGTTACAGGTGTGTCAACTGCAACGGCTGTGCAAAAAGGCGTTGGGGTCCTGATCACCCTGTCGGGGTTGTATTCGCTATAACATCCGCCTCTACATTATCCCTGTACTTGTTCGATTGGTGCATCATTGCACCACCATAAGGTCCTGTGACGTTAGGTAAAGAAGCAGCTGTCTTCTATTCTGCAAGCAGTCATTTTTCACAAAAGAGAGTAACGCAAGTAATGAACTCATTTCAATTTTAGTAATTGTAATTGTGTTGATTAAAAAAAATATTTAGTTACATGCTTGTTACCGCTAAAAGTAGTGGAATTACAGTAACGCGTTACTTTGTAGTGTGTTACTCCCAACACTGGTTATTAATAGGCTATGTTGCTACCAAACCATAATAAGTAAATACGTACCTTGTTCGTGAGTTCGGCCTGCACACATTGGCCTTCATGCTTGCATTCATTCGTTATGATACTGGTCGGACTGCATGAATAAAAGCTTTAAAAAGGAGGCAAAACTCCACTCTGCAAATAAAGAGGAGGGTGAACTGACTTGAGGTGGGTGGATCCTTTGATAGGTCACAGGGGCAGATCTACAGGGGGGCAAGGGGGGGCAGCTGACCCCCTGCTGTAGGGCCTTGCCCCCCCAGCTGCCCCCCTAACTTTGGTGTTCAAAAAACTGTGCTTGTAAAAACAAACTGCCACTATGACCACACGCTTCTAAAAACATTGAAACAATTAATTCATATTAATTAATAATATTTATAATGATTGTAGATGTAATCTTAGCCCCCTGCCCCTCAAATACTTAGCTACGTCCCTGCATCAAATGTGTAGAGCGGCGTTCGCATCGCCCAGTCTGGCTCGCACACAGCGAGTCTGCTGCGGTGTGGTGGTTTGATTTTAGTAAAGACAAGAACAGTATAATACCAAATATTACAAACTGGCATGTTTGAATTCATAACATTTACAAAGGGTCGCCGTTTCGGTGGCGTTACGTTACAACACACTACACAGCCCTGCTGAGACCGATCATTTGTATGTCATTAGTTAAGGAGTACTATACAATCCACTTCCTCTCACATATCACGGCAATAAGGCTGCACACATTAAACCAGGTGACATCCTTTACTGTCAAACTGGGAAAACAACAAATACAATGGGAGTAAGAAGGCTAGTCTAAACACAACTGTTGTGTGCATGTAATCAATCTCTTCTGATGTTATGTTTGTTAGGCTACTTATTAGCTACAGGGCCCTACAGTGTGATGTAATACAAGGATAACAGAGCTTTTCATATCTTGACTTTTGCAGGCCAGAGTAGCTGGAGATATTAGCTGAAGCCTAAAAGTGGGGATATTGCCAGCCAAGAAAATTCTGAGTAGTGCACAGGAGGAAGAGGAGGCAAATGAAGAAGGAGAAGGCAGTAAACTGGAGAGACAAGGCGGGTCAGAGCAGGGGAAGACCACAGAAGGAGATGCAGACATAAGTGAAAGAGGGAAAGGAAGAATTGACTGTGAGGGATGAAGAGGAGGCTGCAGATTCAGAGAGAGGGACAGAGGCAGAGAGTGATCAGGAGGAGGCAGAGGAAGATGACAGGGAGGAAGAGGCCTGCAGTTACCCCTGGACCATATGGTATGTTTTTATTCTCCTTCCATATAAATTGCAGTACAGTCACTCAGTGACATGACATGTTTTCAGTTTTGGGCTATTTCCATTTGGTTGTATATGTTATAGGGAAGATTTACACACACACACATATATATATATATATGTTTGATCATAATATATATGTTTGATCATAATTACTGATAAAATAAGACATTATGTTCTGTTCTATTTGTCTGTATCAGTAAATATGATCAAGCCATTTAATTCAATTTCAGCTAAATTCAATTTCAATTGTAGTATCAAATCGTAACAAGAGTTCACTCTTCTCAAGACACTTTACAGATAGAGTAGGTCTAGACCACACTCTATAATTTACAAAGACCCAACAATTCCCCCAAGAGCATGGTGAGGAAAAACTTCCTCTTGGGCAGAAACCTGAGCCTAGACAGACCCAGGCTCTTGGTGGGTGGTGATCTGCTGCTGCCGGTTGGGACACAGAGATACTGATATAGATATACAGATATGGAGAATTATGATTCATAATAATTATAGCAGTTGGTATGATAAACGGTGGCAATGATAGTCACAATAAAGATAATGGAACTATGACTAGAAATAATAGTTCTAGCAGTTCAGGGCGTAGCAGGGTGTTGCGGGGCATAGTAGGGCATAGCAGTGCGTTTAACATATGGGGGTTCTCATGTACCGTCTTCCCCTGCCACCCTGCCAAGATCTCTCGCTACCCCTTTGCCACCCCATGTAAAATTTTCTAGATCCGCCACTGGTTAGGTCTCTGGCTGTAATCACTCAAAAGGCAGTGCTGCTGTATTACTGTATGCCACTGAATACAACTACAGTATAAACTGTCAATATGTCTCCACCACAAGGACATTTTCCCATTTTAAAGTGGTAGAAAAAAATAATTTTTGATTCAGTTAAGACGACCAATCAAGTGAACACATACACACAATGAGGGAGGAAACTAAAAGCGAGCGCACAAAAACAGCAAACAACAAGTGAGCCAGCTGCACTTGCACTCTGAACAAACCTCCTACAGAGCTTCTGACAAAAGGAAAGTCACACACTTTGAACAGCGAGCCTGACAGCGGCTCAAAGGCCGAGTGACATGCTTTTTTGTGCGTTTTGTTCTTCCGATCACCTACAGTCTTTCTCTGAGATGAAACTGTTTACGAACACTGATTCATACTCATGTTAAGACTGCTAACACATTAGGCACTACATCACAGAGGGTGATACTGGATGTACGAACAGAACACAGACAGCTCTGCTTCTCTTTTTCGTCTCCGTCTCTTTCTGTGTCCCCTGGTTTGCTCTCGGTAGGCTGTCTTCAGATGGGACTCGGGAGAGTGAGAGGGAGAGAAAAAAAGGAGGGAGAGATGTGGGTGGTAAAAGTGGGTCATATGCTCAGAGAGAAAGAGAATGAAAGAGGGGGAGACGGAGAGCGATGAGGGAGAGAGACTCAGAGAGAATGACAGTAACAGGGGAAGATGGGGCGACAGAGAGAGGTAGAGAGACGCAAAAATGTTGAGGGAGAGAGAGAGAGGGAGGGAGGAGGGGAGGTCAAATTCCCTTGTTCAGAAGGAGTGGATCAGTCACAGGCCTCTTTCCTTTTATCTGATCTCAGCGGACCACAACACCTGGGACACAAACACATGCACACACACACACACACACACACACACACACACACACTAATAGTACACAACACAGCGACGCAAGCAAACACACTCATACACGTAAAACCAACATCAAAGCACAGTACACATACCACAAATGAAGAAACAATACACACACACACAGACACACACACTATGCATGTCTATATGTTGATGTGCTCACACACAACCCTGCCAGACAAACTTAATAAATCCATTACCATGTAGATTCAACAGCAACAAAGAGAGGAATGTGGCAAATGAGATTCAATAATGGCAACACTATGGCACACACACACACAAGCAGACAAACAGATGCATACATCTAGACACAATAACGCACACGCACATTTTTAACCCACATGAGAGCCAGTGTAAGTAGGCCCTGCTCCAGCCTGAAAATCCCCTGTGGAGACACAAAAAGGATGGACAGATCCCATCATGTGTGCGTTCCTTTGTGTGCCAGTGTGTGTGTGTGTGCTTCATGTCATCACCTCATCTCCTGGGCTTTCTGCTACCACCATATTCATCTGCGGCCCTCATAAGGATAATCACACACACACACACACACACACACACACACACACACACACTCTCTTGCGTTGGACAAGGTCAATAGCAAAATCCTGCCTAGAAGGCTCGCCTAAAGCCATAAATGCACTGTATGGGTAAAGTGTGTGTACAGTGCATGTGTGCTGGTCAATATGTGTGCACATTGTTCGTGTGTACGTGTGCTGTGCTTGATTACTTTTGCCTGCATGAGTGCGGACAACAGAAAACAGGAAAAAATATAGATAAAAATACAAAAACTAAATATTACACATACACACAATGTAGTGAAATTCAATTACTGCATATAACGCATCCTAAGAAGTAGGAGCAGTCGACAGCTATACTGTACATACAGCATCCTGGGAGCAACTTGGCATTCAATGTCTTGCTCAGGGACACTTTGCCATGTGGCTGAAGGAGCCTGGGATTAAACCGCCAATCTTGTGGTTGAGGGGAGACCATTCTATTTTGGAGCCACAAGGCACCAGATCACACATATCATATTCATCTATTTAGGTAAACTATCTCCCTTGAACAAAACCTGTGCCTTCCTGTGCCTTTCAAATAAATGGTCCTACTCAGTTATTTAAACCAAGCTTCTGAAATGGTTGTTGGTAAATGGTCCGTGTAACGCTTATCAGTTCAATTTTCTAAACACAAACGGACATTTAGAAAAACAGAAAAATGGGTTAAAATATCCAATTTTTTATTTTTTTCCACCTTGACAAATTAAAAAATTGGATCTTTAACCCGTTTTTCCAATTTTCTGTTTTTATTCAGAGGATCAGAAATTTAGAAAATTACAAAATTGCGTCTGGGCTCCAATTATTCAATACTCCAATGATATTCTCTCCCTCGTACCGCCTAGTTACCAACGATTAGTTGGCTGTTATCGTCGGTGTGTCTGGATGTGTTTATGCGGGCGTTCAAGAAGACATGTCAGTCATGTCAACGCTGGAAAATTACGAGAATATAATTCTGAATCTTGTTGAGAAGAGGAGAGATGAATGTTCGGATGGTGAATGAATGAACAACACATAGCATAGCAACAACAATCCCTTTTTTTCTTTTGAGTCTGACCATCTCAGCGCCACCTTTCCCTTTTCTTTTTTGGCTTCCCCTTTGAAATAAGAGGCTGCTGCGGCCCGCCGTACATTGAGCAGAGGCTGACCAGCGGGCAGCGGCCGGGCAGCGTATGGTGTGGCAATGTAACCTATAACTATTATCAGACCGGCCCTCGCGGCCTCGAAACAGACACTAGCCTACCGGGAAAAGTCCCGACTCGATTGCCACTCGGCTTCTGAGTGGTCCTGTGTACGGGTGGAGGATGACACTTTAAATATAGACACTAGGCCATCTTGATTCAAGTCTGTGCTGAATATTGAGCGTGAACGCTGAATGTTTTTCGTTAGTCGACTTCCAACACATCGTCCATTCTCACTCTGTCTTTCGGTCTGGCTGCTGAATGTGCTCGAGTGGGGGGCGGGGTGGGGCGGGGTGGGGCGGAGCTAGGCGGAACGAGGGAGAGAATATCATTGGAGTATTGAATAATTGGAGCCCAGACGCAATTTAGTAATTTTCTAAATTTCTGATCCTCTGAATAAAAACAGAAAATTGGAAAAACAGTGTAAAGATCCAATTTTTTAATTTGTCAAAGTGGAAAAAAATGAAAAATTGGATATTTGAACCCATTTTTCTGTTTTTTCAAATGTCCGTTTGTGCTTAGAAAATTAAACTGATAAGCGTTACGCGGACCGTAAATCCTCACTAGTTACTTGCGGAAATCGGAAGTTGAAAAAAAGTGCAACAACAACCGTCAAAGTTAGCTATGTAAGTAAATGAACAAATAATAATTTAACTGGATTCCATTCAGCATGTGGCCATGGTTTAAGGGGGGTATTACCCTCCAAGCAGTGCATCCCAGGCAAAGTGGGGGTTCTTAGCCCTGAGGCCTGTACTACGAATCCAGATCAACATTCCCTGGATTTATTTCAGTTACCCGGCTTCACCTAACAACCGCGGTCCCACATAAGCTGCGTCACGACGGTGGTTAACAACTAGTCCAATCAACCCAGGGTTTCCCAATCCAGCGGCACGCGCGTTCGAATAAAAGAGGCGCCGTTTGCACAGCATGACCAATCACAAACATCTATCAGAGCTGCATATTTTACATAAGAAGAGCAAACTATAATTCTACATAAATATGAAAAACACAGACACGGTTTTACAGGTAAAACACAATCCAGTCGGGGCGGCCTCTAGCTCACCCTGTAAGAGCTGAGTCCTGCAGCGGCGCGGGTTCAAATCGGACCTGCTGCCCTTTGCTACGCGTCATCCCCAATCTCTCTCCACCTTTCATGCCTATCCACTGTCTCTATGTAATAAAGGGAAAAGCCCCAAAAAAATAATCTTAAAAATAAATAAAAAAACACAATCCAGTCGCTGCTTCCTAACACAGGAAGGAAAGCCGTTAACAAAAAAAAGGTGACGCTGTAAATGCGTAAATCACAAGGCTTATCAATATCACTTCCCCATTAGTCAGGCACAGGATCTGATTACACTTTATTACACTTGTGCTTTCCATAAACTGTCTGTATTATTTCAGTTGCAACCCTGGCAGTGGTAAGCGATCATAAGAACAAATAAAAAATATAAAAACATAACTCAAATAGCCTAATTCCCTCCGCTGAAAATATATATCTTTCATAAAAATACCCATCGGGGAATGTTAACGGGGTTGTCGCTCTCTAAATGTTTTAACTTTTCTGAGCGCATCTCTCTCTCTCTCTCTCTCTCACCCTCTCTCTCTCACCCTCTCTCTCTCTCTCTCTAACCAAGTATTGATTGGTCAGTAGGCGGTGCTTTAACACCGGTTGATCTCTAATCTTCAACATAACTGGCATAAGTTACCACAGCAATTTATTCCGGTAACAAGTGATCAAGTTACCTCGTTAACGCCAAATCTTGCTTCATAGTACAGGCCTCTGCTGTCATATAATGCACATAAAGTACAACATGGAGGGTATTTCCCAAAAATGGAAATATTGTTTATTGAAAGTGTTATTTATCAACGTAAATGTAAAGATGGACCAGGTCAGCCCTTTATTTGAAGGGCCACAAACATGATGAAGTAATGAAGAAGTTTCATCTACTGATTCTGATAAAGTACTCACTCTGGTCACGGCCCACTCTGGTCGAATGCACGCACACACGTGCGCGCACACACACACACACACACACACACACACACACACACACACACACACACACAGTGGAGCCCATGTGACACACATGCTCAAATGGTTTGTGACCCCTGATCTTTATGACCCTGGAGCTCACAGTTCAGTTCAGAGTCTGGTCGTGCGCGTGTGCGTGTGTGTGTGTGAACTGTCACGTGAGAAGTGAGTGTTATTACAGCAGCACGTCTTAAATAGGGTGACCATATTTTGATTTCCAAAAAAAGAAGACACCCGGCCCGGCCTCGAGACACAAATTCAGACAGGCTTCTCAGAGGTTAATGAACATACTTTATTATGCCTCAATAGTACAAAAATAACTAAAAATAAAATAAAATATGTTATAACAAAATAATAGCTCTCTTTTCAAATAAATAAATAATATGAAATAATTTTCTAAATATGACCTCTTCTGTGTCAGAAAATCCAGCTTCAAATAAATATCTCTTAATGCCTTTTCAATGTAATAAGATAAATAATAAAACAGTCTCACAAAGATACTAACTTAACAAACAAAAAGGATATATAGTACTATAATACTCTATAATACTTTTAATCTTTAGTTGTCTTCTTCATCCTCCTTGTCTGCCCATCCATATTTTGCTGTATGTGCCAGCTTTGCACACGCTGCACTCCGCCTCCCAATTGTCCCGACCGGGACGGTACGTGGGAAACTTTTTTTGCAGTTCAACTGTGAAGCTGCACTTACACTTCGGCATTTTGTGTGCAATGCTGCTCGCTGTCTGCTCTGCTCCCAGTGTATGTGCACGTCGCAGAGCCGCCCACAAGGCAGCCTCTCGGGAATTACGCCACGCAACAAGGTACCGTAGTATTGTGTGCAACGGGCCAGTCAATTTAAGTACACGCTTTTGGTCCTATGAAAAACAGTGAAAACCGGACATTTTCATGAATTTATAAACCCCCCCGGACGCCCCGGACAGTACGTAAAAAGTGGACATGTCCGGGCAAAAGAGGACGTTTGGTCACCTTAGTCTTAAACAGACAAATGCAGGTCAGTCAGATTTCAGGGAGGAGACTGTCACTCCTCTGTAGCATGGAGCTTTCTCTGTGAGGGAAAACTCATTTCTGCAAATCAAATCTACTCTTTATTACCTCCGTCAATGAGGTTATGTTTTCAGTTTGGTTTGTTTGTTGGTTTGTGTCAGCAGGACTACAGAAAATCTACTGGCCCAATTTTCATGGAACTTTATGTAAGCTGTAGCCTGGGCCAAAGATAAACCCATTGCACTTTGGAGCAGATCCGAATCACGGCGCACAAATATTTTTTTTCAATTTTGGGTATTTGTGTTGCATTCATGTGGTGTCGGAATAATCAGAAAAATGAGTTGAGGAAGTATATCGTGCTAGCCCTTATATAATGACATCATGAAAGGATAGCTAAAGGACATGTTTCATTACTGACAACACAAGCACACCACAGTCCTGAGAGAAATTATTGTTACTAATGTTACTTATATTTCTTTATTTTATGAACATTGCTGTGCTCCATAGATTAAATTGATCTGTTACATAGTTGTATTGCTTTGAAGATATGGTGTAGAGATCGTGATATCAAAACTTAATCAAAGACGGTTATATTCTGCACTCTTTCATGTTACTATATATAACAATGATAACCCTGACAATGACTGAATATTAATTTTAATATTAATATTATTGGTTGGGAATTAGAAAAATAGGATATTGTCACTACCACATCTCCCTCTTTGGTTCAGCAGTGTGTTGTCTGTTTCACCACTTCGAGAATATTGAGGTTAAGTATTACCAACCTCCTTGCTGCAGAAGTCATTTATTAACCAAAAGATTGTTTGACTGCAATCAAAGAAGTTACATTTCTATGGAGCTCCTGCACTGCAGAATGTCTATGTGTGTTTAATGGATGCAGGTTGACATATGAGCAGTCGAACGAGGTTGAAGATCAGTATCGCTCTTTAGATCGCTTACAGGCACTGACAACAGATCCTCCAGGGTAACTCCAGATCTCTCTCTCTCTCTCACACACACACACACACACACACACACCTCAAGCGACTAGTTAGATGTCTCGCAAGTTGCAACAGCATACAGAAAGCAAGAGGAAGAAGAGAAATGTGAGCTAACATTTGAAGAGAGGGAGATGAGAGGAGAGAAAGTCAGTGGACCGTGACACTTCAGACATATGGGAGGACCGAAGAGAGATGAGGGGATGAATCGAGAGTTGGTGAGAGAAATGGAGAGACGCAAAAACAGAGGGAGAGGGAGATGTATCCAGCTGTTTGTCCATCCTAACTTTGCTGTAATGAGCACGTTTTGGCTCTATGGAGCATCGCCAACGCCTCATCTAACGTCTCCAAACTCTAACAAGCCAAACTGCTATTTAGATTTACCTCCTACCAGTGTTGAACGGGACCCAGACAACTAAGCGCATAACAGCGTGGCGCTCCCTTAAATGGACACTTTGACATTTTGAATTTTAGCTGTTTATTTTTCTTTAACAGACACTTGTCAGCATGTGGGGAACATTTGTGCTTTTAAGTTTTCATAAAATGGCTCGGCAGCATTGTTAGCATTGCTGAGCACATCTTCCACTTGCAGCCTGCTGTGCCCTTTGGTTGAAATGAGCCAAAGCTTATAAGTCATTTGGAGATTTACCTGGTGAAAACACAGAAATGCACGCACAACCATATTCTTCTTTATGACTGCAACTAGAAATCCAGTGACCACTAATTTTGACCAAAAAGCAGTGTTTTTCCCACTCTTTTGTCCTGAAAAAAAGTTGATCCAATTTGCGGTTGATTTGTGGTTGACAGCTGCTATTGTCCTTCATCAATGAAAATCACTGACAATAAAATGTTATTTAAAATGTACTGGTACACTCCCACCACCACATTCAGTGTCGTAGTGTTGACACTGTTTTTAAATTAAACCTTTATTTATCCTCGAGAGATCATTGAGGGGCGACCCTCACTTTCAATGTCATCGAGTCAGAACAACACAGAAAGTACAATCATAAATATAGAAAGACGATGAAACATTCAGACTTCAGACAGAAAATGATTTGATAAATACATTAGGATAATAGGGATGTAAAAGAAAATACAATTATGTAAAGCAGTTATAAGTAGAAGTTTACAGGTTTAACCAGATTTCTAAATTGTCCAAAAATGCTAAATGTTTGAAGTAATGGATTAGGGTAACATATTTAAAAGATTTTACAGTATTATTTTAGATTAGATTTAAACGAAAAGCTATAATTAATGCCGTACTAAAAAAGTCCCATGCTTCTAAATCCCTATTTTGTCCCCTTTGTTAATCTCCATCTGAGCAACATTTATCCATCACTGAAGCCTATACATGATTCCTGTGCAGCATTTCCTTCAGAATATTTCTAAATGTATCAACGTGACAGAGAAAGCCTCAGCCATTTTTGTAAATCTACCTGACAATGGATGTCTGTGTCACTTTAATGAATTCAGTTGAACTTGTTCAGTCAAAAGAGGTTGTGTGAAGGGAACGGAGTGTCCTGCTTTGCTGTTGAGGAAAACCTGACTTCATTAAACTCCGGCTCATTCAATCATAATGATTAAAAAACAAAACATATAGATGACAAACATATATAAATATACTGTGTATTTAAAAAAGAACTATTCTAAGTTTCTAAATTCAGTAATTTAGACAATAAACCCAAGCCACACTGATGGGCCTACATATGCATGGCAGTTATGTAAGGGTTAATGCCCGACGAGCTGTCCATTGTCAGGTATTAATGGACAACGGCAAGGCGTGAACCATTCACCGCGCCTCTTGCCAAATAACATATTTTTAAAACATTAATTTATATTTTAATTTGTTTTACAAATCGAAATCTAAAGATTATATTATTATAAACAATAACTCTGTTTCCCTGGTTACACCTGAGGGTTGGACTAATACCTGGAACAATCATTCCCATCCTATAAGGTTCTTATGCAATGCAAACGTTCACTCCTCCAGGAAATAGGAAAGACCTTAGATACGACTTGCCTCCCTTAGCAACGAGAGATTTTATATTTAGTCCGCTCAGCTCGTAGAACCCTTTAGTTTAGCTATGAGCCAGAAAGCTAACGCTATGCTAGCAAGATCCAAAGTCAATAACATTGTGTACAGTTGGCAATCAGTAAAAATAGTGTGACAGTATGTTTAACAACAAGACAAGCTAGCTATCCAGCCATGTCATTGTCCCCAAAACAATAAAACAACTTTTTCGAACAATTTTATCCGCAAAGTGTAATGTTACAGTCAGCTGCAGCCTGGAGTAGCGACCTGAACAGCGAACGGGATGTGAGATAACGTCATTCGCTGTGAAACAAAGTCAGTTCAGAGGGGAAGTATAACTTACTTCTTGCAGCTTGTGTGTTAGCGCCATCCTGTGGTGTTCAGAGGACGAGTTGGAAATAACAAATTCACATTTCCTTTTTGTTTTAATGTAGCGCATTGATTTAGAACAGTAAACAGTTTCACCAGATCTCCTTTAGTAGGTGTCCTACATCACTTTTTTTATGGACACCGTGCAGCCAAATAAGAATTGAGTATTCACCCAGACCATGGTATAATATCATTTACAGTTTATCACAGATATGTTGGCCAATAAGTAATGAGAATCTGCTGTGTAGAATTGCCAAAGCTTGAGGTTAGCCAAGGTTAGTCAAAAATGATGGTCTATGTAAATAAAAAATAAAATAGAATATTAGCAGATATATCAAATTATAGATGGTAAATAACTTGTGTGTTCATGTACAGTAGGGCCGCTTCACTTCGAATAAGAAGCTGATAGAGAAAGTGTGTTTTCAGAGGCTACTATGTTTAAATTTGAATGGTATAATATGCAGTGTTTTTCTCAAAGAAATGTGTAGACTAATACAAAAGTAATCCCTCAATTATTACTTATGTCCCACTAGAAGTGTGTGGTGGTGTCTGTATCTGCAGAGAACCTGCCCTCCAGCTGGATTCTCTCTTTTATTTTTATTTTCCTGTGTGCGGGACATTTCTGGGTGGTAACAAAGAGCCTTTGGGCCCCACGTAGATGTGTAACCCCCAGCCAATAATAGCGTTCTCATTCCCAACCGCCGTTTTACCCTCAGCATCTCATATCTACGTACAAATTTAAATGACAAAGACGAACAGAAAAGACTGGATGAAGTTCTGCATTCACTCATAATCCGGCAATGTTGCACCCTCCCGCGTGGGTGTGTTTATTTGTGCTTTAGAACATAAACATAAAAAAGTATTGTATTGCTCTGATTAGAACTTTGTACGGCACTCCCTCTCTTCCCAGTCTATCACTTATGTAGCCTGCATAACCTTATCCGTCCTCATATCACTAACGTCACCCATCGTGGACGTGATCTACATACATGTGTGCTCCCAGCACATTCTTTGTGTCACAAAGTTTTTTTGCAAACAGCAGTTTTCTTTACATGATGATGCATATTAGTAAAGCCACTATATACATACCAGCAAACTCAGAAGGGCTGAAAAAGGTGACACATTTTATACTATATATTATATTGTACCCCCCTCCGCCCCCCCCAAATAAAAACTCTTCGGATCTACACGATTTTATATTTATATATATATATATATATATATATAATATAGCAAAGCGCCGTCAAAAGAGTGTGAGTCGCTCTGAAACGTTTTTTAAACGTTTTTGTAGTGTTGTGTTCCCTGGACACAAACCAGTAAGAGCCATTAAAAAGGAGTTCCACAGTATTGTAGGTGAATGAGATAAAAGATTATGAACTATAATTCTGTTAATGATGGTGCTGCAGCCTCAGAATGGGATTAGTAGGCCTAGGACTTTATCGCCCGCAGGACTGCACCTAAATGAAATAGGTAGATTATAGGTTCAATACCATTTCACCAGAAATATTATACTTATGATTAAATAGCTTACGCATTGACTCCAGCAGCAATTTCCTCCCATGCAAATTCTCTCTCTTTTGCAGCAGGCGCTGTGTTGCTTTTTTAACGAAATATATGTGCAAACTCGCTGTATGTGGCATGAGTATTTCCGGCGACCAGTTTGTTTGTGGTTATTACCATGGTGAATCATAGTATCATGGCTCCATTCATGCTGCCTTTTTATTGTGGTGGCGCATGCACTTAACTCTGAGTGAACCTACTCCGAGTTGTTGAACCAACTCAAATCAGCTGTTCTGGAACCGAAAACTCAGAGTTTCCCATCTCAGGGTAAATCAACTCAGAGATCAGGGTTAGACTCAGAGTTTGTTAAA
Source organism: Gymnocephalus cernua (assembly GCA_023631565.1). Classification (NCBI taxonomy): domain Eukaryota; kingdom Metazoa; phylum Chordata; class Actinopteri; order Perciformes; family Percidae; genus Gymnocephalus; species Gymnocephalus cernua. The sequence continues at coordinate 8,645,233 of CM042431.1, forward strand.
CTTCCGTCCTGAAACGGGCCCCGGGTCCAACATCTGTCTCACTCGCTGTCATTGGCTTGTATCCAACTTTAATTAAGCTAAATAATCAGCTGTGTGCATGGGAGCTAGTCTGTTTGCATGAATGTGTAACGTTTGCATTGCCTGGCAGTAACAAAAAAAAAAAAGCCAGAGTGGAGATGGTTATCTCTCTAATTAAATGGCATTGAGTAGATCCTTTACTCACAGTGTCTTAAGATAGGACTACTGACTGAAGGGTTTGTTCTGCGACGGCCTGCACGCAGACAGAATGAAATGAAAATGAAAATAAAGGTTAAGAAAAGTCACCAGTCGGGTCAGAAGATCTTTTTCGGCTCAGCGAGTAGAGGGAGGCAGTGCCGGGGCCAGTCGTGTGTGAACGTGAACACACTCAAAGTGCTGGAAGCGCCAACCTAGTGACACGTGTTGTGTGGCCTCGTATGAACTTCACAATAATGGGATTAAAGCGATGCAAACCTTTTCCTCTCATCATCATTCCTATTTTTAGGAAATGTTAACAAGTGGCTGACGTGGTCCGACCAGAAGCAATTAAAATGCTCAGTGAAGTGAGAAGCAGGGCAGATGGTCAGGAAAAAACATGGCACAGTCCAGCTTGATGCACAACTGGTAAGGCAGGTTGTCTTTGCCATGGTCTGAGGCACAGTGTGCCTGCCATCACATGAATGGCTTCATTTATTGCGTTGGGTAAATGTTGCTTTCCCTCTAACTATTCTGAGCCCACATTGGATCGAAACTCAATGAGTTGAGCTGTGATGATAAACGGCAGCAGAGAGTGACAGGCATGCCTGGGAATACAAGGGGAGTGTGCCTATGTGCCCACATTTCTAAGATTTCTTTTCAAAATTAGGTCCTATGTTCCCACATTTCCTTTTTCATAAATTTGTATCAGATTGTATCCCCCTAACCCTAAACCTAAAAAATGTTGTGGGAGGATACGGCTTAAAGGGGAACTATGCAGTTTTTTTTAGCTTAATTTACCTTAACTGAACAGCTTCGGAGTCATTGGAATGGTTATATGACTTTTTTTGAGTTGAATGGTGGTCGTCTCGCTCCCCCCTAGCGCCTGTGAGCGGATAAACCACCCTTGCAACTTTTGGCCGGCGAGCCACCGGCCTCAGCGTCAGGCGCGATATCGGGTCTTGCGATGTAACAAATTGCTTCACAGCACTGCACACATACGCCCGTTCAGGAACCGGCTAACAAGGTGGCAATGGAGTTTTTCACATCATCGTCATGGCTGAGCCGGCAAAAAAGAAGCAGAAAGCTAGGAAAGCATAGTCGGAGGAACGGAGAAAGAGGAAACGGCAGACCGAGCAAGAAGTCAGACACAAGTAAACATAGGAGCTGCCACATATCTATTCCGAAGCTGGAGGGGGAGCTCTATAGAGAAACCTAAAGATTCATGAGCATACCATATAAGGGAGAAAACAGCACCCGGGCCATCTTCAACCCAACCAATGTTACATACCCTATTAGGAGACCTTAAAGGGATATTTCACCGCTGGAAAGCTGAATATATCTTTAAATGGGGTCACTTACGTAGCAGAAATGTGAAAAAAAAAAATGAAATTGGTGCCTTCTAGGCCGAGAAAAGCCAGAAAATGTGTTTTTGGCTCATATGGATGAAAGACACCAAATCCCAGAATGCACTTCGCTTCGCTGCTTTGAGTCCACTCCCAAGCCACGCCTACCGCTTGACAGACAGACAGTGAGGCATTCGACTCAACTCAATGTGTTTTATTGTTATTTCAACCATATACACGAAACAACGTTTCATCGTGGCACAAGTGGTGTTACACATTTAAAATATATAAAAATGACATTATATAAAAACGACATACTAAACAGGCTACATTTAGTGCACACACACATTATAGGCTCCGTAAAGTTCAGCTAAGCATACCAGCATTAGACTTGGTGGGCTGTAAACACCGAGTGTAAACACAGCCGTGAATTAGCGTGGAATGTCGAATGGTCGCCATGTAACAGTCACAAACTCCAGCGGTTAGCAGTTAGTTGGATACAAATCACCACATTTCTGCACCAGTCCGTGTTAACACAGCTCACCTTCATACAGAGCATCTCTAGCTCGGATTGTCGGAGGGCTAGCAGGCCTGGTAGCTGGACAGTCCGGTTCACTGTTGTTCAGCCATGTTTCCACGAAAGCAAAAAACACAGTCTCTGAACTCGCGTTGGGAGCATCGTTGAAGTTGGATGTAGTCTAGTTTGTTGTTTAATGAACGGACACTTGCAAGCAGGATTGATGGGACAGGTGGCCGGCTAGCATTAGCTTCCCACCTAGCCGATGAGGATGTCCCCTACCCGGCTCGGGGCATCGAGCGAGACCGCTGGTCTCCGTGCTGGTCTCCGTGCAGGTGAAGCTCTCGTAGTGTGCCGATTATTCCGTCTGTAATAACGTTCCCTGCATATTCTCCGATCTGTACCGATGTATCCCGGTGGTACACGTGCGGTAGTTTGAATGCACATAATTGTTGTAAAAGTTTGCTGCTGAGAAGTTCTCTTAATACATCCATGAGAGAAAGCCCTGTTTAGCGAGGATTCAAGATGGCTGACATTTCGTTTTTTTTTCGGCTGAGATCGGCTCGCTTCGGGTGATGGGCGGGTTTAAAACATGCGGAAGTAGGTCCTACTACTGGCTGTAGTCTTTTGCTCTGGCCAAAAAAACTTCCGATGACACAAAAATCGTCATTTTACGTCATCGGAAGATTTTTTCCAGACCCCCCAATGCAGAGATCTCCCGTCTCAGGGGGATATGAGGGAGGGACGCACGGTCATTCAGAAATACTACCGGGTTTCTACTGATACAAAGCTGAATGCTAAATCGGTGAAGTATCCCTTTAAGGAACAGTGTGAAATACCCTATATAATCATTCTATCACAAGACCACAATGCACGCTACTACTGTACATGAGGCCTCAGGGTCATGATACAAAGGCAACACTTTGGTGTGATGGAGGCAGGCAATCCTGCCAACAATAACAACCGTTGTCATTTTATATAAGTATTTGTAGCCTGTGCACCAGTGGTCCTGAAATGTAGTCTCCAGGGTCCAGACTGCTGCTTAGTTTTTATTCTGCCAGGCAGTTTTCATTCTAGTCGCCTATTCAGAGATTTATTTGGACTGGGACGCCAGGTGAATTTAAACTAGCAGGGAAAAAGAAAAATCAACAACACTCTGGACCCTAAGGACTGGATTTGAGGATTACTGCTGTAGACTGTGTCACGGACATTGATTTTGTCCCAGGACTAAACATCTCTTTGAGCTGAAGGTAACAACTTTACTAGCATCTAAAAAGAAAAAACGTACCAAAATCCAGGGGCATTTTAAACATGTGCACTTGACTGGGGTTGGCCTTTAAGGCCCAATCTGTTTTCCAAATAAAGGGGATATGTGCAGCAATTCATTATTGTACTTCCATATTATATACCTTCATAAAGTCTGGGGACTTGCGAGAGACATATTCAACAGAGAATAATCAAACTGTACACAGCAAAGGCTGAGTTATCAAGGCTTTTTAATTCCCAGTACGGGTCAAGCTCCAAAGACACAGGATCCTCCAGTACTCCATACTGCATCTCAATAGCATTGTTTCTTAGAGTCTCCATACATGAATAAATGTCCATGTGTTACAAAGATTTAAACTTGCTTTGACCCACACACTGGTAGGCCTGGTGAGCCACCAGCCTTGCAATACACTGGGGAAAACCCTGACATCCCTACCACACACCAAACTGATACATGTTTTTATGCCCTAGCACTGAGCAGCTAAGTGATGTGATATGTTCTGCTGCTGTTAAATGTTTTGTTTACATTAAAGCCCCAGTGTGTAAGAATTTTTCCCATCTAGCGGTGAAATTGTATATGACAACCAACTGAATTTCACTTTCTAGCCCCCCCCCCCCATTCCGAGTGGGTTCTAACTCCTACGGTGGCCGAACCCGAAATTAGCGACAACCGTCCGTGAGTGTCCCTTCCAGTGTAATAATAATTTGACGTTATTTTGGTACCATTTCATTGCTAACATCAGCTATCAGGTTCCCAAACATATGCAAGCTAATGTTAGTAAAGTATCAGTGCTATCGTTATTCTGTATATTGTACCAGATTAATAGTGTAAGGCGATGTTTACAGCGTAGGAGAGAAGCAACGGAGGTTTGTGTTTTTAATATATTTCTCTGAGCAGCATGAACAATGTCAATTAAACTGAAATGATCTCTTAGTGTCTCCATCGTTTCCACGCTGCTGTTCTAGTAGCTAGTCTGTGTTACAACTGCATGACGTGAGTTGTCTGCCAGGGAAATCACGGCACATATGATTACGTTTATGTTACAAGGTAGACAATCCTTTTTCATCATTGACGTGAGGAAAAGTATCCTAGACGTCGTTCTAGCGTTATGCACAACCATGCTACCATGCTTGCTATGCAAGTAGCAACTATAAAACCTTTACACAAATAGGCAGAATTACCTTTTGAGAAAAAAGCAGGCAACTTCGTTGTCCCTTTTAAAATCCTTGCTCCTCATCATCTCTTTCCATCTTGGAAAAACCACAACAATATTAACTTTGGTCGCGTTGCTTTGCCTGTCACGTTGTCGTTTTAATTTCGGCGACTCAGTTACATGTCCTCGATAATAGACACAACAGGCTTTCAAATCTGCCGACGGTGAGTCACAAGTAATATTCTCCCCCTCCCTGGCATACGTCACAGTCATAGACAGTTAAAGAAAACAGTCGGTCACAGTCAGTGCCATTGAGCGAAAAGCGTGAAATGCGGAGCAGTATAGCCTGTATGTCCCTTACGGGCTACCGTATTTCAAGATGGCGCATGGCTATGGAGCGTCTACCCCAGTTCATGTAAGCGCAAATGTAAAATTTCAAGCCAATAGGAATACTTGGAATTGATGGTGGTGGTCAATATTCATAAAAAAGGACACGTTTGTGAAGGGCAATACAGATTTTGATAATGAACAACTACAAATGTTACACACTGGGGCTTTAATAAAATGTATTAGCAGACAGCAAAGGCCTGAGTCAACTGGAAAGCTCTGTAAGTTCTCCACAAACAATACAGTAAGTGGACAATAGACAAACATTAAAAAGACTTTACACTTCATTTGTCTTCAACACTTTCATCTGTTCATTTAATTTTATTCAACTGTCGTTTTTCTGTCCTTTTCTGCCCCATCTTTTATTTTCCCCGATAACAATGATGTATGTGTATTGATTTATATATGCGTTTGTCTCTTCTGACGAAGCACTTTGTAAACTATTGTTTTAAAAGAAAGGTGCTGTACAAATAATTATTATTATTTAGTCAAACTCAAATGCTCAATTGCATACAAAAATATCCTTGCAATCGATTTCTTTTGCATTTATTAGATGGCCGACAGTACAGAGATAACAGTAAAATAAGGTGAGAGAGATGGGGAATCATCCCCAGCCAGGACACAAATCTTGCAGTTCATGATCTTGGCCCTAACCCCTAACCCATAGGTCTCTTTTTAAGTATGGATACATATACACCACTGCACTCAGTGGTCTAAAGTCAGAAACAGATTCTGAACATCGAGTGGTAGCCTACTAATGTACAGTAGGCCCAGGGTGCGATTTTCTGGAGGGGATGTGTGGGATTTCCCCTTCTGGTCTACATAGCTCTGCCTCTGCTCAATTATATTATCCCCGCACAAAATGTATCCTCCCACCCTTAAGTGATCAATGCTACTTCACCAATAGACCATAATAAACCTAAAATAGAAGTATGTTATACTAAGTAGGGCGCTGTAACGTGAACAATATAGAACGATTAAATCTGAGTGGCAGTTGCTGGTTGTATTTAGCCGCTACAGAGATCAGGGACGCCAGCTACCAGGGGGCATTGTAGCCGCCAATAGGTGACTGTGAGTCGGCTACAGGCACCGCCAGATGACGCTCCTTTCAGGGGCCGCGGTAGTGGAGTTTAGCCAGAAAACGTGAGCGTCATACGGCGATGACAGTTACATTTAGGCACCAAAACGACTAGTTAAGTTTAGGAAAAAGATCGTGGTTTGGATAAAAACACTCCTGAGGAACGAACGAGCGTTTCCTGGGTGAAAGTATTTTGTTTTTGCCACGAAGTGAACTCCGCTCCCCGGCTTAAAAGCGCTCTGTTTTATGTTGACACCACTATGTGCCATTTCACTTTGAGATTACTTTCCTTTGAATATTGAAGTGAAGTTCTAGTTCTAGCAAATAAGTGTTTTAGCATAGCTGGCCGACTGGCACTATATCCATGGTACTGAAAGGGGGATTTAATTTTTGCATGATCAGAAAACATCCCCCCTCTTCTTTTTTCACAAATGGCACCCTGAGTAAGTGTGTGTTTATAGGTATGTATACCTCAGGACAGGTAGGCTATTATTTCATCTGGAGGTCCACTTTGATTTAAAGGAGAAATACTGAGTGATACTCATGTTTCAATTTCATATTTAGCTAAGCTTAGTGTTATTAGTGTGGACATAGTCTAGCAGATATTAATAACCAAAATATATTAGGGACAAACTTGCTTTTCAGTAAATTGCAGACTGAAAAATGTGATCCTTAGCTGTAGACAGTAGGCCTTGACACTATTTAATGCAATAATGTACAGCAGGGTAAATTACAGACTGGCGTGTAGCCTAACTGTTTTGATTAGTCATATTCAGTGGTGAAAGAAGTATTCCCTTTACTGAAATAAAAGTACTACCACACTGTAAAAATACTCTGTTACAAGTAAAGGTCCTGCATTAAAAATGTTACTTAAGTAAAGCCAATGTATCATCAGGAAAATGAATTTACAGTAGGCTTTTAACAGTAGCCTACTGGAAACGATCAGCTCTGTCAATCAACTAAGTGATTAATCATCTAATCATTTCAGCTGGACATATTGTTGTGTAGTTTCATTCAATAAAACATCGCACTTTATAAACTTAATTTGTTTTGTGTGAAAAAAGTCTTCATTTGTAGAGTAACTAGTAACTGAAGCTGTACAGAGTAATGTAGTGGAGTAAAGAGTAGGACTAGGCTACTTCTCTCTAAGATGTAGTGGAGTAGCCTAGAAGTACAAAGTGGCATGAAAAGAAAAGACTCAAGTAAAGTAGGCCTACAAGTACCTCAAATGTGTACTTATGGTAGCCTACAGTACTTGAGTAAATGTACTTAGTTACATCCCACCACTGGTCACATGCCGTTTCTGATATCATCAAGTCCTATAGCCACAGTTCCTCAATCTTCATCATCATCATCATTATGTCTCCCTGTGGCTTTTAGTCAGTGACAACAACAACAACACAAACTACAATGACCACGTCCTCACCGGGAGAGTAGAGCCTTGCGAGCTGTCGGGCCCCGGCGTGCTGCGGTCCCCAGCGAGGCGCCGCGCTGCGTGCAGCCGCCCCGTGCTCATTCCCGTTCGGATCCTCCTCCGCCATGGACCGGTGCCTGATGTCGGTCTCGAAGAGAAGCGACGCAGCCATAACTCCTGCCCGTACTGCTACCCTCGCTTTGGCTTTCAGCTAGAAGTCATCAATTATAGACCTGTCTCGGTTAATAACTGTTCGGCTGGTTTTGTTTGTGTCCCGGCCTCCGGTAGCTGTTGTGGCTGGATGGAGGAGGGAGGCTGAACCAACTGATGCTAGCTAGGATGTAACGTAACCGGAGCAGCCTCGTACCACCCGGAAATATAGCTACGGACCGAGCTGTGCTGACACACAGAGCTATTTAACCGCTGTAGCCTCTGTCATGCACTGCTGTTAGTTTGTAACGGCGAAAGACTACTTGTGTTAACAAAACGTGAAGCCTTTTGTGGCACGACTCTTACCGCACTGTCGAGTTCAACAAACTTTATGTGTGCGTCACGTCAGCTGCAGGGACCGTCTGCATTTTGCAGTTAAGCTATGATAAAAAAAAAAAAGTGGAAGTGGTATAGTCTACCTAAAATGTAGTTTCTGGTGTGTGTAAGTGAGAGTATGGCCTGTTCTCCCATACACAACAATAGAGGCATTTAACGAAACAATAGACCTTTTTCACGGCAGATATTGCCATGTCATAGTAGGAAAAGCAGGTGTATTTAACCATTAATGATGGCTGCATTCCACTTAGGAGAGGCCCTGGTATTGTGCATGCTGACTCACTGAAATAGCTTACTGGGACACTTGATGGAATTGAGCCATTAAGTCAATTTCAGCTGTGCTTTTCCGACTATGACAAGTCAAAATGTCTGCTGTGAAAAAGGTCCATTATAGGACACTTTAATGAACTTTAAACAGCTACTGAAATCACCTGCCACTTTTAAATTCACAGTTCCAAGTTAATAGCTTACCTTCCAGGTGCTTGTCGTAAAAGGCATTGTAAATATTCGGGGCTCGTTTAGCCAAAACCTAAGGGGGTCCAGGGGCATATCCTTTGTGGCAGCTACAGTATGCACTATTGATAAGAGAATGCCTAAAATCTCAACATCATTTGGGAAAAACATGATAGTTGCAAAAGGACAAAATCATCATGTGAAGCCTACATCTTATTTTGTTCTCCAACTTTCTTCATCATTCTTAAAGCCCCAGTGTGTAACATTTGTAGTTCATTATCAAAATCTGTATTGCCCTTCACAAACTTGTCCTTTTTTATGAATATTGACCACCACCATCAATTCCAAGTATTCCTATTGGCTTGAAATTTTACATTTGCGCTTACATTAACTGGGGTAGACCATGGCTGTGTCTCAAACCGCCTACTTCGGTCAGTACACTGCTAATGTACACTGACCACTTACTGCCGTAGTGCCCACTGTCGATGGTTAGTATTGTCCCAAACGGAACACTTATGATAAAGCACTTACCGGAAATGACGAGCGGTCGGCTCGGCTCGTCGCCTCTCAAAATCTGATGAAAATCTTCTAAACTGACCTTAGTTGATCTGAAATGAAGACAGATTCAGCAACTGCACGGCCTATTTCTCGCTTAAAATGTCTTCAGAAACACGTTTCGGTGAACTATTTTCGTAAAATTCGAGATCGTATTCCAAACGAGCCGCCATCTGGCCGCCATTAAGCTCGGATGTAAAATCTGCGAGAGCTAATATGCACGTGACGCGTTCGTCCAATCAGCTGCCGGTCGACGTCCCTGGTCCCTCCCCTTTCCGCTTTGTAGTCAAGATGGCGCAGGTTTAGTGTGCGTAGTGTCCATCGTTCTACACTGAACTTTTTGACTTTTTTTAGGGGGTCATCCGGGTACTTTCAGTGCACTGACTTTTTCGTTATCTACACTATATACTTAAAACTAAGTGTGTGAAGTGTGCAAGTAGGCGGTTTGAGACACAGCCCATGTCATTCTACAGATTCGGTGCCTTTTGTGATTGAGGAGGATGAAACAATGAACATTAAAATCTTAAGCTTTTTTTTTTTGATGTGACAAAGTAATGTGTGTACTTGATAGAAAATACCTTTTCCCATCTCAATGTAGAGTATTAAGTTATTATTCTGTATTATTTTCTAAGTCCCAATTTAATTCAACCCCGTCACAGTCATTTTGTTACTCAACTATTCATTTTTCCAATAAGCTTGAGATCAGCTTCTGGCATAATCTCACAGTTTAGATGTCCCTTGTAAATAATGGCATATTGTAATTAAAGAGAAAATCAAGAAAATATGACCAGCACCATCCTTTCTAGTTTACGATGAAAACATTTCCAATCTAACTCCACATTTTCGCAAGAAATGTGCAAGAATGCTGCGTAATTCCTGACAAAATTGAAATAGCCTTATTTACCCTGATTTAATACACACAATAAAAACACTATTGATGTTATATTTTGTGTATTTAATACAAAAATGTAAAAAAATAATCTCATAACACGGATGAATGCACCGCAACAGGGTTGAAAATCATGTAACAGGGTTGAGTGAAAAGCATCACGTGTCATATGTTTTATCTTTTGAGATCACTCACATGTTGCCATTTTTTAAACATTTTAAACATTTTTAAACCTGCTGTCAACATAGCTTTTAAAATCTAAAGAATCTAGATGAAAGCTAGACAGAGTAAAACACATTAATGAACTAATAACAGTAACAACATTTCATTGATTTCATAAAAATATCCATCTGATAATGGCAGGAGTTGGCATGAGTCTTTGTCCATCTCATGTCCATCTCATGTCCATCTCATGCGTTCACTCCTGAGGTACTTTTCCCTTCGTTCTGGATCAGCATTTCTATGTAGCCCTGACTGCAGACCATGGCTGCAGACCCGCAGACCTCAATGTGGGCGGAGTTAAACGTTGAACCCCGCCGTCACGTCCGCCGTCACGTCCGCCGTCACGTACCGCCGTCCCGCCGTCGTCCTCCCACCTGTCTCCTTCCCATGCTCCTTCCACGCGCAGGGGCTTCTCTCCGAAGAGGGACAAGAAACCTTAATGAATGTGGCGAAATAGCGCTACCTGATGGTTGTAATTCACCATGTGTTATGGTTATATGAATACGTCCATGGTATTATCTTATTAAGTTATGTTATGATGCATCCGAGGGATGTGTGTGTGCTGTAAAGCCTGTTACATGGATGTAACGTAGGGCTGGGCGATAAAACGATAACGATATGTATCGCGATAGACATGTAATCAATATCAATAAAAAATGCGGTCGATAAAAGTTCAATAATTTTTCTTCTTCGTCGGAAGAAACCAGAGGTTTCAAAGCAAGTTTGGTTGCCAGGTTACCACCCCCCCACCATGTACGGTTTAGGCTGTAGCGTGACTGTTAGACGGAGAAAAATAATAACTGTTACTGTGCTGTATCAGGTTTGTTTTTTATGTTACAGATGTAAAGTTTTATTTCAATTTCTCCTATGTTTACAAAACACTGCACATATTTTAAAACACATCATTCACCAGAAGTGTTCATTGTGATTTTAGACTTATGTTTACATTTGAATTATTTGAGTGTTTTCCATGGTTGTGTTGACATTTCTGCTTTTATAACTGAGGGGATTATAATCGGAGGAAGCTTAAGCTTAAAATAAAAACGTTGAAATTGAATACATTTTTTTCTCCTGGTCCTTATTTTAAATAGGTCATAAAAAATATCAATAATTATCGATATCGACTGATATGAAACACTTATATCGTGATACAGTTTTCAGCCAAATCGCCCAGCCCTAATGTAACGTCATTAGCGTATGGTATTATCTTATTAATTTATGATGCATCCGAGGGATGTGTGTGTTTGTAAAGCCTGTTACATGGATGTAACGTCATTAGCGTTTCCCAAACTTGTGGGGCTATCGGCTAGCTAGCTAGTTGCTAACATCAGGGGTGCTAGCTATATGCCTACACAACGTTACTACAGACATAGTGATTACATTGCCTTGGTTCTCTCTTATGATACATCCGAGGGCTGTATGCTGTAAAGCTTGTAACGTGGATGAACGAAAACACAATGTTTAACGTCAGTGAATGTTTTAGACAATAAAAACGGCAAGTTCGTGAGTTCGCCACTTGTAAGAGACACGCTCATGAATGAGCATGTTGTTACCGGTTGCTAAGACAACGCAAACAAATAGTTGCTAGTGCGCGTGTCCATCGAGCTCCATGTTGTCTTAATGCGCTTTTGAGCACTCTCATTGGAACGTACGGGGCTTCCCGCCGAACACTGTAACCACTTCTCTTAATACATCCATGACGGTGACACAGTGACAGCGGGGTTCAACGTTTACCTCCGCCCACATTGAGGTCTGCGGGTCTGCAGTCAGGGGCTTCTCTTTCTTCTTGCCCTGTACTCTCTTTGCCTTTCTGCTAGGGATGGGCATGATTAATCGACGATCGACAATTGATCATTAAGAATTTCGTCGATCACGTTAATTTGTCATCGATTAAACTAATGCAGGTTGCGTTGTGTAGTGTGATTGCAGCAATGAAATGATTTCCAGTGTGTCAGCAGCAATTAAACATTTTACCACCCGGGGGCTCCAGAGGCTGCTCAGTTAGCTGCGAGTTACGTTTTGATTCAAAGTAAACATGAAGAGGTCACGGCGAAGTGTAGCGTGGGACCATTTTGATTTAAAAAACAACTTAGTTCACTGCAAACACTGCGACACCGTGTAGAAGTACAACACGGCCACGACTCAAATGATGTACCACTTAAACAAAGTGCATCCGACCCTGGTTAACGTCGGTGGCGGTGCGTCGTGCTCTCAGTCTCAACCTAGCATCAACTCGGCGTTAGCACGGAGGAGCTGCGATGCACAACGAGCAGAGGGAAATTACCGGAGGGATCTGCACGTTCATTGAGATGGATACTGGAACCAGCATTTCACATTCCGTCACGACGTACCATCACCGGACTGGTAGAAACTCACTACGAAACGAAGAACGGAATGAGGTTCCCCGGGCCGGACTGGCCAAGTTAGCGCGGAGGTAGCTACCTGCATCCCGGGCCGGTGGATGTTTTCGGGGGCTGGACTGACGATCACCAGGTAGGCAGCGTCTGACCCATGGATGTATTAAGTGAACCTCGGACCCCACATCATGTCAACCTGCTTATTTTTCTCAACAAAAACCCCTAGACTGGTGCAGAAGTTCTATGTGAGTAACTGGTTATTTTGTATTAGGCTTTGTCCGTGCCTTGGATAGTTTTGAGTTACATTTTGACAAAACCTGTCAGATCTAAGTAGTATTATGTTTTTGGTTAAATTGTGGTTACGTTATTATTGAACATGATTATTTTTATTTATTATTTTGGAACAAACGAGGGTCTCTGTTTAACAACGCCGGCTCGCAGCAACGGTTCCGCTGCTAAATTAAACACCGCAGCGCATATATCTTTAAGTTTAGCCTAACCTCCAGTTTAACTGCCACACGTTGTTCTTCTTGTAATTAAGATCTCATCGAGGTAAAAACATGCTGTATTTTGGTATTTTCATTGCGTTCTTAATTTATAAAAAGTTAAATAAATAATTAATTTTAATATAAAAATATTAATGATTAATCGATAATTGATCATTAATTCTCCCGACGATCGACGAAGAAAATTTAATCGAATGCCCATCCCTACTTTCTGCTGCTGTTTTTGCCATTGTTGAATCTGAAATTGTAGGTCAAGGTCAAGTCAATGACCAGTTTACTCACCAAAACTAATTACTGTATCCTTTTAATCACTATGTAGTAAAATGAACGTAAACTTGCATATAATACTCCTAAATATGTCTGTTTTTTCCATTGTTGAATCTGAAATTGTAGGTCAAGGTCAAGTCAATGACCTGCTTACTCTTCAAGACTAAATATTGTGTCCTTTTAATCACTATGTAGTAAAATGAACATGAACTTGCAGATAATACTCCTAAATATGTCAATGTATATAGTAGAGAGAACAAATTAATTGTCACTTTTTTTAAGTTATTATTTTCAAAAATTCCTCGTACTTTTAGTTGATACTGTAAAACCGTAAACAACAAACATTCAACAAGAAAATGTGATTGGTATTAAGTAATATACATTAAATATTGCTAAGATTTAACAGCTATTCAACCCTGTAACAGCCATTCAACCCCGTAACATTGAAAAATATGATGGGGTTGAATGTGACAGGGTTGAAGATTTTGTGCTAATCTGTTGCTAATTCGGGATGCTAGCAGCTAGCAGTGTGCCAATGGCCTTATTCAATTTAGACATTGTTATACTTCATAGCTATAAAAACAATTCTTGGTAAAATCTTAACTATGAATTCCCCCCCCAACAGAGTTGAATACCTGAGATTGACAAAGCCCATATGTGCTTAAAAAACATGAAATATTTATAAAAAGTGAGAGAGCAGCTTACCACTTGTCACACCAGGCTTCTCTGAAGACTTGTATGATGTCACTTCCTCATAAATGATGTCCACAGGATCAAACCATTATTTAATTGTGAGTGGGGGTATTGTTGCGTTACGGGGTTGAAAGAAATACAAGAACAGGGGTAAAAGCCTGAATTTCGGTTTGGTTTGTTATACACGTCAGAGATGTAGTTATGACATACTTATGAATAATTATAACCATGGACTTCCATATGAAAATAACATTAAACAGAACATATAGGTGCCTTTTCTGTTGCTGGACACCTGACATCAGAAATGCCCCTTCATTTACAGTATTCAAATCAGGCTCAAAACACACCTATTTACATTAGCTTTCCCTGTTTTAATTGTCTTACCCTGTTATGTCTGTAATTAAGTGTTTGTCTCTTGATGTCGTCTTAGCTTAAATCATAGAGTATGTGTATTTATTTATTGTATTATTCTTTAGCTATGTACAGCACTTTTGTCAGTACAAGCTGTGGGTAAATGTGATCTAAAAATAAACTTTACTTACAATGAATATACACACGCAAAAGGTATTTGTTATTTATGTTAAATCAATAGGCTACTAAAACTGTGTACAGAATGGCAACATGAGCTATATATATCCTTTTATAACAGGAATATTACTAATATAATAAAAGCATTTGAATTATTACATAGTTATTTTAAACACGTTTAAACTATTATAAAAGTGACATTTATTTGCAATAAAAAATAGGTACAAGATTTCCCTTTACAATTATACATAAAGAAATGCTGCATGTTGAAATCCCCACCCTGTAGAGAGAACAACACTACTGTGGAGGTATACACATGGAGGAGAGACATACAAAATGACCCAAAAACATAGCTTGGGCTAATGCCCTTTGAAAAGGACAGTTTTATTGAGCTTCTGTCGCATGTTGTTGCTCTGTAAGCTAAGGTTAGTCATTTTAGCGATGTGGTGCAGCATTAGCTTAAAAAACAGGGACACAACTAATGTCAACAGCGTATGGTGGTGGCTGTCTGTGCCATACTGCGTGTCGCCGATGTGCTCCCCGAGCACAAACACATCCTCTGACCCCATCCTCTTCCGTACAATGTACACGACCTCTAGCAGTTTGATGGGCTGTGATCATCTGGTATTTGCTGATGACTGACGAATGACCCACTCTGCTGCCCTGACGGCCCTCACTGTGCCTTCTGATGGAATCACCAGACCGCCATTGTTTTTAAAGTCAGCAGGTGGTAGCTCTGGTCCTTGATGGCAGATGCAGCATCTGTCACCAGGCTGGCGCTTGCAGCTCACACTCCTCTCCAGTGGCTCCCTGTTGTTTTGCCAAAATATCCAAATATATAAATAATAGTAATATGGAAATTAATAAGTTACTTTTTAAAAATTCAGTCTCACTTTTCAATTCTGTGAGCCTGAATACATTTTAGGTTCTCAAATTCTCCAACAGAAAACAACAGCATACTTTTAAGAAATTGTATAGGCTTGTCTACTTATAAGGCAAAAAATATGTTTTGTGGATCTGGACAAAAATGGCTCTTTTGATTGTAAAGGTTGTAGTTTCAATGTTCACACATGTTTATTCATTCAAGTGTATGAGTGACAGAGCAAGTGAGATAGCCAGTAGTTCTCAAACTTTTTACACAGAGTGCCACCTCAAATAATTTTTGGGCTCTTAGACTACTAACACCATTATAGACTTTTCTGGGTACCACCAAGATAAAGGATTTAATATAGCAAGCCATATGATGCTCTCATTTGTTTTTGTGACATTCCACATGCAAATACTCACAACATCAGGTTGAGGTGCATCCTGAGACAAGTCCACTGGCAGGTTGTCTTCTGCTCTTCTAGAGGTGGTTGTGCTTCTTGTTGCTGCCAGCTTAAATAAACATAAGTAAAGAAGTTTTGAGTGTCTAAAATGTGCTGTAATAAACAACACATTATATAACTTGCAGAAAAAAGAACTAAAGTGACATTTAATCACATATTGATATATCAGTCCTATACACCTTGAATTATTGTTGGTCAATGATACACATACCCTTTGAAGATGAGCTGGAAAGTTGAAAACGGTTGCCACAACACACACACTGGAGAACTCAGTTCTCTAGAACTCAGCTTTTTCCCAAGTTTGTATGCATGTGGAAGCACCAGAGACACAAAATAACACCCCAAATCCCAGAAAATGTATTTATAATATGGGCACTTTAAATGCTATTGAGGAGGAGAGAGGGGGCTTTCATTTTCTCAAAGGCGGAGCAGGATACCCATACTCATATTAATGTTAAAAAACCTCATAAAGTGACATTTTCATGCCATGGGACCTTTAACTTACACAACATTGATGATAGGCTTTACTAAGTAAGGTAAGGTAGCCACTATGGTAGTCATTCACAGATTTAAGCTTAAGGATTTGCTGTGCCTTCCACATATATGTTTAATATTAAAACATAACATATATATAATATATGAATATCCATTCATTTTTATCCCTCTGGCCCAGTATAATAGGCAACTCAATTGTATACAATATAGTAGTAGGGGGTCCCAGCTCTGTCTCTCTTTCAGCTAAGGGGTCCTTGGCCTAAAAACGTTGAAAACCCCTGTCCTAGACTTTGGTAATCCTCTGACTTTTCCTTTGCCACCATGAGGATGACTTTTGTGGTTTAAAATATCTCAACAACTATTTGCTGGATTGCCATAACAATTGGTACAGACATTCATGTCCCCATCTGGATGATGTGTAATCACTTTGCTGATCCCCTAACTTTTCATTACTGCCACTAAAACTTCTCACTCTTATGTAGGCTATAGCGCATTGCACGGTCAGCCACCTGCATACAGTATGTGGCTCATGTGGCATTATCCAAAAGAACTGGGAGCCAGGTACTGTTTACACTCTTGGAACTCAGAGATATTTTAAATCTAAGGGCACTTTGTTAAATGCAATTATTACTATTGTATGTTATAGAAATATGTTATCATTCAGAATATTATTTTCCATTTCAAAGTTATTTACAGCATAGATTGCCAGCTCATGACACATTAGCTGGGACTTGTTACTGACAGGAGTGAAATTAAGGACACACACTTTACTAAAAATCACAAACAGCTGAATGTAGTTGTTTTTATCAGATCATTTCCGAGATGATTGTGGCAAAGTGTGATCAATCCCACAGTTATCCTTGTGAATGAAGTCACTGGGTATACCAGAGATATGCTAGATAATGCTCCGTTTTGTTAGTCTGGCTATCACCAGACCAAGCCAAGCTCAATAGATTTGAGATTGAACATTGGTCTGGGGAGTCTGATCTGTATTTTCTCTGCACAAGAGGCGTGACCAACGGGCATAGTTCAAATGACTCTGTACGCAATTGGAGAGTTTGGATTAGTGATCTAATCTAAGTGATCTAATCTAACCAATCTCCTTGAATTCTCTTGGATGAAAGTTTTTCGGACTCCACTCTCCTAAAAGGTATTACCTAATTTTCCAGGATGGTGTGTGTACAGTACAGTCATAGTTGTTGTAGTAGTTGTTGTTGTTGCTTTACACTGCAGTGACATTGCCATCACCCAGACTGGATATGAAGACTTCCACTGTGCTGGAGTGTGCATTGTGTCCTTCTCATTCAGACATCTAAACATCAGAGAAGGAAGATTAGGAAGAACTTAACGCACCCAGTTAATACACCTTCAACACATTCAGCAATGCTCCCTTCAGGCGTGGTGGTAGGTGTCATTATTTGGAAGTTTTACAGTATGTTTGAACTGCGATAGTCATTGAAGGATTTTTGTTTCAGTTGAATATTTTATTGAAGACATCTCACAAAAGAATAAGCAGATTAGAGAAAAGTAGACATACTGTAGCAGACTTTTTTTCTCTTCTTGCTATCCCATTAGTCATCTTGTGACCCCATACAAGGGTCTTTACATCCATCTTTTAATGTTTAGAACACATTATGTAAAGCACTCTGAACTGCCTTGTTGCATGAAATGTGCTCTATAAAAAAAGACAACCTTGCCTTTTAAAATCTGCACTGAACTTCTGGAAGGTCATCCTTGATGTTGACCATCATTTCACCATCATGTGTAGCTCTGCATCACCATTAGTATTTCCACATGACTTGGGAGGGTATTGCAGTTGAAAATTAGAGACATTACTGATTGATGACACTTGAGGTATGCACGCAAGTTCACAGATTTAGTTCTTCTGAATAAATGCACATCACACAGAAAATCTTTATTTGTCATTTATTTATTTGTTTTATCTTTTTTGTCTGTACTAGATTATTGCAATCTGGTTAATTCACATTTAAAAAGCAGTCATTGACCAGACGCACTGAAATCGATGATATTCATTTTTACAATAACCATTATAGGCCCCATAGAGACTGGAAAACCCAATCAAAAAAAAAAAAAGAAAAAAGAAACATCTGTATGGTTTTCTGCACTTTATTTTGTTTGATGTCTTTTTTTGATAGTAATTACAAAAAGGAAAAAAAATATATATAACAATAATCATAAAAAGGAGAGTTGGGGGGGAGGGACTCAGGAATATTACGACTGGCAAACAAACAATCACAACACAGCACAAGTACCTACTTACGGCGAGAAATGAAAGGTACAAAAATGAAAACAAAGAAAATAAGAGCATATGGCAGAAAGAAAAAAAATCAAAGAAATTGGCACCTATGAAGTTAAATACAATAAGCAACTGAGGGGGCGAGAAAGTGAAGATTTTTCCTACAATCTATTTTTAAAAAAATCCCAAAACTTTTCTATTTGTTAAAAAAAATAAAATGCCTGACCTGGAGGATGATGGTTGGGCGGAGAGGAAAGGAGAAGGGGAGGAGGAAGAAGCTGGTGGTGGGGTGTCGGGGGGGTTGGCAGGGACAATAAAAAATACTGCACGTACAATACCTTTTTTTTTTAACTCCTCTCTTTCCTTCATCTAGCTCTTACCGTTTCTATCACCCACTTTTTCCTTTTCTTTATTTAATAGCATATCCCATTAATATTCCTTCCCCCGCTGCTCCTAATAGCCGCGCCCAGTGGCGCGATCGTTAGAGTTTTACATGTGAGTAGCAAATGACACTTTGATTGGCTGTGATGTGGAGATGGGAGTCCCCTGCCGGCTCCGGGTCGGGGGCCCCGGCTGAGCCGAGAGATCCTGCCGGGCCGCGGTCTCACTGCGCGTGCTGACTCAGTGTGTGGTTCTGGAGGGAGAGAGGGAGAGGGAGAGATAGAGGGGAAAAAGTGAGAACACATGATGAGAGAAATAATGGGCTACGTGAGCATAGTGCTTCCCATTTGCACCCCCACCCAATAATGGAAGAGAAGAGAAACACAACTGCCTCCCACAGTACAGGCAGCGAGGCCTCCTCACTTTATAAATAGTCTGATGAAAGAAGAGAAATAAAAGAAGAAAAAACGAGTGGTGTTGTCGCTCACACAAAAGATTTTGAGAACTAGAAAAAAAGTTAAATATTCTGAAATAATGTATACCATGGTGTATATATAGCATATATATATATATATATATATATATATATATATATATATATATATATATAGCCTATATATATATATATATATATATTAGTGGTGGGCCATTATCGGCATTAACGTGAGACTCTTATCGGGCGATAAAAAAAATATCGCCGTTAATCTATTCTCAAAGTTGGGTTGGGAGCTGGGTCTATAGGATACTACGCAAGCTATGATGACTTTCACCTTAATATTTTAGCGCGGATGTATACAGCCTACTGACTTTAAAACAGTTCATCACGACCCCTTATGTAGGCCTACAGTTCACAATTAATGTTTAACTGAATAAACAGTTAGTAACACATAGACTAATGTGCGGCGGTGCGCCTCACAATCAACACCGCCCGCCGCACTTGTGTTTATTCATTTTTTTAACGCTATTTCAGGGTACCAGCGGGTTCTTAAAAGCATTGAAAAAGTCTTACATTTTATAATATCAAATTAAGGCCTTAAAAGCCTTGAATTTGGTATACAAAGTCTTGGATTTCGTTACAAAGGTCTTATATTTTTTTTTGCCTTTTCTAGGATTAAGTTCATACCGTAACAACATTAACTGTTACTAATGTAGGCTAATTAAAAACTGACCGTCGCTGGACGCACCGGAGGACCGAGACACAAAGTAAACACGCCTCTCTGACCGGTACCGGGGGGGTTAGCGGTTAAACTGAGCGGAGGATGTGCGGAATGTGTCGGTGTGTGACGGAGCCTGGCTGGACGCTCGGCGCCTTCCGACAAAGCTCAAGCTAACAGGCTAACAGGCTAACGGCTTATTAGCTAGCCAAACACAGAGCGGTAACATCTGTAAAGATTGGATCTGTCAGCGCATTAATCTGCTCGGTGTGCGTCTCATAACAAACAGAGCGGGCAGCCGCCGGACTCTAACACCTGTTGATCCGTGCAGGACGTCACTGTGACCGGACTGTTAGAGACGATGTGACCGGCAGGTAACGTTAAAGGTTATCTGCTACTGTAGCAGAGCTGCAAGTAAACGCTGAACTGAGCTGTGTGTTTTCACACTGCTGCAGGTATTCATGCACGACACGGCAGAATTCAAATGAGCTAGATTA
>CM042431.1:8668235-8690735 GCA_023631565.1 Gymnocephalus cernua
GAGAGAACAGGGAGAGAGTTTGTGTGTGTTTTCCCTCAGGTTCTTTGGGTCCTGCTGCTGCCGTATTGATTTGTAGACGGAGCGAGGGATGGAGGGAAGGACAGAGGAAGAGGAGGGAGTGATGAGGCCACGGTCACTCCCTGGAGGAGCTTGCAGCGCTGCAGTGGACTGCAGGAAATCGCCCAGAGAGGGAAAAAAGGATAGAGATGAGAGAGGAACGTAATGGACGGATGGATGAGAGTTGGTTATGCTACACACTTTATATGACACACACACACACACACACACACACACACACACACACACACACACACACACACACACACACACACACACACACACACACACACACACACCATCTGACACCTCCGAGTTACTTCTCTTCATTTACGTTGTTGTTGGGAGCTTGGTATTGATTATGCAGCACTGCAATCAATCAGAAATGTGTGTGTGTGTGTGTGTGTGTCACAGTGTGTCACACTGTGACATCTGCTCTACAGCAGAGTAATTGATATATTCTATTCTATGGTGACAGGAGGAGGAGTGAAGGGGAGGAGAAGAAGTAGCCTGTTTGTATATTTAGTGTTTACTGTGGTTCTAGGCCTGAATTCTCCAGACGTTAATGAAACTCCACACCTGCAGATGTTTCACAA
Organism: Gymnocephalus cernua; assembly: GCA_023631565.1. Lineage (NCBI taxonomy): Eukaryota > Metazoa > Chordata > Actinopteri > Perciformes > Percidae > Gymnocephalus > Gymnocephalus cernua. The sequence continues at coordinate 8,668,889 of CM042431.1, forward strand.
TAAAAGCCTTTCAGCAAAGCGAAGGGGTTATTGCCCCACAACCTTGTTTTAATATGAGGCAGATGAAGCAATTGTGAAATCATTTGCATTAAGAGTAAACAACAACAGGAAGGCTTCTTAATAAAAAAAAATTATTCAAAATGAAATATTCATAAAAGAGATACAGTAAGTGGAAATAAAGTCCAGGTTCTCCTTTCAGCTGAGACGAGAAAGGCCTCAGCCATGTGCGAGCAGCATGCTAGATACAGGTTAGCTATGCAACCTTTTTAGTTATTTTTTGTTTCATTCTGCTGCATTTTGTGTTTTCGTCAGCCTCTTCCAGTTAAGGGCGGTTTATATTGTTTTGTAAAACTCCGTTCTTGAATGGCTTACATAAAATAAATATGAACATGAATCCTGGTTGGGACTTCATTTCACCATTTCTTTTCATAGCAGAGGGGGTGTGTGCTGTAGTGGGAACAGCCCGTCTTCCAGGGCCAGGCCAGACCAGTCAATACAGAGGCCTGTCATTGTTTTTCCTAAACTGCTTAGAGAGAGCGAGGCTAAAGCCTGCAGAGCCCTGGGCCCAGGGGAAATATGGCCCTGTCGCATTACCCGCATGCACGCACGCACGCACACACACACACACACACACACACACACACACACACACACACACACACACTTGGACTCGCAGCTAAGAGCACATGCATGCACAGACACAGGATGCTAATAAAGAATTTTCAAAGACTAGAATACACAAAAGTACACACACACAGTCTCATGAGGAAAGGGTGCGACAGAGGAAACCGAGAGATAGAGATAAGAGAAAATGTAAACTGCTGCGTCCTGCTCCTCTCTGTTATCTACTGCCTTACATGCTAAATGTGTGTGCGAGTGCTTTTGCGCTGTGGTGATGATGCTGATGGTTGTGTTTTAGAGGGGTGGAGGCGCACCGCTGTCACCTTTAATGATGTGTGTGTGTATGTGCGTATACATGATCAGTGATATGCCTGGTCAGCCTCATATGTAAAGCAGAAACATACAGGTATGTGTTTGCACGCACCATCTGGCCTAAACAGACTGTAGAGAGAGAGAAAATGCCTTAAAACATCAGATTAAAGTAAAATGAGAGCAAACTGACTTCGCCACTGACACACTCGGCAATGGCCAAGTCAGTAGATGGCGAAACTTTCTCTTAGTTACATGAACAACAACACACACACACACACACACACACACACACACACACACACACACACACACACACACACACACACACAGCTGCCCTGTAATGATGTTAGAACTACACCTTAAGATGTAGGCGGCAAGTTTCTAATAGACACAGGAAGAGGAAACACTATTGTTGGAACAATGCCATGTGTGTGTGTGTTTGTGTGTGCTGCCTCCATGTATCAGCAAGCGTCTGTCAGTATGTGAATTTGTGTCAAATGTGTGTGTATGTGGGGGTAATTGGAGGCAGTCCAATTGCTGCGCGGGTCTGAGTGTGTGTCTGTGAGTGTATGTGTGCCCCATCTCCACTGCTGTTTTTAACATCAAATGAAAAATCACCTTAGTCGCCTTGTGGTCTTCTTTGGGTTCAGTATATTTATAGCTCAGAGTTGACACTCTTCCAACAGTGTGAGTGTGTCTACAGTATGTCTCTCTCTGTGTGTGTGTGTGTGTGTGTATATATGTGTGTGTGTATATGTGTGTGTGTGTGTGTGTCTGGGACTAGCAGATGGGATATCTTAACCCTCTTCCTCTACTCCCTGGCTTGTCTTTAGCCCCACCCGTCCAGGACAGGATGCTGCCTCGGGAGCAGATCGAAAATAAACGCACCCCCTGCCCTTAACATCCCACCGACACGTATTCCCTGCTCCCCTCCCACTCCTCTATGTGTCTCCTCCTCCTTGTAAATGAAACTTCATGCATTACTTTCAAATTATCTTTCCAAACCTTCCTGTAGCCTCCTCTCTTTCCAGCCAAGTCACGATGACCCGCACTTTTCTCCTCCATCACCCCCACCCAAGGTAACCTCTCTGACCATGTCCTGTTTGGAGAGCGCCCTCCCTTTCTTTCTCCCAGGGGACTTCCCCTCTCCTGTTGCTACTGGCCCAAACAGCCAGGTTTGGAGCAGTAAACACAACCCAAAATACACTCACAGCATGAAGGGCACACACACCTACACGCACACACATCCACAACGTCAGAGGCAAACACGCATGGATCTGCACCAGATTCACAGCAAAGGTGAGAGCTCCCTGCTGGAAGCCGTTACACAAAATAGGAAGTGACCTCACCTCCAACACAAATAACATGACACATTTAAGACACTCCATCATAGATAAAAATGTAGGTAATATGAATGATCTGTTCCATTCTCTCTCGGTCTCTCTCTCTCTCCCACACCCACCCACCCACACACACACACACGGCTGAGGAATGTGGTCCTTGTAGACTGTGAAGCTGAGTGCCAGATGAGGACTGGAGACTGCAGACATAGGTGACAAGACAGACAAACACAAGCATCCAAAAACACACTCATATAAATACAGGCAGGACACTGACTGTAACATGTGTGCAAGGAAGCAGGAACACGCATGCACACACCCACGCACGCATGCACACACAACAAACACACACACACACACACACACACACACACACACACACACACACACCACACTAATGTCACAAAAAATGTCAGGCAGACGTAAATGAAAAATGCATTTAAAGGTTACAGATGTACAAATAAATGCACAGACATGATCCATCCAACACACACATGAGCTCACAATTCAGCAGAGCGTGCTGGCTTTCCGTGTCACTGTCATATTACTGCACACGCCCAATCCCCATGAGTCCCTAGGGGGCCAGCTTTTCGTTTTTTTTTTTTTTTTTATTACCATGCACCCAAAACTGGCAGAAGGGCAGAACAAAAAACAGAGAGAGCATTGATGTGAAAATAGGATGAGCGAAGGAAGAGAGTAGATTGGGTTGATACATGAAATGAGGAAGGAATAGATGGGAAGGAATGAAAGGGGAGGAATAGAAGGAGGAAGAGCGAGGGAAAAGTGAGAACAGAGATGCAGTACAGTGTGTGTAGGTGCACGAGAATGCCTGACGAATGTGCCAACAAAACAAAACGTGTATTAACATATTAGTATATGAATATTTTAGGGGTGTGTGTGATTTACTTATATCACTTAAAAATGTGAATAGAACAATTTGCATAAACAGTTTCCCGCTTGTGCATGCGCACTACTTGTCCCGAATCGCACAAATGATTTGTGCACATGCGCATTCTCAGACAAGTTGAGGAAGAGTTGTAATCAGCAAGAATCTGGCGATACGATACGTATCATAATACATGGGTCACGATTCAATATTTTGCAATATATTTCGATACTGTGCGTAAGGCGATATATTGGGATTTGTTTTTTGGATTTTAAGTATAATTTTAGAAAAAGTAATATTTAAAAAAAGACATGATGTGCATAAAAGTCAAAGAAGTTTACTTTAGGTAAACAATTCAGTACACAGAAAATCAAACTGCCTGTTTGGGATTGTGGTTCACAGGTTCTTAGTGAGCACATTTTGATATGCTAAAGTAGGCCAAAGTTCAGCCATAGCTACATTGTTAGCTTCTAGCAAAAAGTGAGGCACTGCTAGGCACTGATAGGCAAGGACACTAGTGGTGCGTCTCAGCATAGCCATCTAGCGGTAGGGGGTTTAAACACAACATAAATGTGAACCAATGTCTTACATGATTATTTTTGCACATAAAATCAATATTGCATTTTTGAAAATTGATTTTATTTTTTTGAATACTCAAGTGTATCGATTCTTTCTTACAGCCCTAATCAGTAATGTTTTAGCAGTGTGTTTGGGACGAACTGAGCATACAACAGAACAAGACTTGGATTATACTGCACAAGTTGTCTGAGAGTTTGTAAAAGGATGTTTTTATGTAGTTTTGCTGTTGTTACAGGTAGGCTCCTATTACTTCAATGCATCAAGACTTTTTCTTCATGAATTCAAGGCAACCCTCTGTGACTAATTGATATACAAATGGTCATTTTGAGGACAAAGTACTTCTTTAAAGCCGCTGTTTTTCCCTGTTTAAAAACAGGGACAAATTGCTAACTTCAGTCAAACATTTTATTAACGTTACATACTTGCTCTGTTTCTAGTGATGTGCTTCAAATGAAACTCAGTCAGAATGACACAGAGCCCCCAGAGCCAGAATGAATTTCACCCATCATACTGTAGATGTGCAAAAAGAATGAGAAAAAAGATCAGACTCAACAAGTCAGAGGAAAAGAAAAGAAAACTCCAACTGTTGACACAAATAGGCCAATGGATACTCTGTATTGGAATCATTATACACAGCCAAACAGATAAATGAATTGGGGTTTTCATCTGTTGATGGGACTACATGTAGTTGTGTTTGTGTGTGCCATGCCCATATCTGTATGAGTGTATTTTGGCAGGGCTGATAGAACACTACGCCATGCAGAGTCTGTCCTGTTCTGTGACACATTGCCTCTGTTCACCTGTCAGACAAACACACGCACACACGCACGCACGCACGCACGCACGCACGCACGCAGGCACACACACACACACACACACACACACACACACATGGTCCAAACTGTTAAAGGATCAACCCATATTAGACCTGTATTCACACAGAGTTGCTGCATGATATTTCTGCGCCAAGTAGCAGTGCTTCGGCTGTAGGCTACTTCCACCCAATATAGTCCCAAATCAATATATGCCTAGGAAATCATCTAGTCTTATTTTGCGTTGCTATTTGTACTTGTTGTGAATACACAGGCCACAAGAAGTAATTAGGTTGTTTTGTTGTTGTTGGCTCACTTTTACTCGCAACATGCTAACGGCAATAAAGGATTCCATTCACTACGCTAAGCTAAGCTAACGGCGGCTCCGCCGGACTGAGACAATGCATGCACTGAAACAAAAAATGCGCTTGCCCACCTATCTACATCTAGAGGAGACCGTGATAAGCCCTATTTCAACAAACGGTGGCGTATTCCTTTAAAAACCCGCCAGGTGCTGGCAGAGTGTAATTCCTTTGTATCTGTCCGTTCCTCTGTTTATCTCTTTCTCCCTCTTTATCTCACTCTGCCTGTCTTTGTCTCTCTGTGTCCGTCCGTTTGTTCCTCCGCTTTACATCAAAGCAACAAGTAACTTCTTTTGACTCCCTCCCTCACTGTGTATGCCTTTTGATGGTCTTCTGGTGGTAACCTTCTCAAAGCATAAATGCAAACACACACAGGTGTTCACACGCATACAAATATAAACATGTCCAGATGATTAACTGGTCCCATATTGATATTTTCTTTCTTCTATTTAAATCCAACATGAAAACAATCTGCTTTGCATTCACAGTGTGGAACAATGAAAACTACACAAATCCCAACTGTTTTAACGGCCACGGACACAATTTGCATGCAATTTGTCGCTAAAGTGGTAGGAGGGAAAAGAAAAAAAAGTCTGCCAGGACTAAATGTTGACAGTTGATATGGTTGTATTGCTTTGCTTCCAATTTTTTGTTTTACTAAAATTTTGCACAATTACTTCCATAATTAAGGTTGCTTAGATAGTGCTCTGTAAAATAAGTAGTACTTCTAGTAATACTACAAATAGTAGTAGCTGCGGTACTGTGGCAGTAGTAGCAGTTATTGTATCAGGTAAGGCTGGCTGGCTTGCAGTCTTTCTCCATATGTCTCTCTACCTCTCTCTTTGATGCTCTTTTTGTTTCTGTCTCTTTCCCCTGCTGCAAATACCTTCAAGTCCAGGGATTCAGGGAGGTAAGAGAGAGAGAAAGAGAAAGAGAGAGAGAGTGTATGAGTGTGTGTGTGTGTCCGTCCCAGGTCCCCATTCTAATAACACAGAGTCTCCCAGTGAGCGGTAGAGCAGCTGAGTACCCTCCCCTGGAACGCCATAGGGATCTACGGATCAAATTTATATGCACACACACACACACACACACACACACACACACACACACAACAAGGGAGCCAAGGGATACATGGATCAGAGAGTGCACACTGACTTTTCCCAACACTCACAACTGACTGCAACATCCAGACAATGGCGCACGTGCGCGCGCGCGCACACACACACACACACACACACGCGCGCGCACACACACACACACACACACACACACACACACACCCTATTGCCAGTTCAGCCACATCCACACCATTCCATAATTGAGAGGGAGACAGTGAGGCTCTAACACTAGATTCAGACAAAGACAACATTATTCACAGACTGCTGCACACACACACACAGCCCTCATGCCAACCGCAGGTATTGAACAGTGTCTCAAGCTATTCTCCGTGCCACATTAACTACCAAGATAAAGATTTCATTCTTACTTTAGCTTGGAGGGAAACTTTTTTTTTTAAGGTATAGACAATGATGTTGGGAGGTGGTCCAACTATGTTAAAATTAGGGGTGAGGCTGAAACAATTCCTCAAGTAACTCGAATAATTTGATCACTAGAAATCCTCAATGCTAAATTCTTTGCTTTGAAGCTTCGTTTAATCAATGTAGCGCTGACTGCGTTTCCACACGGATGATTATTACTAGCGCACAACGAGCTGACGCTTCTGTGGACACAAGACCGACGGCGCGGATTACAAATGAAGGAAGAGAGCGAAAATAGTAAAGGGCTAAGAGAAGAGACAGGCAAAAGAAAATAAAACAGAAAGTTTGGATGCATTTTAAGATGCAAAAGAAACGAAAACTCTGTACAGTGTCTATTGTAAAATTTAAACTGCTTAACACAAAAGCATAGAGTCAATGCTACAGCATCTCAGTAGAAAACATCCAGTCTACTCATCCATTCCACGGAACTGACCCGACACAAGGTAACATTAACGCCCGCTGCTCCCGCCCACCGCGCTGTTTTACACAACTACAGCATGCTATTCTGCAAATAGCAATGTTTTACAAACCAGCTAAAATGGAAGCTGTCGGTTTGTAATCTAACTGTTTATTAGTTTGCTACGAATCTTGAAATTTGGACACATTTTTGTGGAGACAAACCAGCCCCTCTCTGCTGGAGCGGTAACTCCTCATGGCTACTTAATATTAGGGCTGGGTACGGAATTCAATACCTTCTAGGCACCAACTGAATTATCAAAAAAGTATTGAGTATCGAAAAATACCTTGTCATTCAAAACCTAAGGCCAGGAGTTAATCTCATCAGCGTCAGTGAGCCAATCAGCATGCAGCGTGCTTCTACCAAGATCTAATAATGTCTGTGATTGGCTGTCTAATGCTACACCTCGTAGAGACAAGCAGGAAAAACTTGACATTACACAGAGACAAGGCTCACGTAGTAGGAGCTGAAACATTAATAAAAAGATTTGTGCCATAATGTGTAATGTCATATATTTTTGTTTTATAAAATTGGTATAGAAAAAAGTATTGTTTTGGAACCGGTATCTACGGTGGCCGACAGGGGCCAACGCCCTGCAACTTCAGAAAACACATGCAAATAGACAAAACACAAGCAAATTAAAAAAACAACTCATTAATTTGACAACACATGTGCAGCATTCAGCAAACACGCTGCATATATACACACACAACACAAGCAAATACACAAACGCGCTGCATATACACACACAACACAAGCAAATATACAAACGCGCTGCGAATAAAAACGATGCAAAAAGAAAAGCACACAAACACCGAAAACAAATGCAACAAAAAACGCTGCATCCAAATTCCACAACGGAAGTTCGCCAGGCCTCTAGAGGGAGCAGCTAAGTGGAACAGTTTGATTTTCGACCCAACGGAACGAGAAAGAGAGAGCGAGCAGATGAGAGGTTTGTTTGGAAACAGGACCAAAAGTCAAAAGTGAAGATAGTGGCGACATAACAAGGTTAGTATTCATTTTAATATTTGGCCCTCCTCTTTTACAGTATTCTAAAAGTGGGGTCGAAAATCAAACTGTTCCACTTAGCTGCTCCCTCTAGAGGCCTGGCGAACTTCCATTGTGGAATCTGGATGCAGCGTTTTTTTGTTGCATTTCTTTTCGGCGTTTGTGTGTTTTTCTTTTTGCATCGTTTTTTTATTCGCAGCGCGTTTGTGTATTTGCTTGTGTTGTGTGTATGTGCAGCGCGTATGTGTATTTGCTTGTGTTGTGTGTATATGCAGCGCGTATGTGTATTTGCTTGTGTTGTGTGTATATGCAGCGCGTATGTGTATTTACTTGTGTTGTGTGTATATGCAGCGCGTTTGCTGAATGCTGCACATGTGTTGTCAAATGAATGAAGTTGTTTTCTTAATTTGCTTGTGTTTTGTCTATTTGCACGTGTTTTCTGAAGTTGTAGGGCGTTTGCCCGTCGGCCACCGTAGGTATCGAAGTCACGGTGTTGGTATCGGTTACCGGTATTGAATATTTTTTTAACAATACCCAGCCCTACTTAAAGGTATAATGGAGGATTTTCCCGAATTTTAGAAAAGAACCGCCCTCTCCCCTTTTTGAAAAAATGCTACAGAGGGAACGCCTATTAAACGTGTGCACGAGAGAGCATGCACGAGCCTAGTTCTCCTCGTGCACACTCTGTTTACAAGTTGCTGTCGGCATGGCTCTACAAGCCTCCTTTCCAAAAGAAGATTTGCATTTTTTCCACTATGTCAGACTCGCCACCGGTAAGTGGAAATCTATTTACGACAAGCATCTCTATAGCTAACTTTAGCATGCTACAGGCCAACAAACAAGCCATCGCCGAGAGCGGGGAGACAGCAGCGGTCGGCTTTTATATACTGTCTATGGTCGGACGCCGTGGCCGTCTGCTCGCTGACCTGTCACGGCACGTACGACGGCCTTCCGTAAACATATCCCAGAATGATTGACAACTAGGAGGACCAATAGTTTTGATGATCCACCCGGAAAAAGAAAATCCTCCACTATACCTTTAATATGCACATGAATGACATCATCAGACCATGCCATGATGTCTGCATTCTTCATTATTTCTCCTCCCTCAGTATTAGCCTTCTGACAATGTGTCCCCCAGAACAGTGTAGTTGAATAGCCCTGCTGTTAGCTTTGTACGGTCACATGTACCACTCTTTTACATATCCAGTGTAAAGAGCCAGAGGCATGAAGGGGGCAAAAAGAATTACCTTTGGGCCACCAAAAATCTACTTTTCCCAACAAAATAAGGGGCTTGGTGACCCATGCGGCCAGTGCTTAGAAACATATTAGCATCTATCCCTGTTATGGTATGCAATTTAGTCAATAAAAATGTTGCTTTTTCTAAAAAGAAAACCTCTCTTTTGTATATTTACTATTGCTGTTTACTATAACGCAAAAGTATTTCTTGTCCCATCATTCAATTAATCAATGGAATAATCAGTAGAATACTCGATTGTTAAAATAATCGATAGCTGCAGCCCTAGTTAAAATGTAAAATTAAATTGCTCTTGAGTTAGACCTTTGTACTGTATGTTTCTCTTTCTGTCTAGCTGTTGATTTTTCCATCCCTCTCTGTATGTCTGCATCTTCATTTTCCCAGTTTTCCATCCATCTTGTGTGTACACTACACGCTCTTTTAACTCGGTCTATGAGGGTACAGATCCCTGCTCATCTTTGTGGTTGCGTGCGCGCACAACTCTCAAATATTCAACACCGCTGGGACACAGGGGAAGGCGGAAGATTCGGTGGAGGGAATCAACACGCAAACAAACGAAAGGATCCCCCGCATCCATCCATTTATTCATCTGACCAGCAATCCACCCATCTAGCGATGGTTAAATATTTACTAGCGCTAAAGGAAACTGTGTAGCACAACAGGCAGAAAAAAGGGATGGTTGGGGAGGAGTACAAGTGACGGATGAAGCAAGGGAGAGGAGGAAACATTAAAGGCAGATGCTGCAGTATAGCACCCCCTGGAGGCTTAAAATTAATGTGAAGATCAAGAAGTCTGTCAGGGAATGTAACATGGGAGTCAGAGATAATGACTATAATTTCAGGTATTCTTCTACAGTAGGGAAACAGTACATGCTGTACATATTTGGATACTGGTAAGATAATGGAAATCATGCAATCTTAAGTATATCTTAAAATATTGTGTTAATGAAAAAACAATTGTTTGTTGGCGGTGGGAAAACTTTGATATTTTTTTGATTTTAAAAACATTGATACAAAAAACGTTCCTACAGCCATGCTAATTGAAAGAAAGAAACTAAAACAAAGAATGAGAAAGGTCCTGTGTCTGGGAGTAAAGACAGAGCGAGATCCAGAAGGACCTCACTGATAAGGGCTACAGCATTTCTTATTTACACACACACACACACACACACACACACACACACACACACACACACACACACACACACACACAAACACACACACACACACATACACACACACACACACACACACACACACACCAAAACATCTCTTATTTACCAGCTTATGTCTGCACTATTTATGGGGCACTGGGGAGAGGCACAGAAGAGAGGAAGAGAGGAGAGGGGCTAAAATATGCATAGGGGCTGGTTCTTCGGGGACAGACGGGGGGAGTCAGAGAGAGGGAGGAAGACAGAACGAGAGGAGGGAGAGAGACAGGAAGAGAGAGTGAAAGTTGTGGTATGGGAGTGTAAGCGATGGATAGAGATGTGAAAGCAAGTGATTGAGGGAATGGCAGAGAGAAAGCAAACATCTTTGTATGCAGAGGGAGCGACAGGGATGGAAAGAGGCACTGAGAGGGAGTGCAATCAGGAGGGAGAGGGGATGATGCAGCAATGTGTCTGTGCAGCAAAGACCCTTGGGTGTGTGTGTGTGTGAGTGAGGGAGAGAGAGAAAGAGAGAGTGAGCTTGACATCATATGGCCCCTCCGAGGGGTTGAAAGAGGCCAAAGCCTTTTCTAGCTGGCCAAGCAGCCTTCTTCATCCATCCGCACCTCATTAAAACACACACAAATTACCCCATTCTACTTTCTCCGGCAGATGCATGCACGCACACACACAATAACAGCTAGCAGTGGCATTAACCTCCATGGTTGTAGCTCTCCATCTCCCCCAGTCAGCCTTTCTGTCTAGCCCACTTAGAGAGCCCTCCCATGGGGCAATGGAGCTGTGGCAGGCCGGGCACACACACACACACACACACACACACACACACACACACACACACACACACACACACACACACACACACACACACACACACACACACACACACACACACACACACACACAAAAGTGTAACAAGATGGATATAGCCAGAGTGCAGCAGCCAAAGAGGAAGAAGTACAAGGAGCTGAGGGAGAAAAAAAAGTTGAACTGAGCTCCACTTAACTGGAATGAAAACAACAGAATTAAACTCTTCTGACCTGACCAAACTCAGCTGAGTTTATACATGAGTAGAATAGCTCTCTGTAGTTGAGTCAAGCCAAACTATATAAAACTGGTCCCCTCAGATATCACTAAAAATGGACATCCAAAACGGATGCAGAATGGTGTAAATCTATATTTCATTTGTTTAAAGAAAAAAATGTATTATATTAACATTATTAATTCTCCCTTATTAAGTCTCCCTTTGACTCCACGCTCATACAAGTCAGAAAAGTAGTTGAAACTGTTTACTGTACAATGTATTCATGTTAGAAAAAGTAAAAGCAGACCAAACCAACAGTTATTAAGATATGCAGTGTGAGAGAGGCAGTCAAGTTTCTTTTGAATCCAACCTAGCAACCCTGATTTATCCAACTGGTTATTACAATTCATCGGGCTATAAAGATGTTGCGACCTGGTCAGACAACAGGAGAGGAGTCATCTGGGATGGAGTGCATGTAGAAGAGGAGAGAAGATGTTTGTGTGTGTGGCAAAAGTGTGTGTGTGTATATAGAGGTGTGTGTAAGTGAGTGGGAGTGTGTGAGGTGTGAGTTGTGCCTGTGTGTGGACATTAACCGACAGGGTCCAGCAGTCACCCTGCTGTTAAATGGACTGGCCAGCCATATGCCCACCACCTCCGGCCCTACATCACTGCCACTTTGTTTGTGTGTGTGTGTGTGTGTGTGTGTGTGTGTGTGTGTGTGTGTGTGTGTGTGTGTGTGTGTGTGTGTGTGTGTGTGTGTGTGTGTGTCCGTCCCTCTTAAGGTTATTGCACACTGAGCCCACAGAAACCTTGCACACTGAGTCTGACGCGTATTAATCCGTTGCGAAAAATTTCGCAAAACAATACAAAATGTGACGCTGCTGTCAGTCTGCCTCTCTTCTTCTCCCTCACTTCACCCCTCACTTCTCTCTGTTGACAGTAACCGTTACCTCGCTGGCCGTCCTCTCTGCGTCTTTCGGTGGTGCATTTCTGGATAGGCTCACGCCTTCTCCTTGTCAAAACGCATCAAAATGTTTTCTGAAAAAACAGCAAATTGAACTTGATTGATTGAAATTGAAATCTTCGGAGGCAGTGTGTAAACATCACTGACACAACGTCTGAAAATTTCGAACATAAATTTCAGCCTCAGTGTGCAAGGACCTTTAGTGTGTGTCTCTTTGTGTGTGGTGGCTGGGGCAGGCCTTCATTAATTCCACTGGTAGAATTTCTTGAACAGTATTTCTGTCCTATTTTGACTTTCTTTGTCTAAATCTCTGTTACCAACAGCCGGCGCACCAACCACTTTTCTAATTATGTACCAGTCCAACACAGCACTTATCATGGCGTGAACGCCTTGTGCCACTATCAGCTAAACAACTGATTGGGCATCAATATTACTGGCTGCGGCGCAAACTCGACTCTATCCTTCTGAGGTGGACAGTGTAGAGTTTTAAACGGTGAGAGAAGTTCAACTCATTGCCAAAAAGTACTGAGCTTCCAAGAAGTTGACAAAAGCCACTTATTATCTTTATGAAACACAACTCAGCAACGTGTCTATGACAACATGTCTATGACAACATGTCTATGACAACATGTCCATGTCAACGTGTCTATGAACCCAGAACACTAAACATGGGATATCCTATGAGCTCTTCTTGTCAACAGCAGTGGACATACTGTATTCACAGACTGACTACACCAAGCTGAGTTTGTTCTGCCTCTCAAGCACGATGTTGGTTGTGGTGCTTTTGCAGACTCCATGTAACTGTAGTTTGCTTTTTAGTGATCAATTATAAATATTTGTATCTGTGTAGTGGAATTGTAAAGCGCACAACACAAAAAAATGTGCATCGTCGGAGATACTCTCAATACTCTGCGACTAAGTCAAGTTGATCTTCTGATCATCTACAGTATCTATGGTTTGTAGGGTTGCACCAGTCTGACAGTATCAATAAAACAGATAGACAAAAACAGGCTTTACCATGTGGTTATTTCATACAGACCATGTAATTATTTAATGAATTACCGGTGAACATGCTATATCGTGACATATATATCGTTATCGAGATATAAAATGACCTATATCAGGATAGGATATTTTGGATATATCGCCCAGCCCTAACTCAAATAAACTGCAGGCTTTCACACAATCTTCCATAACAACTATGCTGTCTTTTACGTACAGCTCTGGTCAACGCAGCAGGCCACAGCATGCAGAAAGTTACAGATTTCACCTTTAACAGTGCTGGTGTTTGACCTGCAGACTTTGCAAGTCACCAGTCCGGTGCCAAAGGGCTACGAGAGACCAGGAGGAGAAGAAATGGAAGAGGGCAGACCTGGCCACAGCTGGCCCAGGACCTACTCTTGGGTGACTTATATCCTCTCTTCTCTTTCATACGCACACACACACACAAATGTGTCTGGACCCTAAGGACATGAGGCTTGCCAGAACCCTGCTCCGACCTCATGAGGAGAGATGGAAAGAGAAGGACAGAGGAATGGAAATGAGTGGATGGAGAAATACAGATGAACAGTAGATGGAGGGATTCTGTAAAATGATGTTCAGCATCTGGGAGGGATGGAAGGAGGCACTGAAGAAGGTTACTGCATATTGAGGGATGGGTGGAAGCCTAGAAAGAAGGGAGAGGAGGGGAGTGTACATCCCATTTGGGTAAGGAATATTAACTACACTTTCTCTGATATGGTTAGGCACACAGTCCACTGACTGCAGTGTGAGGTCAGTATACCTGCACACCATAATTTCCTAATTTATGCCAGAGAACTATGCACAGACAGACAGTCAGGTCATGTTGAACACAGAGATAGAGTTAAGGGGACCTACCTGTAGTTCTGTCTGAAAGAAGAACTTCTGCGGACACTGGGAACAGTCGTAGATCTTGTCTTCCTGGCCATGGACGGCAAAAATGTGCTGCTGGAGCTTGTTGGCCTGCACAAACACTGAGAAAGGAACAAAAACAGCACAAGTTACACAGTGTTTATTAGTCAATAAGCACATGCTTACCACAACGGAATTCAACAGACCAAAGTGCTCATATTATGCTCATTTTCAGGTTCATAATTGTATTTAGAGGTTGTACCAGGATAGGTTTACATGGTTTAATTTTCAAAAAACACCATATATTTGTTGTACTGTACATTGCTCCAGGTCCTCTTTTCACCCTGTGTGTTGAGCTCCCTGTTTTAGCTACAGAGTGAGGCATCACACTTAGTAAGGATTACTAGACAGTCAGAAGCAGAGTATGAGGGAGTGCCATGCTAGCAGCTAGGCGAGCATTATAACGTGTTACAAAGTGACGCACATTCGTCTCTGAAGTAAAGGCTGGACTACAACAGAGCTGTTTGGAGCAGTTTGTGAACAGTGTTTTCTGTTGGAGATGGTTAAGTCCCTTTGGGGTCCTTTTGGGCTTTTTCACTTTGTAAACCTATAACGTGCATAAAAAAGAAATATAACTGAGCAAAAGGGAACAGTTGAGTTGAGATTTGCCTATTAGGCAAAAAAGATGAATCTGCATTGTTGTGGACATGTCTGTTGCTGGGGCCAAACTAAAGGCAACATCATTTACCAGAACTTTCAAATTGGATTAGCTATTATACTATTTGCCAGATTGTTGAATGGTTAAGCCCAAGATTTGGAGAAAACTGATCCTGTGCCTGTCTGTGAAAGATAATTGAAGGTTTAAGGAAAAGGATTCAGTACATGCAGCTATGTATTACTGAACTGTAGATTCAGAATTACCTGCAATGAACTCAGCCATGTCGCAGATCCGATCTACTGAGGTACTGTTTGCAACTGACTGTTAAAATGAACCCTGCACTGCTATGTACTGTACCAGCAGAGAATGAACCAAACGGCAACTGAATTTTCAGTACAAATAACCCCACAGACACCCACAAACAAAGTGAATGAAGGGCTGACTGAAATGAGGGAGTATGTGTGATAGAAAGAAAAAAACGGAGGGGAGCAAGAGAAAGAAGGAGAGAAAACAGGAAGAGCTATCCTCAGCAGACCTTGTGATATTTATCAATAAATTATCTCTTTTATCTCTCTTTTTTCTTTTTTATTTCCGCTCCAGTGTTGTCTCGTACACTTTTTTCTCTTTCTTTCTCTCCCCTTTGTTTCAGTAAACTTTTGGTTTTCACTGTGAGTGTGTGTGTGTGTGTGTGTGTGTGTGTGTTGAATTATTAAGCCTCCCCATAGGAGTGGTGCCCATCTTACTAATTCATAAGCCACCAAGGAATAGAGTTAAAGTTTAAAGCATTGCTGTGTACCTGGGGGGAGTGAGGCACACAACACAAGACAAACTCAACAACTGAGGGAGGGAGAGGGAGCAGTGAAGTGACAGAGAGAGAGAGAGAGAGAGAGAGAGAGAGAGAGAGAGAGAGAGAGAGAGAGAGAGAGAGAGAGAGAGAGAGAGAGAGAGAGAGTATGGGGATAAGGAGTGAGAGAGCGAAGGCGCAGACTTAGTTTCTGGTAAATTACACCGAACCACAGGTCTAATTTGGTCATCCAGCATTTTGTTTGGGTCCTCCAGTGGATTTAAGAGACACAAGGTACTTCTTATTTGGCATGTTTGGAGGTAATATTGCATGGACACATGCAGAGTTTTGTCAGTCGTTCTTCAGCAGCAGCACCCTGCTGGAATATTACTCCCACAGTTAGACATGTTAAAACAATGAATGTTCCTGATGTGATCTTACTGTTAACCCAAAATACATTTACTCTACTGTATTCATCATGATGCAGGTAACCCAGAGAGAGCCATTTACTGAGCTACTATGACATGTACTGGAGCTGATTCCAGGGGAGATTTAAGTGCAAACCTTGCTTCCAGCTGCAATATTAACATCATCTGGCATTTTTACCAAAATAAGTGACAAGCTGTGACCTGTTTTGGTGCTTAGAGAAGGTGTGGTGGTGGCAGTCTGCTTTAATAAGGAACATACTATCCTTGGTGGCATGGCTATTATAAACTTTTAGCTTCATATTCATCTATGATTAGAACAGTTAACATACTGCGGTGTAGCTAAAACACAAAGCAAAACAGTTCTACAATATTAATTCAGTATTAGCGTAAGACTGTTAGTAGTATATTTTATAGGTGATATACAGTGCTGTAAAAAGGATATACACAAAAGAAAAGAATGGAGGAAAATGCTGAATACGTATCCCTTATTTCCTTAATACTACCAAGGAAGTTACGTTTTTGGCTCGGTTTGTCAGCGGGATTATGGGGAAACTACTGGCCTGATGTTCTTGAAACTGTATTTTTGAATTGAATTAACTGAATTCTGGAGCAGATCTGAATCAGGCCAGATGCACAAATTACTTTTCACTTTTGTTGACATTGCAAGATAAGAGATGAATGTCAGAGTAATTGGAAAAATGAGTTCCTGAAGGGAGAATTCACACTGCATTAACATTGTGAGACAGGGCATTCTTTGGCGGAGGTCTGTGCTCTTGGAGTGCCCTTCTACTTGTTAATAGTTTCCTATGGTATACTAGAGTGAAGTCCCTGCTGTGTAGTTTGTGTATGTATGTGTTCTCCATGTCTCTGTGTCCATTTTAAATGCAAAGCAGATAGGACACAAGTGAGTAGGAGTTTTCTGTGCTGCGGTCCTTGAAGGTGAATGTGGGTCTGTCTCTCACCTGTGAAGCAGACGGGACACTTGAAGGTACCTCCCATGCCTTCGAAGCTGTGCTCTATCAGGTGGCAAAGCAGCTTGGCAGGTGAATCAAACATCTGGTTACACAGCTTGCATTCGTGATTGATGCCCTCCTCTGCAAATAGGAGACAGACACACACGTGTAGGCCGGGTTAAGCAACATGAAAACAGCAACGTATGACATCATTTTAGAATATTATCGCAACACTCCCGACAGATGTCCGCACGTACAGAAACTGTCAGACGCGGTCAAACTGTGATGTATATACTGTATGTATACTGATGTGTGAAGAAAACAAAATGATACAGATAAAACAGAAAACCGGTAGACACAGATAAGAAGAAATGCACTTGTAAACCATACAGAAATGATAGGAATATCAATAGAATGATGATGATTAAAAATAATGAGGTACATCCACTAGTTTTAACTCTGTCACCGTCACTATAATAACATTAACAATGGCTCTGTTCAGCAACTTACGCAGTGCAATGGAGCGATTAGTGATTAGTTATTAATTACACATGTGCTTGGCAAATCAAAATGTCAGCTGTGAAAAAAATCAAACTTTAGTTTCACTCCAAATTTCCCCATTCGGTCATATTCCATTTCTAACTAACAGGAATTCGAAATACACAATGTACCACTTGTTTCAGAAATAATATGATATAGTACAATTACATATGTAAAGATTTCTTCTTTTTTTTTGAGGATTTGTTTTTTTTTTTTTGGGGGGGGGGGGGGGGGGGGGGGGCATTTTCAGCCTTTATTTTGATAGGGTAGCAGAAGACATGAAAGGGGAGAGAGAGGGGGAATGACATGCAGAAATGCGAGTCGAACCCGGGCCCGCCACGTCGAGGATTAAATCTCTATATATGGGCGGGCGCCCGCTCTACCACCTGAGCTATCCAGGCGCCCACAAAAAGCTACACTGAACTGCAAACAAACGAAATCATCGCACCTCACTGGCAGACATTTTCATTTCATTTGAAAAACTATGAATTTAGGGATCAGCCCCAGATCAGTTAAGTTGTCAAGTCATACACTCCTTCCTCACCCCTGCTGCATGCCCTCCTTTCATTTTTCCGTCTCCCTTGAACACTCCCCCAACACTCACACACACCAACTCCAGTGCCATATCTGCCCCAGCTGGTAATTGCCTGTCCTCCCCACCGGGGCTGTGGATGATCTAGCTTTCCTATAGCCATCCTCCTTTCCCTCCCTCTGTCCTCGTTATCTGCCTTCCCCCACTGCAGTCATTCATCCATCCCTCACTTCGTCCATCCCTCTCTCCATGTCCCCTTATCGCCCCTCTTAGTCCATCACTTGCTGATTAATTTGTGTGGGCTCTAATTCAAACCCCTCACCCCTTGTTACCTCTCTTCATATATACTATGGTTCCTTCCCCGTTTTTCAGTCGTTAAACGTCTCTTTACTACCAAGTCTCTCTGTCCATATGCTCCATCAGACATACTTTATATAAAACATTTTCTATGAACATCTAATGCGTACAAACTGTAGGTCTGACTGTCTCCACGGCACTGTGTCAGCGTTGGAGTATGGCTACACTGGCTTATTATTATGGGAAAGGGGGAAAAATATGCTCTTGGTTGTCTGTATTTCTTTAAACCAATCTCAAACGTCTTGGGCGGCGTTAAGCCATGGGTACAGCAACAGTGCCCCCCCGTGCGCCCCCCCATAATCATGCTAAATGATTTTACACGCCACACACATCGTAAGTCACGCTAGAAAAAATGGAACAATGAGAAAGATCACATTCAAATATAATCAGGCATATCTTCACGACAAACACACAAGAGACTGTCCCCGACCCTAGCCTAAATCCTTCCTGGTCACTTTCTGATTATACCAAGGTTTTTGTGTGTCTGTGTGTATCTGTGTCTATTTTTAGGAAGGTGTGTGTGACATCAAAGCACCCATGGTGAAAGGCCAGATGAAAAGTGGGCGTCATAAACACACACACACACACACACACACACACACACAAACCCCGTGACGATCTCCTGCCTGTTGTCCTTATCACCGTGTAACATAACGGACCAATGCCCCAGTCGCCCACACACACACACACACACACACACACACACACACACACACACACACACACACACACACACACACACACACACACACACACACACACACACACACACAGGACTGTAGAGCCTGGAGAGATCAGATGGGGTTTTCTGTGGGCCAATCTGTGACCCCTCGTGAAGTTGCACACAAACCCACACACATACACCAAAACACTAACACATACAAACATGCATACACACAGAGATGCACAATTCATGGTGAACACAGTCAGTGTCTTTTTTTGCTTTTTTATCACTTATCTCATGTAAGTGTGTGTGTACTCTCTCTCTCTCTCTCTCTCACACACACACACACACACACACACACACACACACACACACACACACACACACACACACACACACACACACTCTAACAACATTCAGAGCTGCAGGGGATCGCAGGGTTAATAACGTCTTCAATCATACATCCATGACACCCATACTGACTAATACACACACACACAAAGATTCCTATCTCTCCTTGCCTCAAAGGCCGACACAAGGGTGCCCTAATCCCGTCTCAATAGCTGCGAGAGAGAGTGTGCGTGTGTGTGTGTGTGTGTGTGTGTGTGTGTGTGTGTGTGTGTGTGTGTGTGTGTGTGTGTGTGTGTGTGTGTGTGTGTGTATTGGGTGCCACATGGGCTTATATGGATGAGATGGTATGCTCCATGGTCCCGGTCCCCAAACATCCCCTGTCCACACACAACACACACACAAACCTCAAAGGCTGCAACGTTGTGTGGGGCGCCAGTGTGTCCGAGACATACTGAGACAGATAGAGGTTCATTATCATTTACAAGGAGATTGAAACAGCAGGAGAGAGTCACATGGAGACACACAGAGAGAAAGAGGGAGGGAGGGAGAGAGAGAGAGGGGGGGAGGGAGGGAGGAGTGTACAGCACTACCAGATCAATCAATTCAATTTCATATTTTAATTATCATGTAAACAGTCCTTGTCTGAGTGAAAGTACGCTTTGATTTAACAATTACTTGTTTCAACAGAACAGAAGCAAAAGACAAAACTGAGAGAAAGAGATAGAGATACAAAAGGCACAGATAGAGACAGAGGGTAAATAGGTAAGCAATGCCTACGCTTCAGTGATCTCAGTGTGTGTATGTTTGTATGTGTGTGTGTTGGCTCTTGCCCTCATTAGGGGAAATGCTCTCTTTAGAAGTTGGCTCACACTCTCCCACGCCACCAGGATCAGAGAATGTGGTCAAATATTGGCTACCTTTGCATGTACGCAGCGACGTGCCTATTACCCGTAGTCCATGAGTTTAGAATGGGACATCCCCACTGGTCTAATACATGCTGTGACAATGTTACTGCAGGTATTCTAGTTGAAACTACAAAAACAAAAATCACCAAATGCATACATCACATTTATAGAAATGTGGTTATTATGACATATATATAAATTATATGCGCTCTACGCAACCCAACTCTAGCAATGTACATAATTACACTAACTTACCAGGGTATGCTGGTATGCCTACTTGAGTCACACTGACAGTATATATATATATATATATATATATATATATATATATATATATATATATATATATATATATATATGTCCACACAGACACGCACACACACACACACACACACACACACACACACACACACACACACACACACACACACACACAGTACATAAACATATGGTAGAAGAAGGCAACACGTAACACAAATGCCCAGTGGCTAGTAGATCTAAGAGTAGTCCACAGCAACCTCCCAAGACAAGACCTAGGAACCATCACGTTGGCAGATGCTAGGGTCTGATATGATCCACACCTACTGTCTAAAGAAGCTGACTGCACTCCATGGACGCATAGCTGCTTCATAGGGCGGGACTTGCCTAGAAGTTGCGTGGGATCCATAATAACGCGACCCACCCAGAGTGAATAACACAAGGCCAGACAGTCCTGATCAGGAAGG
Organism: Gymnocephalus cernua; assembly: GCA_023631565.1. Taxonomy (NCBI): domain Eukaryota; kingdom Metazoa; phylum Chordata; class Actinopteri; order Perciformes; family Percidae; genus Gymnocephalus; species Gymnocephalus cernua. The sequence continues at coordinate 8,689,984 of CM042431.1, forward strand.
ACCCCCAGAAGGAAGACATTCCTTCCAAGTACCTTCCAAGTATTTTCATTGACAAGCCATCCAAACAATGGCTGCAGCTCGATTATTATGTCATTATTTGATCAATCATTGAGCCTTTAAAATGTCAGAAAATAGTCAAAGAAATAGTCAAAGAATCTCCATCTCCAGACAGTTTAAAACTCAAAAATATTCAACTTGCAATCATGGAAAATCCCTGACATTTGACAAGCTGGGACCAGCAAATGTTTCACTAAGAATCTAAATAGTTGTTGATTATTTCAATAATATATATTTTCATTAACATAGCATAAGCACAAGCAGAAAAGTGCTTCTAATGTTTTATTCTTCCATCTTTTTTTTCTCCTGTATGTGCAAATGTGCAATCATGTGTCTGGAGCACCACACACAGGATGACATTAATGAAGCCATCAGCCTTACAAAAGAAACTTCAGAGGCTAATTAACAGTCAATCAATTATTGGTTGAGTGAAAAAGTGGCTACAGATGAAAAAAGACAAAACTACAGTGAAAGAGGGAAAGAGAAAGGCAGAGAATTGAAGGGAAAACAGTGAGGTGCAGAGAGATAATTGGGCTGTCCGGAACAAGGGCATAGGGGGAGGCCTCCAACGCTTCTGTGTGTGTGTGTCCCATGAAAGAGTTCCCTTTTCTGACAAATACATTGTTTTGATCAGTGTGTGTGGGGACCGCAGTCTCTGTGTGCTGTCCCCCTCTGAGACCCAGTCCGTGCGTGAC
>CM042431.1:8693235-8715735 GCA_023631565.1 Gymnocephalus cernua
CCCTCCTCTCATCTTCCATTTTCCCTCTCTGTTTCTATCACTCTCTCTGTGAGGTAATTGTTGATATTTTCATCATCTGTTTACTCCGTCATCTATTATCTGTTTACTCCGTTACACCTAGTTAAATGAAGATGGGAAGTAGAGGTATACCCCTTGCATACAGAAGAATCTCACTCTACCGAAACAACCTGCTTTTGACCCAGTCGTTTCTGTCAGAAGACCGAAACGCACATTCCAGTCTGAAACTTTAAGATCTCTGCCTATCCACAAAATCACTTCATGTAAACTAAGGGCCAAATAAAGTTTCTGTTTCACTTCAGTTTCTAGTGAACACAGTTAACAGCTATTGGCTTCTCCGATGGCAGATGATGGGTACATGAAAGTCCAGTGGTATTATAACATACATCAGTTACCTACATTCACCCTTGAAACTTTTCAAGGCAATTAGTGATAGCAACATCCACCATACAAAAGGAAGGGAAAACAAGAGCAGGATTAAACCTAGTATATGGCTGAACCATGTATGATCCATGTGCTGAATTGTGGGAAAATTGTTACACAGGTTGTGTCAGTGGTGTCTATAATGTGTACATCTGAATATTAAATGTTCATCTGCAATTTTCTGTGGTGGCCCCAGTATATTAGTTCCTAAAGTCTACTGAAGTAGCATATCACATGACACGGTCAATATACGTCTGAGTCAAATAATTGAGGACGGCTTTAATTTAATACATTTGACATACAATCATGCTATTTTAAACAAGTTGTTGTCATCTAAAGTGTCATTGTGTATTAATGTTACTTTCAACACTGTGGTAGGGAAGTAGTCTACAGGGGAGACTTTGTTTTGCCTCTAAGTTGATGCTCACTTCTGTGAGCTGCAGCATCTATTCATAGACTAACTGAAACCTACTCTTTACATTTGCTACCACTTGACTTGACAACTTCACTGCCAATTTCTCATTCGCTCCGATCGCCAAGCTTCCTGCTCTGAGCACATCCACCGTCACTCTCAACCACACACACACACACTACCTATGCCCACACTATGCTACTCTCATAACATATGCATCAATCTGTGTCACCCCCTACAAATATATCACTACATTTGAAAGACATATACAGGAAATATATGTATGCAGAAACCGCATATGAATCGAGGAAGTTTATCAGATGATCGATCATGGAGGCAAAGAAATCACCAGTGGAAACACTTTAGCGCCACTCCATTTTCAAAGAGTAGCCAATGGGGAATGGTGTGAATTCATCACTCAGTGACTGACTTTTTTCGCATTCATAGGGATGGTCCCCTCTTTGCAGTGGTTCAGCCAATAACAGGGCTTTCCCTTGAAAAACGTACAACAGGAAGGAGGCTAACAAGTTGTTTTTTCAGATGTACCTAATGAAGAAAGATGACTTTGAAGCTATCTTGAGTACAAATACAATTCTATGAACCTCTCCAGAGTGTGTATTTGCTCAATTGTTGTGGTTGTTTCTATGGTGCCGAACTCACCCGAAAGTGTTTTTTCCCCCAAACTGAAAAGTTTTGGGAGAAAACGCAGAAGTATTTGTCTTTTTTTTTTTATATACCACATGCCCCCTTAGGGGCTCTGTTGACATCTTACATTATCCTGTAATAAATGTAAATAAATATTTTCAGTGGAAACACTCTCTCTCTCTCTCTCTCTCTCTCTCTCTCACACACACACACACAAGCAGACACACTATTGGCAGGCAAGGGCAGCATGTGGTGATACCCAATTTGTGTGTATGATGAAAGGAAGCACAAATTGAGCATATTTGTGTAGTGCAAAAGTGCATGTATGTCTTGGAAGGAGACGTGTGTGTGTGTGTGTGTGTGTGTGTGTGTGTGTGTGTGTGTGTGTGTGTGTGTGTGTGTGTGTGTAGCAGCTTGGATTTTCCCTATCAGATTACATAACAGTAGGAAGCTGGAGCGCTCAGTCCTGTAGAAGCCAAAAGTCCTCTCTTTCACTCACTCACTCACACTCACACACACACACACACACACACACACACACACACACACACACACACACACACACTTCCTGTACAACATATGTACATGAATGAATAAATGAAAAACAAGACATTTCTTCGTTGTGAATTTGGCAATTATTCTATTTTGTTCCGATAACATTGTACTCACAATAGCTGTGATTTGGACACATCTTTACAGCAGAGCAGATAGTATACGCATGGCATAAAGGCATTTCTGGATAAATCATTTTACCTTCGGTCTCTACTGTAGCTTGACAATGCAATGGACAATACAGTACAATGAATAACTTCAGGTGTATTTACTTTTTATTTTTTATTTCCAAATAAGTGGCTTAATTATCGTGGTTCAGCTGGGGGTTTGTTAAAAAAAAACCTCTTATTGCTGTCTAATTTGACTTTTGGTTGTAAAGCTGTGTCTACTGACACACGTTTGAGCCCCCAAATCAAAGCATTTAAATCTGAAAGAAAATACAGAAACAAAACACAAAACGATTGTGTGCAATAACATAATGTGAAAAATCTGTCCAAATTCACAAGAAGTTTGTATACAGTGTATGTTTCCGGTGCACTTTTGCAATTCAAATTATATTTATCTCTGTTTTGTCTTTTATATTGTTCTTCTACTTTATATTGTTAGATTTATATAGTTATATATTTTATTGAATTTCTTCTTATATTTTTTGAAAAGCAAACTAAGAGCAATGCACAAAAATTCCAATGTACTTCTATGGCCCGGTACCTGTGGTAGTGGCAATAAACATCTATTAGGGCTGCACAATTAATTGCAATTTTATTGTTGCGCAATAGTTGTTAAAAGGCAAAATATGCGTCAAACCATTCTAAAACAAAGTATTGTGGTGCTGCAGAGACATCCCAGCCTACAAATTGTATCCTACAGACTAAAGAAAAAAACTTAGTTTGGTACAGATCCTGCAAAAAAAAAAATCACACTTGAATCACTTTTATAATATATATATATATATATATATATATATATATATATATATATATATATATATATATATATATATATATATTTTTTTTTTTTTTTCAATGAAAATGAGAATAATGATCATTCCCTCTAATATCGTGAATCATATCGCAATCGCAATATCAGTCAAAATAATCGCAATTAGATATGTTCCTAATATCGTGCAGCCCTAACATCTATTCTATTCTACAGAACAAGGCTCGAACAGCAGGAAGCAGGCGGATGCTGAAACACTGCATGCAAGGTCATTTAGTCAAACATATTCTGTTGTTCATAAACACACACCAACACAGGATGTTCAGTGTCATCTGGAGAGCACTTGACTGTAACAACGAGCAGCTGATATGTAAGTCTTGTCTCATCATACGTAATGAGACTTTAATTAATATTCAAACAGGAGAGTTGCACACATCATCGCTCTGGCCTTGGAATCATCGCTCAGGACTTTCACAGGAAAATGGGGATTTACGGTTTCCTCCAATAAGCACAGGGAACGCACACACACACACACACACACACACACACACACCTCTTTTTAGCTCGTTAGCAGGGATGAGAGTAATAAATGCAGAGTATATTTGTGTTTAGAATCTTAATTGAAAGCTTGAAAGTGGCCAGGAGGGAATAAGCCTAATCACTGTGTGTGAAAAAACCATAAACACACACACACACACACACACACACACACACACACACACACACACACACACACACACACACACACACACACACACACACACACACACACACACAGCTGTGCCATAACATTTAAAAGGATAACATTTAAAACTGAAGTAGCCTACCTCTCTTTCTCTAGGTGTCCATTCCTTCTTTACTTCCTTCCTTCCTTCCTTCCCTCCCTCTTTCTCTCTCTCCTGTCCCTTTTATGTCCTCCTTTCCTCCTCCTGTTTTTTTTCTTCCCACACTCACTCCATTCTCCCATCTGTTTACATATGTAGAACACAACTACAGCCCCCTGGATGCACATCAACAGTATGGATATGTGTGTTAAACTGTATGTGTGTTGATGCTGGTTAAAGCTATAGCAGACATCCACCAGGAGTTATAAAAAGTGTTAATGGTGGTTCAGGGCATGCCCTACAGTAATTGATTACATGTATTTACTAGTGCAGGTGTTTTTTTTATATTATCTTTTTTTTATCTTGTCTTATGTATTTCAATGGTATGATGGAAAAGTAACACATATTATAAGGAGACTGAAGGAGAAAGCGTTAGAAAGCCACATTTGGAGGTGGATCAAACCTGCGGGCCCACCGAGGTGCAACAGCAAACACACACACACACACACACACACACACACACACACACACACAGACACACACAGACACACACACACACACACACAAAATCATCCGCCCATCCACTCGCCCATCCAGGTTAGCAAGCATGTCTGTACCCAGGGCTAATCACCACGGCAACCGCAATCAAGGCTCTGATCTAGTTGTCAAGGTGATGGAGAGATGGTCACCCCTGACTGTCTCTCCCTTTCTCTGAATGGCTTAATCACTCTGTTTTGGATACAACTGTTAATCCCATTTTTATCCTTTGTATCGGGACAGATGTAACATTTTATAAGACAGTCTGTTTAAAGAGAGCAGGTGTGTGAGACAGGTTGGAGAAAGAGGTAATACATTGACAGGGAACGGTATAGGGAGGGAGAGAAGAGGTCTGTCGTGTTGATTGACGATTCAATAATCGTTCTTTTTGGTGCTAAATCTAACAGATATGTGTGTATGTGTTTACCTACCTCTAATCCTATCCTGCTGTTTACTACTGGTGTGTGTGTGCGTGTGTGTGTTTCTTTAATCTGTGCTCCCAGGGGGAGTCAGAGGGAGCTAGCAGGCTTATCCCTGCTGCATCTCCCAAATACCACTAAAAAGCCAATCTCCATTCCATTCCACAACACACACACACACACACACACACACACACACACACACACACACACACACACACACACACACACACACACAGTAGGAAAAAGGCCTGAGAGACGTGCTTCATTTTCTGTTCACCAAACTGTGAATGCACATGTTGTCATATGCAATTACATAAAATAAAGCAGCTAAAATAGGTTCTCTCTGAGATCTTTAAGTAGTGTGATATACTATATAGACTTACATATTTTATATATTTTGTATATCAATTGTCTTATTCAGTCTTTACACTTGATGCTTCACAATTAAAAATAAAATTGAAGTTATCTCATCTCCCGACCACAGAGCGTCACTCCCAGGATGGTAATTAACCCATTAAGAAAGTCCTTTCTTAAACATGACAGTCACTATGCAAGACGCCACCGACCATTTTCTGCTAACAGTGAAATAAATAATAGTAAAATATTACACAATGTTATTACAGTACAAACCACCTAACTGTAACAGAAAGTGCAATTGAAACAATAAAAAGCATTAATACTCTAGGTAAACTTTACTAGTACATACAATCAGCACTTTCACGTCTGCATTCTGCAGGACTACACAACACAACCTCAAAACCTGACCGAGGAAGAAGAGGGAAGAAGGGAGCAGGAAAGAGGAGAGGAGCAGAGCCAATAAGAGCTCACAGCAGGATGCTAATAATGCAGCTCCAGCTGTACCAGTTAACCTGCAAACTGCCCATCTGGACCCAGAGAGAGACAGAGACAGAGACAGAGAGAGAGAGAGAGAGAGAGAGAGAGAGAGAGAGAGAGAGAGAGAGAGAGAGGGAGAGAGAGAGAGAGAGAGAGAGACAGGGGGAGTGGTACGGAAAAAGAGAGTCTTTAGAAATAGGTCTATAATTAGTCTATGAAATATCGGTGTAACTAGTAAAGAAAAGAAAAAAACTAATTTTAGTCCGACCAGCAGTCCAAAATGCAGAAATATCCATTTTACAATTATATAAAAAAGAGAAGGCAACCATCCCTCATATTAGAAGCTGGAAACAGACAATGATTAAATTCCTATTAGAGCAATGAATAGTTCTCAGTACAAATACAGATGTGATTTAAGGTGTCTTCATGGATTTGTTTCGTTAGTTAGTTCTGTCACAAATCACAAGACAACAATTTATCCTCATGTTGTATCAGAAGAAACATTCAAGTAATGGAAACAAAACAAAAGCCAATTGGAAAGACATAGAACAGTGTGAAAAAGAGAGAGCGAGAGAGAGGAATCTGGCCACATCATCAGGTGTACTGGGGTGGACAAGTGGACACGCATATGAACACACACACACACACACACACACACACACACACACACACACACACACACACACACACACGAGTGACCTTGGTCCAGTCTGTCTGTCCTCGCCCCCTGCCCTGGCCAGCTACATCCCCCACTGAGCCACCCTGCCTGTCTCTCTCTCTCACACACACACACACACACACACACACACACACACACACACACACACACACACACACACACACACACACACACACACACACACACACACACACACACACACACACACACACACAGTGCCATACCAGGCCGTGCCAAACTGAACCACGCTGTGGTCATAGAAACAATACAACAAACAGACTAGAAGAGAGCAGAATAGCAGGATACAGAGTAGACAAGAATAGGAAAGTGAGGAGAGGCTGAAACCAGATTTGTTTTATTGATTCCAAAAACTCACACACTTCTAAAACACACTCAACCTCAACACAAAATACACAGCTAGCCAACTTTAAACCTCCCTAAAGCACACATGTATCGCCTACACACACACACACACACACACACACAAACGCACGCACGCACGCACGCACGCACGCAGAGCTGTATGCTAATGAAGACAGTAAATCACTACTAGGTCATGTGTGGAAAAGCCTGCCAGATACCTGCAACCATGGCTAGAGACCTCCCTCAGCCACACACTGTGTATGTGTGAGTGTGTGTGTGGGCGTGTGGGTGGGTGAGCAAAAGAGATGGAGGATGCCTGTTGGCTGTAAACATGACTGCTTTGAGAAAAGCACCAAAGAGGCACAAAATGGCAAAACATACAGTATCTATCAACAGTGTGAAAGATCGTCCATATTTCACAGTAAAAAATGCTGTCTTTGTTTTCCCAAATACAAGCTGCGGATGGATGAATACCAACTATAGATATACATAAAGTCAACAAAGTCAGCAGGATGGAGTAAAAACGCCCTATTTCAGAAACAGCAGTTTAAAGCATGCTTTAAACTGCTGTTTCTGAAATAGGACTGTCCTACCCCACATTTTTTTCTTTTCCTCTTAGCATTTATCTTTCTTACTTTGTAGCAAAATGACCAATCCCCAGTAGTTTGCACTCAGTAAAGCCACTCTCCCACTGGACAAAAAAACAACTAACACCCACTAACATCTTGCTTTGGACTTCAGTGGTAAAGATTGCAATCAACATTCATTCCCAGGACAAATGACCGCAGTAGTCACAAGTATTTATCGGTTCCAGCTGTTATCGACAGTAAATAAAACATTACACCCGTGAGGACGCGCACATTTTTGCCACATTTCCCGTGTGATGCTATGAGGCGCGTCATCTCTGGCCACAAATTCTGTCTGTCTCTGCCCAAGCAGCGTTCCACCATTGTTCCAAATTAGTCAGCTCAAAGTTCAAAGAGAGACTGAAACAGACATGAAAAAGAAGATACCACCGTACCATTTTCACTGGCCTCCATGCTGCCTTCTGCTGTTTACTAAGAGAATGACAGTGTACGAAGAGTGAGCGGTCGGAGCTGAGGAGAATCTAAATTTAGTCGAGAAGTGAATGTACAGCAGAGTTTGCAGTTTTGCGCACTGTATCTGAAAGCTGTAGGAGAAGTTAAGACCCATTTTCTGTGTGTGTGTGTGTGTGTGTGTGTGTGCGTGTGTCCAAGCTATCCTAAGAACATTTAATCAAGGTAACAGTTTAGTGAAAAGACATGTCCAGCTGGGTGGACCAGGTAATGCTCAAGCTTACAAAGGAGCACAATCACCCCTCAATCACTCGGACCAACATGGCCACTCCTATAAAGAAACAAGCTGCCAATTACCTGCTCCAAGTTGTGATCAGCTACACCACCGTGAAAGATGAAGCACCAATATAATCTGATTATGATTATATAAGGGCTACGGTATGGATAATTAAGTGCGTAAGGTGCTGTGTATTAAATGGCTTATTCTATTTGCTGTGATGGATTACATAGCCCATGGTATTTTTAAGTTTTTGTTTTCACACCGCTAGGCCTGGGCGAAAAATCGATTAAATTAATTCAAATTTTTTGTTGCGGGCGATTTAAAAAATAAGTAAATTGAGTTTTTGTGTAATGGCGCATTTTTGTCTCTCCGGAGCTTCCGTAGAGTTAGTTTCACATAGCAGTATGGCAAGCGACAACAACAACATCATAGCACACACGAAACAGCAACAGCAAGTGACAACATGGCTACCGGTGAGAGTGGGAAGTTTGTTCCCAAGAAAGGAATAAAATCATCTGTTGTTTGGAACTGGTATGGGTTTGCTGCGACAGACGTGGAGCAGCAAACCCCGCACTGCAACATTTGCCTAAAGCCCATCGCCGTCAAAGGCAGCAGCACCACAAACCTATTCCAACACCTGAAACAGAGACATCCAGCCGAATATAGTCTCTCCGAATAGTCTCTCCGAGACGAACAAAACCGCAGTGACCAACAAACCTTAGCTAAAAAACAGCTAACTGTAGCCGAATCCTTTGCACAAGGCACCGCATATGACAGGAAAGGGGCACGGTGGAGAACAATCACCGAAGCGGTCGCTTTGCACATAGCCAAAGACATGGTACCCATATATACCGTGGAGAAGACGGTAAGTTGTCTGCCGTTTGTACTTATTGCTTTCCTTAATAAGTAGGGTTGGGTTCCGAAACTCGGTGCCAATAGCTCCCCGGTTCTGACGTAAACGGTAGTAACGAGACCGAATAAGAACGAAAATTTCAGTGCCTTATTTCGGTGCCTGACTTTACACTACACTCGACAGCAGGTAACGTTAGCCTACCTTTAGCTAGCAGTTGGATTACGGTTAACACGGTTAAAATGCTGACAGGTAACGTTAAACAGTGTAAAGTGTAACTGTATATCAGCACTGGGACGCAACAGTCTGCCGACGTCGGAAAAACACATATGGTACATTCACTGAAACTGGTAACATACAGGTGCATTCAAAGTTATTGTAAAATACCCTTTTCCCATCTGGTTGTTGTTTTTGTCGTTCAACAGCAATTTACTGGTGAAATAAGTTATTGTGTATTATAAGTCATAGTTATTACATTACTATTAAATAATTTAATTTTGACCATATGGCCTTAGTAATAAACAATGTGTTATTAAATGTCACAGACTGTTGTTTAGTAGGCCTATCCTTCTTGTTTCTTCTTTTTTTTTAAACTTTCTTAAAAAGTATCGGTTCAGGCACCGTTTAGGCACCGGCACCGTTTTAAAAGTACCGATTTAGCACCCTATTAATAAGTAGGGGGGGAAAAAATCGGAAATCGAATTAAAAAAAATAAAATCTGAGATTTTATTTTTAGGCCATATTGCCCAGCCCTACACACCGCAAAAGACTTCTGTGTGTCAGCGCTTTATCCTATTCATACTGGATGGAACACAAACAATACGCTATGGCTGTTGACATGTTGCCAGGACAGCTACATTTGAGTTGACCTGGAGAAAAAATGACAGCAGCTGTCTAAAACGCTAACTGTACATGTCAGGGTTTGATGCCAGTCCCTAAATATCATCAAAGAGCAAAAGCTTCTTTCTACACTCAACATTTTGCACCTTCAGCAGTCACACTGGGAAAAGACCATCAGAAAAGAGGAGATACTATTGGAGATATTGGACCTGCTCTTTCTTACTTGTTGCCATAATTGCTGATCTCTTGACTGAGTTCTACTGCGGGATCAACTCTGCTCTGTAGAATCAGATCAGGAATGTTAAGGATATTGTAGATAAAACAAAAACGTATATTACAACATATTAAAAGGATAAATAAAAATCACACATTTTTTTATTACCTATACCACGTGTAATGTGTTTAATCTCTAATTGCCTTTTTGCTTTCAGACGCGGTTCCGATCCACGGAGGATGTGTGCAGATCATCAATGATCACAAATATAATGTTGCTTCAAAAAAACAAATGTGTGCACTGCAGAGACAGAAGTTACATTTGTATGCTTTCTAGAAAAAAGTGTAACCTGCCAAAATAATGTAAATGTTCAATGTACTGCATTTGAATAATAAAATAGCTTCTCCATGCTCTCACACACACACAAGCACACACAAAAACAAAAACACACACTTCTCACTTCTGTCAGCCTCAAATACAAACAAATAAATAAATGAACACAAAGTTATTAATTATTCTGAGGCAGGAATCAAATATACATGTGTCTAGAGATTTGTGTGTGTGTGTGTGTAGACTTATAAAGAGAATCCCAAAAGATAGACGGAGAGGCAGAGCAACAGACGGAAAACATAGACAGACAACAATACAGAAAAAAATATTAAGCACACATTCAGGAAACGTATATCCAATAATGTTAAGTACACATTTGACATCTATATACATGAATAAAGCTCCCATTTAAAGATGCTATAATCCATATTTTTATACATATTCAAATGTGTTTATTAGGATAAACCCCTTGAGATGCATCATCTCATTCATTACTCGTAGCGATGAACCCACAGAGAATCATCACCAAACTCTCCCCCCTCATCTTCATGGAGTGCTGACTGTCTTTAAGCTCATTGTTTTGGCTTCAAAAATAAAAATAAAAATGGTGTCAGCATGAACATATCTTCACATGTATTCTACTTTATAAGAACATACTATATAATGTATTTGCCATAAACCCAGTGACTCATGGCACCAATGGCAGGGCTTCTGTTGTCTGGAAACTGAAATAAAATGGGCCCCTCTTTTGCAGCTAATAAGCATTAAAAAGCGGATAGAGGCGACTTGACAGCAGCGTATGGATTAAACATTCAGTTTGACGTGCACACTAAAATGCACATCCACGTCCATGCATTAACAAGTGCTCCGTTAGCCAGTCCTCCAGTCTACTTAAGAGAGTTCACATGCAGAGCAGAGGGACTGCTGGGAATCACAGTTTAGCCATCTTCTCTCGCTCATTGGCTCTGTCTCCCAGTCTCACAAACAGACAGACACGCAAGAACAAACCCTCCGACAGTCGCACACATTTCATACACAGCAACACTGTCTCTCTGTCAAGGCCTCAGGTTATACCATTAATTACATCTGACACCGCTTCTTGTGTGTTTGTGTGTGTGTGTATCTACAATATGTCCCCCAGGCCTTGAGTAGGGAAAGTGAGGTTCAAAGACCCCCTGCCAGAATGCTAAATCAATATTAATACATGCTCACACACTCACACACGCGTGCACGCTTACAAAGACGCACACACTTCCCACAAAGAGTTGTCAGTGCAGTGGTTAGAGGGCATTGTTTCATTGTCTCTGTGGTGCTCTCCTTCCTTTCCATCAACCTCTCTCTCTCTCTCTCTCTCTCTCTCTCTCTCCTGCTACACTCCTCTGTTTTGCTTCTCTTTGGATTCTCACCTCAACAGGTACAGTGGAGCCACACAATAGATACTGCGTAAAGCTTGCTCCGGCAGTCCCATCAGCTCTGTGTTATTGTTGTAGTGTAAAACACGAGATACTTAGAGCAAGCACTTTTTGGTTTGATGTGCAAAAAACGTATTATGACTTGTGTTTCATACTTGGCAGACACTGGTTTGTCTTGGATGATTTTACAGAATCTAGTGGAAACTGTGGAGTTGTGTTTCTTCTCTCAGTCTTTGCCTCCTGCGTTTGTTCCCTGATATCATCTATGATTTGTTATTATTTACTGTGTCAGATTATAGTCTAGACGTCTCTGACGTTCTCATTGGCTACAGCCTTACTCGCTCCGGTATGACCAGTAGCTTATGGTGGCCAGTGTTAGCAAACTTTAGATAGTTTGCTACCTTTACAACGCCTCTCTACTATTATGCTATGTTTTAGAATCTACCATTTTCTCATAACTGGCGCTGCCCAGCAACAGATAAATAGGTCATTTTAACTAAACAAAATCAAATAGCAGAATTGACCACGCTGATTATTTGTAATCCTCATCACATTTTTAGGTCAACAGCCACAAATGTGACTTTACTGTGGTATGTAAAAGAAGCCGGCCAGATAGGGGCGAGTGCTTATACACAGCAGCTTGTGCTTGGGGAACCATCTAGCAAATGTGGTAACAGACCTGAATACAGAGACTACGTTCAAGGGGGACAGGGAGCTCTATAACATTTAAGTGACAATGCAACACTCAGGTCCTTTGTTCATTCAACAATGTGTTGGTGTTAACATGGGGTGACGTGAACCATATATTAACACTTGTTTGCATTCACTGGAGTGTATGCATACAGACACACATATGCAAGTGAAAATAATTGACTAATTTGTAGGTACACAACAGCTGGAGATGGAGACACACCGTCTATCCCAGCCGTACGGACATAGCTTTTACTAATTGCCTCTCCACCCAACCATGCTTGACCAAACATTGTCTCATGGCTGACTTCATAGCAGAGACTCTCTGTGTGTGTGTGTGTGTGTGTGTGTGTGTGTGTGTGTGTGTGTGTGTGTGCTGTATCGTCTTTTCATTGTTGTCTATTCTCTTTGTCCTTTGTCACTCAGTCTCAACACTCATTAACATCAAAATAACATCTGTCAACTTCTGTAGAAATACACCTGACAGACACAGCTGATGTCTGGACACACAGTCAACACACACACACACACTGAAAACACTTCACCCATCGAATCAAAACAGAGTAAAAGCCCATGATTTGTACCGCAAGTGTTTGTGTCACTAGAACACATCTGGGTATAGAGTCCTGTCTCTGCTCCAGATGTGTTTTTAACCACCGCAGGCCATATCACACCTGGACACCGTAGACACACACACACACACACACACACACACACACACACACACACACACACACACACACACACACACACACACACACACACACACACACACACACACACAAACAAATTATCTATGTTACCAATAAACAACCATCATTTCAGTTTCACAGAATATAGGCAATATAGTGCTTCGATACAGGGTATATTTGATGTTTACGAGTATTTGTATGTAGGTCTCTATGCTTTGATATCAAAGAGGAAGCTGAAATTAGTATGTCATTTTCAGTCATTACACACGTACACTGCTGAGGAAATGACTTGATTTCTAAACCTAAACAGCTTCCCCTTCTCTCTCTCTTTCTCCATCTTTCTTTACTCACACTTGAGCGCCCGAGGGGAGGGAGCACTACCTGCGCGGCCCCAGGAAACGAGGCTGAGGACCCTCCTAATGACTTAATTGAGCTACTTAACAATGATAAGACGTCCAATCAGTACGCCGGCTTCCTGAAGGTTCTTGTTAGGGGCTAATTAAAGAACCAATCACAGCAGGGGAGGTGATGCCGCTGCATCACAGTAACGGGGCAAAATACACAATGCAATAGTTCTCTGCAACACTGTGGAGCTCCAAAGTGGAGCATTTTTTAGAGAGCTCAACACACAAGGTGAAAAGAGGAGCTGCAGCAATGTGCAGTACAACAAAAATATGGTGTTTTGTTTTTTAAATTAAACCATGTATTCTGGTACAACCTCTAAATAGAATTATGAACCTGAAAATGAGCATAATATGAGCACTTTAAATCAAAAAATCTTACTGGGATAGAGTATAGTTATTTATATATTTTCAGTACTATTGCTATGATTGATTCTTGATTCTACTACACTTACTATAAATCCTAGTAGTTCTGCATCTGGCACAACTATAAATGTGTATGCTTACAATGCTTTTAATTAACTGCTATCCAAACTTCTATAGTACGCCTATATTTTCCCTGTGATTTCTCCATCATTACCCCCATCATCACATCGCTTTACTTCTGTCTTCTCTGTACCCATCTCACCCTCCCTCACTTCCTTTTTCTCTCCCTCCTCATCTCTGTCTTCCAGGGGTAGTGTTCATGCAGCGTGGAGTCCTCTCTCCCTCTCTCTGTCTCTCTCTCAATCTGGGCTCCATGCTGTGCCGGTTTAATTGCAACAGCACCCTTGTGTGCCAGTCGGGCACTCTGTGTGTGTGTGTGTGTGTGTGTGTGTGTGTGTGTGTGTGTGTGTGTGTGTGTGTGTGTGTGTGTGTGTGTGTGTGTGTGTGTGTGTGTGTGTGTGTGTGTGTGAGATTGTGTGTGTGAGATTGTGTGTGTGTATAAGGGAGAAAAGGAAAGCGGGAAGAGATTAAAGGGAGACCTCCTCAGAGTGTTCAAGGATAAGCAGCAGGGTGCCGGGCCACCTTCATCTCTCCTCTTCCACCTTATTTTCCATTTCCTCTCCTCATCCTCCATCTCTGCTGCTCTACCTTCCCTCTACTCTTTCACTTCCATGGCATCCTTCTAATCCCTGCTCTGCCCTCACTGACTGCTTCCTCTTGCATCCTTTTTCTTTCCCACTTAGCAACTTCAGGAAAGGCCTCCCATCATTTCACCTCCTTTGCTCTACTCCTTCCTCCTCCCCCTCCGTCTCAATCTGACCCCCACCAACACTCACGCACCACCACTGTATCTTCTCCTGCTGACTCCCTCATCTGTCTTACCCCTCTCTCTTCCATCCATTGCCCCCCTGCAACCCCCACCCTTCTCCTGGACGTACCTCCCATGATGCCCGTAGAGATTTCCTGTCATGGCTCCCTGTTCCTCACTCCTCTCCTTAATCAGCTGTCAAATATCAAACACTCACTACACTCCTCTTCCCCTCTACTCCCCCCAAAGGGCCCACATGGTGTCTGTGCAAAAAGGCACATGCACATGCACACACACACACACGTCTGGATTCTTACAGGATAATGTTGAGGGGACATTTGGATACTGCAATTTGGTAAACATGGGTGGCACCCGTACGTACACACACACACACACACACACACACACACACACACACACACACACACACACACACACACACACACACACACACACCCAACAGCTATGGATATCTCACAATAACTCACACACAGTTCATGATGATGGAGAGTTGGTGTTTCCCACTTAATGACAGCAAAACACTCGCCCACTCCGTCTATCTGTCAGCACTGCTGTGTGTGTGTGTGTGTGTGTGTGTGTGTGTGTGTTCATGTCAGTGTGTGTGCGTGTGGTTTATTAATTCATTCATCTCCTAATGTTGTGCAGCTGGGGAGAGAGAGCAAGGGAGATGAGGGGGGTAGAGAAGGTGAGTGTTTGGATGAGAGGAAGAAAAGGGTGGAGAGATACATTATAATGAGAGTCGGGAGGGGGAAAGAATTAAATATGGAGACAAAGGATAAAACGGGTGGTCCAAAGTGGATGAAAGGTTGTGGTAAAGTTGTTTAATCACCTCAGATTCTGCTGCTGTTTCCAGACACACAACACACACACTTGTCTAAATGATTAGTCATTAGCCAACAAACCCACTGGCAGACAGACAAGCAACAATAAATCTGACAAAGCCATCATCGGTGTCTTGCAGGAACCCTGAGAAAACAAACAACACCACTGACCAAACACTGATTTATAATGCCTATGATCTTGTACAGTCAACAGCAGGAGAAATCAGCAGCAGCTGCTCCACAGTGAAGCTGGTTTTGGAAACCATAGCCCTGCGATACAAGAACAATGTTCTCTGTTGTATCCGGACAATCTCTGCAACTTTTTTCACCCTCTGAGTCCCAGGAGGCTTTGGTAGTTGGAAACACTTGATGTCGGTACATTCATGCATGCACCATACAGTACAAGGCACAGGCTGGCTAACACCACTGTCTACTGTCAACTTGGCTGGGAAATACTTTGCCTCTAATAAAAAAGGGCTGTTCGCTCAGAGCATTCTTTTAGCACTACAACAGAACTGCATACCAAGGTTTAAACAATCATTTCACAAGGCCACAAAATACTATTTATCCCAACAATTATGTTATCACCCACATGAAATAAAACCCTGTTCTGACTCTCACGGTTCTTGCACGGGACTGCTAATGGTAAAACTCCTGACAGAAAAGAATCAATATTGTTGCAATGCATGCTACTCAACATTGCTAAACCAATAAAAAACATATGAGCATATTTCTTTTATCATACAGCCGGCCTCCTGAAACAAATGCGTGGCTTGGTGTGGGTCCTGAGCCTAGTTTAACAACACTGCTGTTTAGACATCTAGCTCACTCTATTGTCCTGTCTGACTAGACAGGGTTTCCAAGTCAACAAAGCAGGGGCATGGTCCCAATGGCCCAGCCCCACAGAGCTGCTGCTGTGACGCTAACATACTTCCACTCATACTGTATAATGTACTGGAAGAAAACAGGACCTCAGTATCCTGCAGTTAAACAGGGTAAATGGCAACCAGACAGCCAACACACACACACACACACACACACACACACACACACACACACACACACACACACACACACACACACACACACACACACACACACACACACACACACACACACACACACACACACACACACACACACACACACACACACACACACACACACACACGCCAGCCCAGCACAGAGGAAGTGCCTGCGTCACCCGTAACCTGATGTCTGTCCACAGCTATCCCAACATGTGACAAAAAAATACAGTCAGAGGAGGAAAAGTAACACATGAAGGACATCTGTATGAAAACAATGAGGGGGAGTGAACAAAATGTGAAAGCGGACAAAGAGACAAGAGCAAAACAAGAAATGAAATGGGAAACAGAGAGAAACAGCTGAAGGGGGAGAGAGACAGAGGGGTGGAGGATCAATGAAAGGGCCCCTAGGGGCCTGTGGTGTGGGCTGGTCCATTCAAAACATTGTAGGGGGTGCATTCTTCCACCTCTCTCTCTCTCTGGCATTTGCCTCTAACTCCTCAGTCACACACCTTGCACACTAGGAGATCAGGACCAATAAATTGGGGAATGTAGGGGTGTGTGTGTGTGTGTGTGTGTGTGTGTGTGTGTGTGTGTGTGTGTGTGTGTGTGTGTGTGTGTGTGTGTGTGTGTGGGTGTGAGAGAGAGAGAGAGAGAGCTGTATCTGAACAAAACTGCACCTTAATGTTGTACAGTTAAAGTGATGTGTGCTGTGTGTATGGATGACTATGGGCATGTGTGTGTCCATTTTGTGTGTGTGTCCATTTTGTGTGTGTGTGTGTGTGTGTGTGTGTGTGTGTGTGTGTGTGTGTGTGTGTGTGTGTGTGTGTGTGTGTGTGTGTGTGGTGTGTGCTTAACCCTATGTGAGCTAGGTTATTTCTTATATGTGTTTTCCACTGGGCTTGTGCCCTTTTGTATGCACTGTTGGTGTGTTTCCGAGGCATGAGACAGAAAAGTCTGTTTAATCCACAGCAGCCCTGGACACAGCAGCACAGCATGCTAACACAACCATAACAGGCGCACAGAAACACACCAGCTCTGGTGTGTTTGCATGTGTGTCGTTTAGGGAGCTGCCTCAATACCACACATGGGCAATCCATCCACCACCCCACACAGAGTGGGATACAGCAACAGAGAGAAGGTAGGAAAGATGGATAAATGTTAGGGGAGAGGGATGCATGCTCGAAAGGATGATGATAGAGAGATAGAGGGAATTTATTCTTCTCAACACTCATGCACGCACACACAACACTCATGCACGCACACACACACAAACTTTTAAAATGGCCTACTGTTTATATATTATGACTTACTGTACCAAGAATAAGCCAATATATATATATATGCCAACAGCTGTAATTCCAGTTAGTTATGGGAAATAACCCTCTGTAAAGGTGTCAGCTGTTCATATGTCCTTCCAGATTGCATACATTAAATATATTGTGAATATTACCATGGGAACTGAGCAGATGTTTGAAAAACCATAATAGCAGTGATCTTGATCAAATAAGAAGTGAGTGTTAAACTTAATCAAATGACAGATTATGTTTTTAGTCACACATTGCGTTGTAATAAACATTACTTTTCTCTAATGTAATGGAATGTATGGGGTCTGAAGGCGTTTATACACTTTCCACACACAATCAAAATCAATGCAGTCGGCGGCACGTCACTGACACTCCCTTACACCACGCATGTGTTTTGGAGTTAACAGACCTGCCTCAGACACAGAATGTGAGACCGAAAAGTATTGTCTTTCTTGTTTGTGCATATCATAAACACTGTAGGCTTAATTTTGGCAATTTTTGACAAACACATAAACCTCTCACACTAATGAAAGGACTATTATATGAGGATGGGTAAATGTTTTTTTTACTACTCTATTACTGTTGCCGTTTAATTGTTGCCTGGCCTTTAAGGACGTCTAGTGAATTTTGGTGAAGGCTCGTAGAACATTTTAATACATCTCTGAGTTGACGGCACACTACAGAGTTACACAAAACATTGTAAGAGATGCACAGAGTGCACAGCAAAGGTTGGGAGCTAGATTCTAACTTCTAATAGTGCGAGTACGCAGCATGTACCACAACTCCCCAGGGACACCCTCTGCATGCTTTCTCTCCTGATCTCTCTCTCCCCCTTCTCCATCTTTGCTCTTTCCCTTTCATTTGAACACCCTTCCCTCAAACAAGGCCTTCAGCTGGGAAGGGACATCCCTTTAACAGTGGCAGGTAAAAGAGCCAGAGAGACAGCACGCGGAGAGAGGAATGAAAAGAATGAGCGAAAGAACATAGAAAAGAAATCCTAATGACTGGCCGACCCCCCCAAAAAAGTGCACAAATGGAAGGATGTAGGCAGAGGTACGGCACTGAGTCTACGGGAGGTAGAGGAGAGAGCAAAAAAAGGCAGGTGAGGAGGGGGAGGGGCTGTGATGTCAATCTGTGTTTAATGACAACTGGGAAGGGAGAACGTACAGAGAGAGAGGAAGAGAGGAGATGACACAAGAGGGGACCAAAAAAAAGAAAGAGAAAAGGACAAGAAAAGTAGCTTTGCACATTTCTCTTCAACGCTACTTAGTTTGCAGATAATGAACGTTTAAAAGTTTTATTTAAATGACAGTTGGGCCTAGTTGTGTGACAGGTTGATGCAGGATTTATTCTAGTGATAATACTGTCATACTAGATAAGACAAACATTGAAATGCAAATGTGAATGTAATGGAAAAGACGAGAGGAGGCAGTGCGAAAGAAAAGGCGGAGGGAAGGAGAGAAGCATAAAACCATAATTTAACAAGAGAGTAGATAGAGGAGGGATGGAGCGAGGGAGGGAGGGGGCATGATGAAGGGACGATGCGGGGGGCCGAGATCTAAGCCGTACCACTCCTCCCTACACTCCTACCTAGGAAAAGAGGGATTTGCTCTCCCTGGGAGGGATGGAGAGATGGAGGGAGGCAGGGGAGGAGAGATGAGAACAGGAGGACCACTAAGGGAGAGGAGGTGGAGGAGTGTGTGTGTGTGTGTGGGGGGGGGGGGGGGGGGGGGGTTTAGTTATGTAGGGAGGACTGGGGATAAAGACAAAACAGATCAAGAGGGAAAAGAGGAGGATTTATCATAAAAATCATTAAGTGAAAAAAAATAAAAAATAAAAACCATGCTCACCCTGTTACTGTTACTAATGCTCAGGAGACCATTTTACTGTGGAGACGCAGTGGAACAGCCTTTTCAAAACAAAAGTCCCCACTCACATAATGCAAAATTGAGTCTACGTTTCTCACAATAAGTATCACCTTCTAAAATATGTTTCTGTTCTCATATCTTAACAGCAGATACAGTGTAT
Source organism: Gymnocephalus cernua (assembly GCA_023631565.1). Taxonomy (NCBI): domain Eukaryota; kingdom Metazoa; phylum Chordata; class Actinopteri; order Perciformes; family Percidae; genus Gymnocephalus; species Gymnocephalus cernua. The sequence goes on from CM042431.1 coordinate 8,713,063, forward strand.
GCAGAATCAAGTGAATCAACAACATGTTGATGATGCATCACGTCGCTTGCATCCATGTTGACGGGTGTCTCTACTGCCATGTGTGTGTAAATATGTGTTTGTACTGTGTGGCGTCCATAGATCTCTAAAGCAAACAGTAGCAAGCTGTACCCCACGGCCATGTGCATGTACACACAACGTGGAAAAACACACCGTTTTCTTCTTTTGTTTTTCAGAGACAAAATATTACAAAAACAGAGATTCTTCTTTATGTGCAAATCAGTTTGTGTCTAGTGTCTATCCATAGAAAGCCACTGCTCTGTGGCGATAAGGTAGATAAAAGCTTGTTCCAGTAGGAACATATCAGGTCTCTTTTGTTTGCTGGATTTAAAGTGCCCTTTGTAGAAATCTCTGGTCACAACCCCAGGGGGATTATGGGAAAATATGGAGAGAGAGGCAGCGGGCACTGACATGACTCCCCTAATGGCTCGACCCAAGTCCTCCCCCATCACCCATCTTTCTCTCTCCCCTCCTTTACTTGCAGAACTGTTCCCACAGAGCCTCTACCTCAGGTCTTCTCTGTACTGTGTTCTCCCCTAACAACCTTCTCTTGCCTCTTTGTTTCCTTCCCCGTGCTCATGTTGACCAAGTGAAAACTGTTGCTGCGCATTTTAAATTGCCCAATTAAATGCCTGTTATTCTTTATTTCCTCTTTCTCTTCCAACTCTGCTGCTCAACCCCTCTTCCTTCTTTATGGGGAACTGCAGTTGAAGTGCGTTCTGGGAGATGCCAGGCTTCTTTATGATCTACCAGCAGGCTTTCGCAGATGCCTGTCAGCTACCCAACAGACATGTACACACGGACATACAGAAAGGATGCCAAGTGGCACTGAAAGGATTCCGTGTGTGTTAGAGAGAACGTCCAGAGTCAAGCCATCCAGAGTCATGCCACATCAACACATTTGTTATACAACTTCAAAAAAACATATATCTCCCTTGTCCCCTCTCTCTACCTTTCTCAAGGCATGTATAAGACATTTTCAGAAGCCCCTAGCGTATACCTTCATCCCTCTCTCTCTCTTGTTTCTCCCTCTCTTTCGCTGTCGTTTCTTCCCAACTCAAAACTCAATTAGTAAATTAGTTCCAGCTCGCCAAGCGTTAAACAGCGGCCTGGGAGCACGTAAACACACACTGCACACTCCATTAGGGCTCCACAAGCACCATACAACCCAAAAACCCTTGGTACACAGGTACACACATTACACACACACACTCCCAGAGTAATTAATTTATACACTCACAAAGGAGAATGTACATGAACACAAACACACCAGCGTATGTGGTGTGTTGTCCCAACCGCCCTATCTTTTTTAAATAAAACCAGACAAATCTATACAACGCAGACATTCCCACACACATACATTCGTATTTCAAATTTCTCTGAAGACGTGAGAAAGAGAGGGTGAGAAAAAGGGAACAGGGCAGAGACTTATAAATGATGGACTGCCACAAAATGACCAAAACTGAGCCATCGTGTGCCTTCAAACCCCTCCCAGACAAGTGAAGTGTGCACGTATCTGTGTGCACGCACACACACACACCCACACACACACACACACACACACACACGCAGCACTTAAGTACAACTGAGCTAGTTTCAAAGCAACATGGCCTTTAAAAAATTAAACACACACGCTTAAGCGCTCAGTGGTGTATTTTGACAGTGTGTGATGACCGTGGGTAAAGCACTTAAGCTGCTGTAATTAGCCTGATCGCAGTGGTGACAGAAGATGCTTTCTTTCATCCCCTCACTTCAGAAAACGGCATGACACACTAAGACACACTGACACAAGGAAAATATACACACATGACTGATATCTCTGTTATGCCCAAGCACAGTCCCAGAGGGACGGATGCATGACACACTAACATACAAAGACACAGAGAGACAGGCTAACACACACATATACATACACACACAGCATGTAGGGGGAGTCACAACAGTGACGAGCAGACAAAAAGCAGCTTGATCTCGGTTAAGTACCAAATGTTGACTAGATAAAACAGAAATACTTGGCTCACTCTGTCTGTCTTGCTTTGTAATTCACCTGTCTTTGTCTGCCTGCTTATCTCTCCTTTAGACTTTTGGACATGTGTGTATGTAGGGATAAAAGTACTCTAGAAGATGAACAAAGGCAGACATATTTTATTGTGTAGATTTTCACTTTTTTTTTTTTAATGATTATTAAGGATACGCAGGCATTGCAGTGGTGTTTGCACTGTAGTTCCCAGAGACCACATGTCAATCAAACAGCGAGTGAGTGTGAGTGTGTGTCTGCAGGTGGCACTCTTCTCAGCTCGCACTGGATATAAATGTTGACTCAACATTGCGCGACATCCATCAGCAAAATATAATATTCACACTGTAATACTGTTTTAAAAGTTGAAATACTTTTTAAAGACCTGTGGACACCCTGAGAAGGAGACACAAACAGATGAAGTAGGTAAGAAACGGGAAAGCACAAAACAAGAACAAAGGCAAGAACGGTGAAAGACATAAAGCTATGAAAGTATGAGAGAGAGAGAGAGAGAGAGAGGGAGGGAGGGAGAGAGGGAGGGAGGGAGGGAGAGGCTCAGTGGAGCCGAGCCAGAGCTGAACAAAGAACTACAGTAACAGTCCACTGGCCTTACAGCT
>CM042431.1:8720735-8730735 GCA_023631565.1 Gymnocephalus cernua
AAATAATCCTGAACAGAAGGTTAAGGTAACTATACAATACACTGTCTGAATGTTTTTTTTCTATAGGAAGTTAGGACCACCAGTGATAATGTTGAGGTTCAAACACTGCTCTTGCATGGGATTCACAGTCGCTCTTGGATAACATTTTTCAATAAGTACTGAAGTTGAAAAAGTCTATAGACTTACTTACTTACAATGCTTTCCAAAAAAGTCCCAGTTTTCTCTCCATGACATAATATTAACATTTTCATTAGAGCCACTTTCAAATCAAACCAACCAGTCAAAAGGCTACAGAAACACTTGGGACTGCACCATACCAACATACAAATGCATTTAGTTTTTCTTCCAAACTGGCTTTTATTTCACTGCTTCCGTTTTATCACAATGACTTCATACATACAGTGAACACACACAAACAGGCAAACTTTGCATACTGCAGGTGCATTGACTTGGTAGGTAAGCTAAAGCTAGTCCTGTTTGACCTTGTAATAAATCCTATTATTTGTGATTTACCCCTAAGCCCTGGCTAGTCCTGTTCGGCCCCATTGTGGAAACCTGGCAGTTCCTGTAAGGGCTCACACAACCCACACAGAAAACCTTTTTTCAAACCTCTTCTCTGCTCCCCCTCTCACAAAACTTCACATCTCCCCACACACACACACACACACACACACACACACACACACACACACACACACACACACACACACACACACCCTCTCTTTTTCTGGTGTCAGAGCGTCAGATATTCCAGGTCAGGGAGAACACTGGGGAAATTACACCTCTACCTAGGCCCGTAGCACTGTGTGTGTGTGTGTGTGTGTGTGTGTGTGTGTGTGTGTGTGTGTGTGTGTGTCAAAGTCCAGTGGATCTCATGGGTAAACCTAATACCATAGGGGAAGTGGACAGACAATGGGGGGGAGGAAGACAACTACACCTGGCCATTCCACCAGTCCTGTAGCTTCTCATTATGCATTATGTGAGTGGGGAATTCACATTGTGTCGAAGATAGTCCCTCCTCAGATGTATTACCAATTTAACTAGCATGTGGTATAATCAATGGAAATGGTATAAAATGAATTTGTGTCCCCGTACATGTGGATCCATATTTCTTTAGTGTTGGAAAACAGAGATCAATGCCAACACCACTAGAAATGATGGTCTCATATTGTGTGTGTGTGTGTGTGTGTGTGTGTGTGTGTGTGTGTGTGTGTGTGTGTGTGTGTGTGTGTGTGTGTGTGTGTGTGTGTGTGTGTGTGTGTGTGTAGACTGAATTTATGTTATTCTTATTCACAAATAAAACAGAGAAAGAAAGAAAAAGAGAAAGTAGAAAGAAGCTCTGGGAGGTACCGTGACTAACTAGCGCTTGCCGAACTAACTGGTGTTTTAGCGGTTAGCTCGCAAACTAAAGTAGTTGACTGTACCTACTGTACTTATGACCCAAGGCTCTTCCATGGACAGCTGCGTCCACCACGGATGCATTGTGTTTTTGCTTGAAAGAGTGCAGTAGATCGCTAAGCTACCACTTATAGTGGTGTGACTGCAAACATGTCACATCAAATTGGTGGTCCGTGCACCCTCTGCTGACGACATTACCTCACGCGGACCCTAGTCGACCCTTGCGGACGATGGACAGTATAATTTTGACTTAAGTACACCGATATATGAATTCTAAGAATCCTTAAACAATAATGTTATTTTCATTTGAATGAAGCATCATTTTATGAAGTGCTTAACAGTCATTTCTGAGCACATGAAAAAGCTGGTTGAGAAAGACCACAATCAAGGGGCTTAAGTTGCTTATTTCACCAGTGACGTACAGACAGATGTAAAGCTTGTCACCGGATTGGTCTTTAACACCCATCAACGTGACTGTGCAGGTGCTTTACTCCATGCATCCTGTGGCAGCAAAAGCATGGGCTGAAAATAAAATGGTGGGAGGCGTTTCCAGACCTGTTTCATAAAGCTCAATAGCTTTTTTGCTCGGTGGTAAATCTGACACAAAGAGGCACATGGAATCAAACCTACAGTACCACTCTGAGCAGCCACAGCGGGCACTATGAGAATACACTCACAAAATACACACCCACACACTTACACACTAAACCCCAATCATACTATAAATACACACAGACACACAATTACTGCCAATCACACTGCACTCACTCATTCACATTCTGGCTTTACCTCTCTTTCTCTGTCGCGCACACACAGTGCCGCCCCCCAAAGCAACAGCACTCTAACCTCAGCCTCTCCTTCACCTGTACAGTAATTACAATGTGACACCAGGCAGACTAGAACACCTCTGCAATTACTACTGCAGAGAAACTAAAAGTGTGAGTGGAGAATATGTCCATTTCTTATTTTAGCATGTATTTATATTACTGAGAGGCAAGTCGTTATCCTTTCCATGTATATTGTCAACTCTTCTGGTAACTTATACTAGTAGGGCTGCTCGATTACGGAAGGAATCCTATTTTTTTTGTTCAATATTGAAATCACGATTATTCGACGCGATTGTTCATTGACTTTTGGAAAAATGTTGCATTTATTTCCCTTAATACTTTTCCCGTTTTAACTTATTTTTTCTCTCATTCAGACCACAAGAAAAAGAGTGTACTTGCAAAAACGTAATGGGCAAAATAATTTGTTGATGTTTGTCTCGATTACTCTGTTTTTGTGATCATTAAGAGCCAAAATCGTAATCATGATAAAAATTGTCATTGCACAGTCCTACACACTAGTAGAAATTACTTAATGAATTCTAGTTATATTCAAAGATAAATACAGACTTAAAGGTCCAATATGTAATACTGACAGCTAGTGTTTAAAATAGTTACTGCAGTACAAATTCAAAATACTGGAGAGAGTTGTCTCCCCCGCCCCAGACTCTAAGTTCACGTTGGTTGCCAGGCTGAGACCGCAGCATCCAACAATGTTGTTAGTAGACGCTTGTCTCAGATAGCCAGACATTACTCCACAGCACAGTAGCTAACGTTAGATGCTGGCTATATTGACAGTCATAAAAGCCCGTGCTCACGCGGAACTCTGTACCCAACTGACAGACACACCTTTTCGGCTTAAAATTACAGTAGGAACTGCTAAAAAAATACCACTGCCTTGCACTCCTTGCACTCCATCCGACACTGCAAGCTGAAGTTCCTCCCCCCCTCCCCGGCTTCAAATAACTCACCGTTGTCGGCTACGGCCGCTGAACAGCCTACACGGTGTAAACAACCATGGCCCGCCTGCCTGGTCCTCCGGTAACGTTAGCAGTTAACAGGGATAGCATGGCGGCGTTAGCCAGAACCAGTAGGGATCACTTTACTGGCTGTGTCTCAATTGTTTTTACGAGTAACCAACTCGGGTACTCTAGCTATATAATTCAATGGGAGTAGCTACACGAATGTTGAAATGACATAAAGTGCTCGTCCCTAGTAGCTGTGATAAATTAGCTTGAAGCTAATGCTTACCTGTTCAGGAGGAAATTAGCCAACTCAGCGTCCTTTTGGGCTCTAAGCTGTCTCTATCTTTCAAATACATCTCCAATATTAACCTGGGGTTTGTTACATCTCTGGTCAAGCAACTGTTAGAAACATCCTGGTTTTTTATGTCGGGTAGAATCGCTCTCCGTTAATCCTGTTCGTTTGTTTGGTGCATTCATGGCTGTACTAACGTTATAGCTGTAGCGCGCTGGGTTTACATGTTTACAGGTATATCTGGCAACCCGGCCTGTCTGTCAAACTGGGCAGTTGATAACAACACACAGACCAAAACATAAATATAAATTCCGTCACGGATCGTAAATTTCAAAAAGAAAAAATACTGACATTAGCATTGTTGTCAGAAAAGACAGTATTTCAGCTTAACATGTTTCCTTAATATCTGATGAGGCATTGGTGTCATTTTTTGATTTATTACAGTACAAATATTACATATTGGACCTTTAACAGAAAGAGTTGGGATTTATTGTCTTGGCAATAAAGATTAGACAGACGTAACTGGTAGGTGCGAGACTCAGCATCCATGTTCCCTTTCTGCAACGCAACAAGGCCGTAGTTCCATCCCAGACTGACGCATAGTGATACTCTCTGCTGCCCACTTGCTGTCTTCTGAATGATGGCTAAATTAGACTGGACACTGATGTCAACAGTGGGAGAAGGGGATAGAGAAACTAGATTACATGTGAGACAGTCAGGATTCAAACTCAAAACACTGAGCATACAGGAGCAGGGCAGTTGCATCTAGGACACGCCCGACTCCTCAACTATAAAGAAAAAACATCTGGATAGCATCCAAATGCACCATGCATCAACACACACCCACACACAAACACACGCACACACTCTCTCCACACACTCTAATGAAGCCCCGGTAGTGACGAGGAGCAGCAGGGAGCGGCGCGGATCGCCGAAGACAAGTGTGTGTCTGAGCTTTCGTCGCAGAGTGTGTGTGTGCGAGTGTGTGCGTCTCCGGCGGGATAATTATGGCGCTCCTCGGCAGCTGAGCGTGCCAGATGTACTGGGAGAAGGAGAAGGAGGTGGTGGGGGAGGACGACGAAGAGGAGGAGGAGGAGGAGGAGGAGGAGGCGCGGTGCAGAGCAGAGAGGGAGCCCAGCACCAGGAGCAATGCAGCCGGGAGCATACAGAGTGTTATGTGAATACATTAGTGTGAATGTGTTTCTATGCACTGATGTGTGTCGGCGTGTGTGCCTGTACCTGGGAATGTTTGCTGTGTGTGTGTGTGTGTGTGTGTGCGCAGAGGATTCTAAGTATGAGTATTTCCAGACGGATGTCCATGTTACTACGCACAAATACTGTGTGTGTGTGTGTGTGTGTGTGTGTGTGTGTGTGTGTGTGTGTGTGTGTGTGTGTGTGTGTGTGTGTGTGTGTGTGTGTGTGTGTGTGTGTGTGTGTGTGTGTGTGTGTGCGTTTGGCATGGCCAGTTGTGTTTCTTGCCATCCACCATTAGCAGGTTGGCTCCGTCACAAATGAGTGTCTCTCATCCAGGAGAGATACAAGGATGAAGAGGGACAGAGAAGATGTGATGAGGCCGTGCGTTGGTGGAGAAGTAGAGGGGTCACAGGAGGAGAGTGGAATAAAGTAAACTAAGGGAAGAAAAAGCGGCCAAATTCAGAAAATGACTTATTCCATCTAAAACACATTAGATGACAATACAATATTAGCATAACAATTGTAATTATCGTTATGCTGTGGGTGGAGAGGGGGCTGACTTGGTGTTTGCGGCCCAACTCTTTGTGTCTAATCTACTAACCTTCAGTATGCCATCTGATTACCAAGCCTTTAAACACAACATACCCCCACGTGATGGAGCGCTGCAGGTGAGTTGTTCTATGCTGTGTAGGACATTGTGCGGGCATGGGCTGTCAGTGAACGGAGCCCATGTTGCTGGTTCTACTGCAACGACTTCAGCCTTTCAAAATATGTGCCTTTCCAAATCTCAAATTTTTCAAATAGATTCGGTGTTGCAATCTTTAATGACTTTTTTCCACGGTTGAACAAACAACCAAGTCTGGTCTGGATGAATAGCAAAGTTTCAGCTGAAATCTGCAAATTATTCTATTACAACGTTGATTAAAACGCTGACTGATGGATCCCTCTTATACTTAATAAGATAAAAGCAAATACCTCACTGAGCTTTCTGCGATACATGTCAATCCATCAGTATGGCAGAACATTGCATACTGTGTACAGTAAATGCACATACAAAATATATAAAAGCACGTAAGCTGAAAGCAATGAAGGAAAGAAAAAAGTAAATAAGGGAAGATAGATTTAAGAAAGGAGGGCAGAAAGTAAGACATTCTCTCCACTGTGGCTGGCTTTGTCACCTTGTGAGGGGTTGGGGAGGGGGCAATGCACCTTGGGAAATTACTGAAACCAGAATGCATTGATTTGTCCAGGATGATGTGTGTGCATGGCTTTGTGTGTGTGTGTGTGTTTGTCAGAAGGCCTTTGTACTGCAATAAACAGAACAGCCTGGTCGACATCTGTTTAGAGACGAAAGATAAGAGCGACCGTGTATACCGTTGTTTCCACCTTTCTCTCTTCCTCGCTCTTACTCCTGCCTTCTCCTGTCTTTTGTCGTGTAATTAAGAGCCAACGAATACCCTTCAACCTCGCCCAGCATGGCCCTGCATCCTGCCTCATGCTGTGCGGTTGCTCGTCTTTAAACCATCTTCCCTTTCTCTCCAGGTAATGGATTCGATGGTCGGACTGAAACAGGATTTAAGTCCGTTGCTGAATCAAGTAGAGCTTACTGCTACTCAGCATGAGGATGAATCCAGATTTGTATGTCTGGATTTACCAAGACTACCAAACTAAAACATATATGGGCTTGTTTTGTTTGTCTTTGGGCCAAATTATTATTATTTGGTTTTATATTCTACTGTAAGTCTTGTTTCATCCCCGTCTGTCACCCCAGCAGCTTGTGAAACAAAAACCACTTGATCAGTAAATGAACCACCACTGGCAACAGGCCCAAACATACAGTATGTGTGCCAAGCACATGATCTGTGTATTCAAAGCCAGATGACAGTGAAGCAGGAATCCAGAAAATGATGATCACATCCATGTGGGCTGTACATTTCGCATTGCACTGACTCAGTCTTTCACAGTGATGTTGAGTCACCTACACTGCTACTCCTGTCTGACTCTTGCCTCAGCCGCGTTTCAGGCGCTCTGCATGAACAGCAGGAAGTCAGCTGTCATACTGTGACACCAAACAAATGTCAAGATGGTGTCATAAAAGTAAAAATGGCATATTGAAGTTTTTTTTAAGCATTGTGTAGACTCATTTAGATGAGTCTAGCTTTCAGAGTTTACTTCAGAGTTCAAAGCGTGAATAAATGTAGCAGTGAGTCATTCAGTACTTTACTTTTACAGCTGCATCATGAACAGTGCAGCCAGGAAGGGGTTCCAGACAGTCCTTCAGTGGTGGAATAAGTATTCAGATGTTTTACTTAAGTAAACATATTAATACCACACTGTACAAATACTCTGTTACAAGTCCTGCATTGAAATTTTTATTTAAGTAAATGTAAAAAGTAAAAGTATTCAATGAAGAGAAAATCCTCACATTTTAGAAACTGGAAACGATCAAACCAGTTCTGTCAATCAGCTAAGTGATTAATCAGCTAATCATTTCAGCTGGAATGGTAGGCCTGTATATTGTTGGGAAGTTTGATTTATAACAAAACATCTCATTTTATTAACTACATGTATTTTGGGTGCAAACACTGTCACTGCCCGATGTGAGTCGAGTGCAGATGTTTGTTGCGCATTCGTCACTTTGAACAAGAACAAGCTAACGAGAGACTACTGTATGTCAATAATGTCAACAGGTGTTGCAAATTAGCCATGGCTATAAACACTGTGATACAGACATCGGATTGTTCTTTATGTAATAATCTATGTTTTTTGTATCTGTCCCTATTCAAATAAACTTCAAATAAAATAAATAAATAAAAATGAACCTACATAACGAAGTTCGTTCACTGCTGGCTACAAGTTAGCAATCAAACACAACAAAGGCTGTCACTTCAATGGCGTTTTGAGCTAACGTTAGCAATCAAACAATCATAGATAGCTTAAACATTTTTGAAATGATTTCCATCTTCTGCTATTGTTTGTAATGAGAAAAGTTTATTATTTTATGGATTTCACAAATTTCAGTATGACACGTTATGCCGTAAACCACTTAAATCTGAGCATGCGCAACTCACATCTGCACTCGACTCACATTGGGTAGTGACAGCACCTTAATCTGTAAAGTAACTAAAGCTGTCAGATGAATATAGTGGAGTAAAAAGTACAGTATTTCCCTGAAAGATGCAGTGGAGAAGTAGAAAGTGGCAGCCACCTTCATCACTATATTCTCTATAATCATCTACTCTATTATCGCCGTATTTCTGGCTCTCTCCTGCTCTCTGTAGCTAACAGCCATCTTGTGTTCAACCACTGTCTGAGTAAACCAGTTTCACCTGTCCATCTACCAGCTGCATATAAACATACACCAACATATAAAACTCCCACAGCGGACTGTTTTTCTGTCTGTCTGGCACCATCTCCCCCTCTCTCTGCTGGTTCAAACAAGGCTAGCAAGGTGACCCTGAATCACAGGCTGTGTGAGTGTGCACGTATGTGTGTGCATCTATCAGTGTGTGTTTCACGTGCCTGTGTGAGCGCACTTATCTGCACGCGTGTGTGTACAGTCCCAGTAATTAACACCAGCCACTAATGAAGTCCAGCTGCTCTGCAAGAGGACTGAGCGTGAGCCAAAATCTGCTAGAAATCGCTCTCATCTCTCTCTCTCTCTCTCTCCCCCTCCCTCCCTCCCTCCCTCCCGACACACTCTCCTTCCATCTCTCACTCTCTGGCTTTATTCAACCAGATCCACCCATCCACGCCCACACTCACTTCATTTCACTCTATTGATCTGCATTCAGTTGTCTCTTTCTCCCTCGCCTCTTCCCTCCATGTCCTCTGCACATTCTTCCCCTGCATCGGTCTGTTTCCACTCCTACTGCTTTCCGTCAGTATGAATCTACTCAATTGATCTGTAATCGCCACTATTTCTGTCAACAGCTCGTTTTCTGGAAGTCTCCATTTCTCACTTACTATAGTGTCATTCTGACAATGTACAGTATCACTTTTTTGCTGCTGTTTCTGTGTCTTCACTCCATTATGTTCCCCTCTATCCCATTATGTCACGCTCACAAATCTGCTTTCTTCTGTTTCTGATTATTCCTCCTATTCCATATATAGCAGTGTTACTGTTTATAATGGTTATATTATTTTATAGTGCATACATTTTAATAGACTTCACACTGTTTTATGTTTGGTCCGCTCTGTTCATGTGTTCACGTACTTTACATACATGGACAGAACTCAATGAGGGCAAAAACAAATAAAATCAATTTCCTACTAGTCCCAAAATAACTAGCAGAGGATGAATACTGAAATATTTAAGTTGATTAAAGGGTTGGTTTCCCTAAATTACAAAAAAACACATTTCCTCACCTAACTGTAGCGCCATCCAACCTGCTAATTACTAGGTTGCATTACCCATTACATTTTAGAGCAGATCCGAATCATGGGGTGAATACACAAATTATTTTAAAGTTTTTTGAATAATCAGAAACATGAGTTTCATGGTTGTTAAAACACTCTGAGCAATACGATACAACACATGTTCTTGTTAGCGTTCATGTTGTTGCGTAAAGCTACAAGAACAATTTCCCAACTTGGGAAAAGCGACCATCCGAGGAGCACTTGAATGCACCATAGGCCTTGGTGGAATAGATAAATGTAAACAAGTGTAAGAGTAAAAGATGCAAGGTTGAGGCCTGAGTCTACAAGATGTGGGTCAGGATCTGTGGCTGCTTCTCATCTCTGACAGAGAAGAGACAGTCAGGCAATCTGTAGTTTCTTTTTCAGATTTTGCTTCGGATATGGCTGACTTGTTTCAATAGTCTGAACAATGACCAATGTCCAAGCTGTCCTGTCTTGCTTCTCCTATCTTAATTTCATGCTGTCTTTTAAATAAAGATTCAGGTCAACCTACCCTGCTGAAAAGGTACAGTATGCTCATACACACAAATACAGAAGCAAACATAACCATAACATGCAAGTATGGACACACACAGAAATCTCTCTCTCTCTCTCTCTCTCTCTCTCTCACACTCACACACACACACCACCGTGATTTTAACCTGCCGCACTTCATATATATCATACACACATACAGTAGTAACATATTCAAAGCCACAACCTGATTGCATTACTATACAGTACAGTACAAACTCTCTCCCACACACAGACTCTCACTCGCTACCAGCTGTGACAGATGTGCCTGTCACAGGAGAAAATGAATTCAGAATAGTTAGTGAATTAAGCAGGGAGTTAATTGTTGCTTGGCCCCTGTTTATGAAGCGCATAAAGGCAAAGCGCCTTGTTTGTCTTGTGACAATTAGCCAGCA
>CM042431.1:8733235-8875735 GCA_023631565.1 Gymnocephalus cernua
GCACTAGGAAGCACAGGAAGCGATGTGTGCACAGACACACAGCAGCCCTTGGGGCGGCTGCTTAGACAGCAGACCGACATTACTAGTCAAGCGCATCACAGATTTGACTGCAGGCTAATAGACAGGCTGAATGCAGGATGACTGTTCTGAACGGCAGATCGGTGTAACCTCAAGGAACAGAATTAAAGTGAACCGAGTTCATTTAATGCTTTACTCCACACAGTGTTTGGTCTGCTAAGGTGAAATTGAAAAGTGAAAGTGCTCGTGATGCTAGTCTAAAGTACCTAACTTCCTTCAGAGACATAGAAAAGAAAGAAGAAAAGATATCAGCTCCAGCATTTTCAAAAGGGTATATTCAGAGTGAACTGATAACCGACCCTGGCCGTGTGCATGTATCTGGCCAACAAGAAGTTGGCAGTTTAAAAAGTATGAATGTGAATAGGGAAGGCTACCTAACACTATTAGAGTGCTTTGATGTAAATAGGTAAGTAAAGCTCATGCTGAGGACACATCATTAGCCACAAAACTCCACGGGGAGCACTTAGATCCAGGTGAGTGGCCACTCAATACCTCCAAGGCAGGTGTGTGTGTGTGTGTGTGTGTGTGTGTGTGTGTGTGTGTGTGTGTGTGTGTGTGTGTGTGTGTGTGTGTGTGTGTGTGTGTGAAGTGGTGGGAAGGACAATGAAGCATGCAGCTAGCAGCAGGGATTGGGGTGAATGAGGAGGTGAGGTGAGGGGTAATTGTGCAAAGATTCGGCTTAAACGTGTCAAATTCAAAATCATCCCCAAGGGATACAGTTGAATACAGTTTATAGTGTTTTTATTATGCACATTGATTTCTGAGAAAATAGCGTGACTTTTAGCGTGAGTTAAGCTGTTTCCAAGTTCCTCCACATCATGCAATGTGGCTTTTGCACATACTGTAGCTGCTGACAATATGGGATTTGCCAATATCTTGTGTTCAATAATAAAAGAATCAAATCGAATACATACTGAATACTAATCGATATATTTATATTTATATATTTATATATATTTATATATTTATATATATATATATATATATATATATATATATATATATATATATATATATATATATATATATATATATATATATATATACACATAGATATTTAAAAAAATCAGGAAAATGAAATGCTGATGGGCAGGCAGTGAGACAGCACAATGCTGCCTTGCTCATAGTGCGAGCTAAGGAGACAGAAAGGGGACAAACCTGGCCGACAGGTGGGCTCTTCTACGGGCCATCCAATAGGCAGGTGGGGGGAGAGCGGAGGAGAGAATGGGCAGGGTTAGTAATACGTATTGTGAACGTGGTGTGAGTAGGGGTGGCAAAAAGTTGATTTATAACTTGATAGTGAACACAACATGAACGGGTTTGGAGAAGAGCCATTTCTCCTCAATTGTATCGTAGACAACTTCTGTCTGGTTAAAAAGCCTCTCTTTGCAACCTTTAATTAATACCACGTCACAAAGTGAAAGTCAGGAAATGTAAACCTATTTCTTGAATGACATAACATTACTGTTAAGTTCTGTGGTGCTGGTATGGCCTCAAACTGAAGAATACTTCCCACACTCTCAGCAGCTACGGCATAACTACAGTGACACCTTGACGTAGACGTATAATTAAGACGTAGGCTAAAGCAGACTTCTTAGCGATGGACAGACAGGAGGTAAACGAAAAGAGGGAGGGAAGTTTGTGAAAGAGGGAAGGGAAGTGATGGTTGGGGCAGGACATTTAACCAAAAGTATTAAATGAGCGGGGGGACAGAGACAGAGAGAGGATGGTGTATAATGTCAGATCAAAGTAAGGGCTACAGTCAGTATGCTAATTGGAGATTGGCCAATGGAAAGGGGAGATAGCATGCTGTGTGTGGCTCTTTGTGCGCACAAGCTTGGTGAAGACACATATTAAGTACGCTTGGTTTTGTGTGTGTGTGTGTGTGTGTGTGTGTGTGAGAGAGAGAGAAAGTGAGCGAGTGTGTGTGTGTGTCTACATGTGTTTGAGAAGTGAGGTCTCATGCTGTGAAATCTAGACTAAGGTGATTAGTAAAGCATTAGTGGCTGCATGCAACACTCAGAACATGCTGTCAAGGACCTTATTTAGGGATGTGTGTCTCTGTGTGTGTGTGTATGTGTGTGTGTGTGTGTGTGTGTGTGTGTGTGTGTGTGTGTGTGTGTGTGTGTGTGTGTGTGTGTGTGTGTGTGTGGTCCTCACAAAGACTCCATTTTGAGTTGTAGACTTTCAGAAGCAGGACGCCTTTGCAAAGTGAGCACATTCTCATTGGTCACCCCTTAAGTAATTAAGTAGGTCCCAGTCACGATTTCTTTGTCATCTTGCATTGGTATAATTTAAAGGTATAACAGATTAGTGTTTCTATATGTGGTTTGCTATAAAACCACAAGCTGGATATCTAGTTTACCTGCTCTTTTGTGCCGTTACATGACTGCAGGTGCTTAACCTGATGGAGTATTGGGGGTGGAAGCTGCTTTTTGATTGCATACAGGCCAAACTGGACAACATACTGTATTAACACACATTAACACACTGTACCCCCCCCACCCACCCACACACACACACGTACGTTTAGTTGCACACCGAATTCTGTTTTTACTTCACACTATCACACAGGGAAGAAAGTTCTTCATGATGTGCAGCTGCACAGCAGAAAAACAATAAAGACTGCCAAAAATCGCTGCTGTGTGGTCCAAGGAGAAACGCACACATACACACACAACTACACATATACATACAATGAGAGGTAGGGGCAGAAATGTTACAAAGAAAAAACAAGGGAGGCATGCTAAAAAACTAAACCACACATTACAAAATAGGGAACTACTGCATTCCTATATGATCATGCAAAGTCTAGGTGAGGATCATATTGAGCAAAAAAAGATATACATTTGGATGGTACAGGTGATTTAATTGGGCCACAGATACACAGACATGAGCGTGTGCTGTTTTTCTTTTGTCAAAATTAGCTGATCTGACTGGGTAGCTCTACATGCAGAGATAAAAACCCTGAAGTTTACCGTCAACCCTCTTTTTTAGTGCCGCCCTCCACCACCCTAGGCTCTGCCTCTTTCTATATTTTATTGTCGTCTCTCATCTCTGCACTAATCCCCCTCGCATCTTCTCCTCCCATGAAGGGTTAGCCCAGTGTGCCCAGCCAAAAACACAAATAAATACTTTCTACATTCACTTCTCATCTCAACTTCTCCAAGCTCTCCCTCCCCTTCCCACCTGCGTCGGGGCCTAGAAAAACCAAATACACACATCTCTGTGATTACATGCACGCACGCACGCACGCACGCACACACACACACACACACACACACACACACACACACACACACACACACACACACACACACACACACACACACACACACACACACACACACACACACACACAATGGAGTAGAGGAAAGGCTGACTACTAACTATTCACTGATAATGGTAAAAAAAACATAACATAACTAATACAATTTTACATTTGTATATATACTAAACTGTATTTAAAGGCACTTACAGTGTGTGTGTGTGTGTGTGTGTGTGTGTGTGTGTTTAACAAGTGTGGGCAATATCAGTGTACTAACATTATTGAGTGTTTTAAACCAATTTGTTTCTGCCATGCACTGGAACTTTTATTCTTGTATTTGTATATTATTTTATTTATCTCTTTTTAACTGCTCTTTTAAAGAACACTATTCTCAGAAGGCGAAGCACTGCTACTTGGGTGGAGTGATATTACTCCAACTCTGAGCGAACTCCAGGCAAACTCTCTGTTCCTCACCACGGGGCTTCTCAGGTGCTGCGAGCAAATCACTCCGCCCCCAAGTAGCAGAAGTAGCAGTGCTTCGCCTTCTGAGAATATAGTTCCCAGTTTGCATACGGTTAGAAGATGGCTGTGTCTCATGTGACCTTGTTATTTGTACATGCTGTGACTATTCAAATCACAACATGTAAATAGGAAAATGGCGTTATTTTGTCACTTATTGGGAGCTGTAGGCTAGTTGGAGCCGGTTACCTCCAGGATCTGTGCTAAGCTAGGCTAGCAGTGGGTGCGTCAAACAGAATTATGACACGCACGGAGATGAGATGGGTATGTATGGACTTATCTAACTCTGGGGGATATGATGAATAAGCTAAAGTTCCAATAAGTTGGCGTGTTCCTTTAATGTTTTATGTAAACTACTTTAAGTTGCATGTTGCTGAAATGTGCTGTAGAAATAAAGTTGCCTGGCCCAACAACCTCCAGCTTGTCAGTCAGTCACCAGGGCATAGAGAACCCTGTTGTGCCTGCCTTTGTAACTGCACCGCGACCGCTTTCGGCTCACCATTATATTACAGTATATTGCAACGAAAAGTGTCTGCGTTGAGTTTTAAAAAGTATAACCACACTTGCAACTGCTTTACCGACATTGCTGTGACTCACTGTGACTTAAACTCCCGAGGCAACATCATTTTGCTCCCTCCGCACCTCTGTATATATATATATGTGTGTGTGTGTGTGTGTGTGTGTGTGTGTGTGTGTGTGTGTGTGTGTGTGTGTGTGTGTGTGTGTGTGTGTGTGTGTGTGTGTGTGTGTGTGCGTGTGTGTGTGCGTGTGTGTGTGTGTGTGTGTGTGTGTGTGTGTCTCGGAGCCCCACTCTGTGTCAACACGCAGGAAGGACAGATATGCTCCCGCTTACGCACTCTCAGCAACCGAAATTTGGCACCTTTTGATTTAACGTGAACCGGTACTCAGTAGTACTAAAAAAAGTACAGAGTTCGGTACCCAACCCTAGCAATCACTTAATATGAGTTTGTCTTTTTATAGTGCTAGGTGTTGATGTCACAGTTTGGTGCATTCTGGGTATTTCAGGGGTAAATCCTGTAACCCTAACCCTGGTGACTAGGTGATATGTGTACAGTTGGGGCTTTAAGACAAACAGCTGGACACCTGTTAGGAGTTTCTCTCATTGTATTCAGTTTAACCATCACATTGAAATGTGACATGTGTACTGGCTGAAGCTACAAGAAAGTCAACACTGGAGATCTAGCCACATAAGCTAGCTAGTTGCAGTAGCTACTTTGCTTCACATACATCATCATTAACTGACCACAAGCACAACGCTTTACACATAAGTACACATAATACAGACCGCCTACAGCTGAGTGCTGCCTGCCTTTACATGACAACACCTTGTAAAGCCCTATAATAGATTCAGAATCCGCCAAAATGGTGAACAAGCCAAGAGGGACAATACTCAACTGTTCATTTCTTTGTGCCCCTTTAACCTTTTGCATAATTTCTCTTTCCCTCCTATCTTGTCTCCCTTTCCTCAGTCTCTTCCCCTCTCCGTGTCTCTGCCTCTAGAGCAGAGCATTGACCACATGGTGCTCTAATAAATTGTGTGTAGTGTTAGAGCCAGGGCTAGCTGGAAAACACACTAGTTGTGACTTTACCATCACAGTAAAGCAGAAACTGGGCTGAGAACCAGTGGCATTTTCAGGGTCTTTTCATAAGCATGTATGTGGTGCAGACTTTCAGTTCTACATCATGAAAAGTGCATTGCTATGTTAGATGGTTAAATGGCAGACAATATGATTTGTTATTTCTTTGTTCTGTCACCTAATACAACCATAATAATGTGCGCCTTCTTTATTGACCAATATTTGACCAGACAACACTTGACCAGAGTAAGTGTTTTCCTGAAATCCACTGCCATCATTATTTGTTTCTTGAGAAAAAAATTCATGTTTTTAATGAAAATTATTCATGTTTCATTTCTCAAAAGGCCCAATCTTTCTCAACTTTTGACAATGTTCTGCTGAAAAGACATCCAGTCCATTTGTGCTTTGCAGCCACTTGCAACATTTCTAAGAAAAAAAAAAGAAACAGCTAATGGCAGGTTAGAAAATTTTTTTTGAATATATCATCAGGCTTTTATTTTATGAATTTTGTGACACATAAGTAATGTAATACTACTGCCTTTGAAACAAATTAAAGGCAATTAGTAAATATGTTTTGGTAAAAACTAACTTCACCTAACTATGGAGCAGTGATGATTCCTCAGCGCTATGGATTCCTCTCTAGACTTCTCACTTTGACCCTCTCTTCCTTTATCTGCTTCAATGTTGTCTCTCTGTCTCTTCCTGACAGCGTAATTAACAGGACCGTAGGGTGCACCATGTATTACCCATGGAGCAATGTGACAATCACAATACTGGCCTCGATAAGCCAAACTCCCTCCTCTCTGCTCCCCTAACCAGTTGAAACGTGTAGTGGTCATTGACTGGATGGGAGGCAGACACTTCACATTTAATGTTATTTTAGACTTTCTTCTTCATGCACATTTTTCAGCGGCACACAAACAGGCAGACAGGCTGAGAGGCAGTCTAATGCCTTAGGGCAGGGGTCTTCAACGTTTTTTAGCCAAGGACCCCTTAACTGGAAGAGAGACGGATCAGGGACCCCCTACTACATATATTGTATAACATGTTGCATATTAAACTGGGCCTACAATAACATGTAGGGCGGTCTAAAGCCTTTATATACACACCTTTTTTGGATAGAATACTAAGCTATTAAAATAGTTGTTGGAATGATTTTATGAATGAATGTTTTAATGTTAAGCATACATGTGGCACAGTGAATCCTTAAGAATAACTGTATCTGTGGATGGTCTACCTTTCCTATAGGCTAGTTTGCTAATAATATGTTAGATTATTTCTTTCAGGACATTTCAAATTTTTGAAAAAAACTTAACCATAATTTGGAGGCCCTCCTGCATCGACTCTGAGGACCCCCTAGGGGTCACGGACCCCCTGTTGAAGATCCCTGCCTTAGGGTGTTTCACTGAACCATGTGAGAATATCAGAAGTGACACAAGCACACCTGCCAGTGGTAGAGTTATTGAATGTGAGAGCTGATGATAAAACATGCATATGTGTGTCCTGATGAGACTAGTAGACAGGCAGTGACACCTTCCCAAAGGTGATAATGGGGGTTGTCATAAATGAAAAAAAGAGGATTAAGGTGAGGAATGAAAAAAAAGAGAAGAATTTGACGAGGTAACACTTTCACACCATCACATATTGTGCCTCTGTTAGGACCTTGTCTTGTAGCCAGATACACTATATCCAAATTTTGTCTACCAGTTGACAACAATTGCATTTGAGTCAATCAATAGGAAAATGTAATACTGCTTAACGGAAGATTTGAACTTCTGAGCTTTTATTCATGACTGTGCACTTGTCATCTGATTACACAAGACACGTTAAAGTGAGGAGAGAACAGAGCTCAAGAAAAAGAAAAGACCACTACAGTGAAGGCGAGAAAATGAAAGATGACAGAGAAATTACCATCTTATTTTTGATCTCGTAGTTTTTGCACCACCACCAAAAATATATATCAAAGACTTTTCTTTTTACTATCTGCTTTTTCTTGGGATGGGGGTGGGTAGGGTTGTAGGAAATGTAATAATAGGAACTGGGCAAGCTCTTAGAAATAATCTGCATCAATTTCATAATTAATCTGTGCAAGGTTTTCACACAATTAGCATGTTAATTAACCCAAACGTGCCACCGCTGTGTGGCATATTTGTGTGTGTGTGTGTGTGTGTGTGTGTGTGTGTGTGTGTGTGTGTGTGTGTGTGTGTGTGTGTGTGTGTGTGTGTGTGTGTGTGTGTGTGTGTGTGTGTGCGTGCGTGCGTGTGTATATAGGGGGTGTAGGGGATCCAGGAAAAAGTAGGAAAAGACATAAGCAAAGAAGGACCGGAGGACAAAAGGATGACAAAAACAGAAAGAATGAAATGGGAGTTGCTTCAGTAATGCAGTGAAGAGGTTAGGTAAAAGACAAAATAATTATAAAAGAAGGTAGAAACTATACTTAGATTTAGGGCTGGGCAATATATTGATATATTTTCTGACCATAAATCTCACATTAAAACTGAACTTTTTAACGTCCAGTCCCTGTCAAACAAATCTAGTCTGATACATGATCATATTCTTGAGAAAGATATTGACATGATGTGCCTTACTGAGACCTGGCACAAACCTGAGGTTTTTTCATCATTAAATGAAGCCTGTCCCCCTGGATATAGTTACCTGCACAGGGCACGCTGCACTGGTCGAGGTGGTGGCCTGGCGGTAATTTACCGCAACGCTCTCAAGCTTTCTCCTCTGTCTCTACCTGATGTGTCCTCTTTTGAATATCTGGCTTTTAAATCAAAACCCCCCTCCAAGATAAATGCTGTACTGATCTACCGGCCGCCCAAAACTCATCCTTCCTTTATCACAGAGTTTCATGATCTCCTCACCTCCTTTTGCTCTTCATCCTCCAATAATATTATACTTGGCGACATGAACATTCACATTGAAAATTCCTCCTCCCCCTTGGCAGCTGAATTTTTAAATGTATTGGACTGTCTCAATCTCATACAGCATGTTGATGCTCCTACTCACACCAGGGGGCGCACTTTAGATCTGGTTATCTCTGACTCTCCTTCCATCAAAAATCTGTTGGTATATGACCTGGGCGTTTCCGATCACAGCATCATCTCCATGGACGTCTCCTGCCCGTCCCCCCTCCCTAAGCCAGAACGTGATATCCATTTTCGTAATATAAAAAACATCAACCCTGCCATTTTGTACTCTGATATCAAACTGCTGGCCTCAGTCAACCATCCATCAGTAAATACATCAGTTGAACACTACAATATTTCTCTTCAGTGCCTCCTGGATACACATGCCCCCCTTAAAACAAGAACTGTGTCTTTCTCTCGTTCTGCCCCCTGGTTCACGGCCGAACTAAGAAAGATGAAGGCTGGTGGCCGTGCCATTGAGAGGCGTGTCAAATCATCAGGCCTGGTGGTACACAAGCTGGCCTACAAACAACACCAGAAGTTCTATGCAGCGGCTCTAAAACAAGCTCGGTCCATCTACTACTCCAACATTATCAATAACAGTCCTGGAAATTCCAAACAGCTTTTTTCCACCATAAATCAACTCCTAAATCCCAAAAATCCAACCCATTCTGAACCCACAGCAGAACAATGCAACAGTTTTCTTCAATTTTTCAGAGATAAGATAAACTCCATACGGTCTCAGCTTTCAGGTTCGCCAGATCCATCTCCACCATCTGTCTGCTCACAACCTCCTCTTTTCAGCACTTTCAATGCAGTCACACAAATCGAAGTACAGGATCTCATCAAAAAGATGAAGCCTTCCACCTCTCCCCTGGACCCTTTCCCTACAGCACTCATCAAATCTAACCTGTCGGCCATTAGTCCTCTCATCACACAAATCATAAACCAGTCGTTAAACTCCGGTCTTGTTCCACCCCCACTCAAAACTGCCGTTATCAAACCTCTTCTGAAGAAACACAACCTTGACCCAGAATGCCTCTCCAACTACCGGCCCATCTCACATCTTCCATTTCTCTCCAAGGTGCTTGAAAAAGCTGTTGCTGCACAGCTACAGGAACATCTACAACGTAATTTACTGTTTGAAACATTCCAATCTGGTTTTCGTCCTGCCCATAGTTCAGAGACAGCACTGTTGAGGGTTATCAATGACCTCCTTATTTCTGCAGATTCTGGATCCCTCTCTATACTCATCCTACTCGACCTTTCAGCAGCCTTTGACACCGTCGACCACCATATCCTCCTAAACCGCCTCCACACTGACATCGGTCTACGTCACTCTGCACTGGACTGGTTCACCTCCTACCTCACTGACAGGACACAATATGTCAGCCTGGGATCTGCCAGGTCCCAAACAGCTCCGGTCACTTGTGGTGTCCCCCAAGGATCTATCCTGGGACCCCTGCTTTTTATTCTGTACATGCTGCCACTGGGTCGTGTCATCAGCCGACACGGCATCTCTTTTCACTGTTATGCTGATGACACTCAGTTATACCTGCGAACCGATTCATGCTCCACCCCGGCCCTTTCACCATCACTGGCCACCTCATCATCAGCTGCTCCCTCTTCACCATCATCTTTTGTCCTCTCAAACTGCCTGGAGGAGATTAGGGCTTGGATGAGTCAAAATTTCCTCCAGCTGAACACTTCCAAAACTGAAGCCATAAAAATCGGCACCCCTCATCAGGTCCAGTCATCCCTCATAACCACTATCTCTTTCTCCGGTCAAGACATCCCCCTCTCAACTACTGTCACCAACCTCGGTGTGAAGCTGGACCCACAACTGACCTTTGCAAACCACATCAATTATCTGTACAAAACCTGCTTTTTTCATATCAGAAACATTTCTAAACTCCGCCCCTTCCTGAGTTTTTCTGACGCAGAAAAACTCATCCACGCACTAATCTCCTCCAGGCTGGACTACTGTAACAGCCTGCTCATCGGTATCCCAAATAAACACCTTCAGAAACTTCAACTCATTCAGAACTGTGCTGCCCGAACTCTGATGAAAATTCGCAAATACGAACACATCACTCCCATTCTTCAGAACCTTCATTGGCTCCCCATAACCTCAAGAATTCAATACAAGATTGCCCTCATCACCCACCATTGCATCTACAACAACGCCCCGCAATACCTCAAAGACCTCATTAGCCCACACTCATCTACCCATAACCTCCGGTCACAAAGCACAAACCTCCTCCATCAGCCCCGCTCAAGACTCCGCACCATGGGAGATCGAGCTTTCTCCGTCACTGCCCCTCGCATTTGGAACTCCCTCCCTGAACATCTCAGAAAACCACAGTCTGTGGACAGTTTTAAAAAACAGCTTAAAACTGTTCTGTTCAGGCAGGCCTTCTTAAGTTGTTCGTAGCCTTTGCGGATTTTAAATTTGCTCTCCACTGCTCGTTTAGCTGTTTTTCTTTCGAATGCATTTTTTTTTCTGTATGTATTTTCTTGATTGCATATGTTTTCTGTTTTCTATTTATCCATGTGTTTTGATGTGGTTTCTGTAGCACTTTGAGATTTTCTTATGAAAAGTGCTCTACAAATAAAATTTATTATTATTATTATTATTATTGGACTGGATGTCGCCTGAGATTTTGGATATCGTAATATGTAATTAGTGTTATCTTTTCCTGGTTTTACAGGCTGAATACTTTCTGACCTTACCATACTAGCTGTTCTATTATTTGCCTTTACCCACTTAGTCAATATATGCACATTATTGATGATTATCTATCTAAAATCTCATCAGTGAAATATTTTCTACAAGCACCAATTGTCAACCCTACAATATCGTCGCAATATTGTCATCTAGGTGTTTGTTCAAAATATCTGATTTTCTCCATATTTCCCAGCTTTATGTGTGCATGTGTAGGAGAGTGTGTCCGTGTTGTTTGTGCATCTGTGATTGTGTGTGTGAGACAGAGAGTGTATCACTGTGTGTGTGTGTGTGTGTGTGTGTGTGTGTGTGTGTGTGTGTGTGTGTGTGTGTGTGTGTGTGTGTGTGTGTTCCATGGGGGCAAAGAAGTAAAAGTTACTCCAGCTGTACTTCTGTTCTGACTCTCTCCTCCCTAACATCTCCAGACATTACTAGATGACTCAGAGCGATGTCAGCATTCTCACACACACTCTCTCTCTCTCTCTCTCTCTCTCTCTCTCTCTCTCTCTCTCTCTCTCTCTCTCTCTCTCTCTCTCTCTCTCTCTCTCTCTCTCTCTCTCTCTCTCTCTCTCTCTACCTCAATTTCACACACAGAGAGCAGAGCGTTTGTTGCTCAGAACAACTCGCAGGTCCACCTCGTTAATCTCCATGACGACAGAGATGCTAAGGCAGCAAATAGCAGCGGACGGAAAACACTGCCACAGGGGGGAAGCTCATAAAAGAACACTTTAAACTACAGAGGTACTTTTTAGTTAAACACAAGTTTTTAGTTAAACACACTCCACCTATAAGAGATGAACTCACAAACAATTCTGTAACACCTTGTCTGAGCCCGATAATGGGAACAAAATGCTAACCTCACTACAGTGGCTCTGGCTATCTGTTAATTATTCTACTTCATGCAAAAGAAGTATGTAAAGTATATATAAATAAAAATGACTAAAGGTACACATGTATGGTGCAATTACATTACATGTCATTTAGCTGACGCTTTTATCCAAAGCGACTTACAATTGCTATATATCAGAGGTTGCCTCTGGAGCAACTAGGGGTTAAGTGTCTTGCTCAGGGACACATTGGTTGATGGATCATGGTGGGAATTGAACCCAGGTCTCCCACACCAAAGGAATGTGTTCTAACCACTGCGCCATCACCCCCCAATGTCTTAGTCATACACATTAGAATATATGTTGGCTTTTGATCATGCATTCCACTGTTCCAGGCAGAGAACACTACATCAAGGTGTCAATTTTTTGTTGTTGTCCTAGTCAACTGCAGAAAATGTCTCTTTAAACTGAAATTGTTGGCTTTGGAAAGATATTTTAATAAATTAAGAAGAAAAAAAAATGTGTTTGTTCACTACCTTAGTGCCTGCTGAGCGTGTTATTCAAAAGGTATTATATATACATGCCTTTACTTAGCAACCCAGCATTACATTTCTGTAGCCTTTGAGCACAAATACAAATAATGAATTTAACTTTGAGCGGATAATACTTTTGTAAAGATGTAAAGTTATACAAAATGTGTCTATATACTCTTACAACCTCACTCCTTCAAATCCAGTACAATGGTGATAGCCAAAATACAACAGTGCTACATGTTCCACGGTTTTATCTACTAAAATGATACAGTGTATAAAATCATGGATAACTTTGACTCTCCTCAGTGTTAACTCACCACACCTGCAGCAGCATCAGGCCATCACATGCTATGTGGCGTTGGACTTCTTCCAGACCAAGCTATATAAACACACTCACACTGAGTGGTGAATAGCCAGGTGTTTAATGTTAGGAGTGAATATCTGAAAATTGTCACTGTGGCCCCTGAAAGATGTATCTAGTTTTAGACTCAGTGTATAAAGTTTTATCTGTAATGTTGAGTGTTTTCTAAGTCAAGTAATCCAACCCTCAGAGGTGTAGCCAAGTGGTAAATTGCACAGCAGCTCACAAGTCAAAAAGAGCATTTCACCTGTCGGTCTCCCACCTCTCCCTCTCTCTCTTGTGTGTGTGTGTGTGTGTGTGTGTGTGTGTGTGTGTGTGTGTGTGTGTGTGTGTGTGTGTGTGTGTGTGTGTGTTGCTCTGGCTATAGCTGCTGTATCTGCTAGTGTTTATATTAAACGTGCGAGGGAGAACACAATGGTTGTGGTGTTAAACCAATAGAAAAAAAACAAGGAGACAGTGACAGTACCCGAAATGCAATATCAACACAGACACACACTCGCTCACACAAACACTGAGGAGCATAACACAAACAGAGTGGAAGAGCTGCGCCTCACTCACCGATCATGTGATTAGCGACATGAATCTGAATCTCCCTTTCCGTCTCAAACGTCATTTGGCATTTAATACACTGGTAGGTCTTTTTCTGGAAGACAAAGATACAGAAACACAGAGGAATATTTTCTTTCATGTAAAATAAAAGTTAAAAACACACAGAAAAATAACATTACATTTCAGTATCTAAAATACACCAATATGTTATGTTTAATAGAAGATTGAGTTTGAAAGAAGTAAGATATTTTGTTAAAAAAGAAAAGTTCTATAGACAAATGGAAAGCTTGTCATGATTTAGTTTGTTGATCGGCACATTATATTTAATCATAGTGTAGTCATAGTAATAATTTAGCTATAAATATAAAGAGAATAAACCCTCTCAAGAATGGCTCAAGATTGAAAAGGGTATACAAAGATTGTGTAGTGATGGCTTGTAAAAAAGTCTCTTTAAAAAGACATTTTGTTACAAAATTGCCCTGTTTTTTTTTTGCTCTCAACCCTCAACATGCAAGACATGTGAACCCCACTAAGTCTCACACTAATCAAGCAACAATGAAAGTCCAAGTCTTTGGAGACTTTGTGAAAGGAAGACGAAGTATACGCACACACTCACGCGCACACACACAAGACCTCTGCAGTGGAAGAGAGAGACAGAAATTAATAAGGGAGGGAGTGAACAGGAGAAAGATTAAGGGAAGAACCAATGAAACAGAAACAGAGGGAACAAGTGTCAAAGAAAAGAGGACACAGGAGAAAGAAAGAGATCCAGAAAGAGGCAGAGAAACAAGGGTGAGAGACACAGAAACAAAGAGAGAGAGAGAAGCAGAGGCTCTGCTTATCCATTCATAGCACACAGCAATCACTCATGCACAAACACATACAAAATACACAAAGGCCCCACTTCCACTATCTCTCTGCTGCTTCAGCCCGTGGTACACACACACACACACACACACACACACACACACACACACACACACACACACACACACACACACACACACACACACACACACACACACACACACACACACACACACACACACACACACACAGAAATCCTATTTTGTCTGCTTTGTGCTGTTAGACTAAGCAGAAACAAAGGTGCAGGTAAGACAGAGGGTCCCTGGGAACTGCTTCTAACACACACACACACACACACACACACACACACACTTGCAAGTACACACTCTCACACACATAGACACGCGGCAAGTCCCGGGGAGCCTGACTGTCAATATCAAGTAGAGCGAACAGCTCCCACAATGCCTCAGCACGCCCCAGCCGCAGGACCCAGTGGGGCTCAGCTGACACACACCGACATACGCACAGGCACACGTATGCAGGCTACAGACAAAAAAGCAGCAACACGCACCAACACTTCCCACACACGACTCACGCAAACAAACATACAGTTCAGCAGGATTGTGGAGTCTCCTTCACTCTTGAAAATGTCTCCCTCTGTAAATGCTATTTTTGATCTTTTTTTTCTGTATTTCAAATACAGTACTGCCCACAATTGCATTGTGTAATGTTGTAAGGGGGATTCCCTACCAAAGCTTACGCATAACGCAGTCGCAAAACAAAAAAACTACAAGCAACTTTACTCCCTCCTCACTTTAGTGAAAGGCAATGCCAAAGACCTGGTTTAAGAAGAAAGTTTCTGCAACAATTTGCACAAAAGTCTCATCTCAGTCTATCCTGTCTCACCTTGGGTGCAGGTGAAGCCTCAGCCTTCTTTCCTGCTGCACTGGTTTCAGGGCTGACCTCAGGGTGATCTGTCTGGACGTGACTCTCTAAGTCCTCCACGCTTTCAAACTTCACTCCACACTCCGGACACCTCAGCCCGGCCATGGCCTTCTCTCCCTGCGTGTCCCCAGGCGTGGCAGCTCCTCCCTGGTTGGGGCTCTGGCCGTTCGTACCCCTAATTTGATTGGACATTTGATTTGTTTTAGATGATTTCAGTGATCAAAAAACTTCTGCTAAACAAAGCTTTGGCTTTCCCCATCTCAGCTCAACACAGGCTTCCTGCCCTTTAAGGCTCCAGTAACTGGAAAATGGGCAGCAAGCAATGTACCCAAATCCAAGCTTCCAAGTATCCAAGTATGCAACATTGGGTGTTATATGTGTGAGAGGGAATTAACCATGTTCATAATTCTTATAATTCTCTTGTAGTGTACCTATGTGCTACTGTTGGTTAACAATTGATTAAGTTACAGTATGTATTGTTGACTTAAGTATGTCTATAACACATGCCAGTATCCACAAGGTTGACAAGTTGGCTACCCACCTGCTCATGCAGCCGGCACAGAGGCCATAAGGTAGACCGTTAACATCCAGCTTCACCAGCTCCCCTTTGTTCTTGAACTCTTTTAGGCAGAAGGCGCATTTATACAACTTGTGCTGCTGCAGCTGCCCGTTAGGGGATGAAGAGGCTGAACCGTTCCCTCCGCCTATTCCTCCATTCCCACCTCCTGCTCCAGCGCCTCCAAGTGCAGAACCAGTGGAGAGCTTCTGCATGTGGAAGGTGCCGTGGATCTTCAGCTCCAGGGTGGAGGTGACGGTCTGCATGCAGACCACGCAGCGGAAGCCGGTGAGGGAGTTGCGGAGGTCGGGGTGCATCTGGCAATGCTCTATAAACTCCTCCTCACTCTGCAGGGGCATCTTACAGATTCGACAGGTACCTGTGTCCAGGCTCTTACTGTGGGTCACCTGCAGAGAGGGAATATACACGGAAAGTATGAACATAATGATGCACAAAGTAGTGTAATAACTGCCTGTAGCTGCATTTTTGGAATATTTTTCCTGTAGTGTGGTACAGCACAAATTGCCTCTCTTAGGACAATTTAACATTCTAATTTCAGAGCATCCAAAGAAGTTTCAGGATCAAAAGACAGAAAGCAACAACAAAGTCACACAAGAGAAAAGCAAACAAAAACAAAACAGAAAAAGTCTGTCTACACAGACGGCTGTGTTGTTATACCTGTGAGGGTATCCTCACTGCATTTGTTCCCTCCATATAGACATCCAAATGACATGCTGAAACGTGGATACCTCAAAAGCCACGCACATAGCCACACAAATGTACAGGCTGGAACCCAGTAAAAGTAAACGTACCTTGTGTTCAGTGAGGGTTAGCAGAGAGGGGAAACGCTCGCCACATATTGGACACATGTAGTGTTTGGCGGGGCCGCGATGTGTCTGAGCGTGCTCACGAAGCCCGTTCTCAGAAAAAAATGTTCTGGAGCACACGTTGCACTTGTGGTTCCCCTTGATGAAGTCTGCCTTCTTCTTTCGAGAACCTGGTGTAAGAAATTACTTTTATCATCAACATAGAAATAATGCATATCCTGTAATAAACTGTAAAATGTAAATTTCTTTAAAAATCCTTCAAAACAAGCAGTTGACCAAAGATTACCAGCGTCATCTTCTCCCGGTCGGATGTTGTGGTCACGCAGCCGGTGGTTCTGCAGAAGCGACTCCATGGTGTAGGCCGCTCCGCAGATATCACATGCATACATGGGCTCTGAATTGTCCAGCTCCTCCTCCCCCCCGCTGGCCTCATGGCTGTTGGCTGTGTCTCCTCCCTGGCCAGCTCCTCCCACACCGGCACTCTTCAGCAACATGTTCTGCAGATCGGCCTGTTCAGCGGCCGCCACCGTTGCCCTTTCAGCACCTACTGCACCTCCACTGCCACCACTGCCTCCACCACCTCCTCCTCCTCCTCCTCGCTTGGAGGACTGTACAAGCCCGTTGGGCGTCCCGTTTTGACTGCCACCGCTCCCTGTACCACCTCCGTTGCCGGTAATGTTGACACCATCAAAGAGGCAGTGCTTCTCCCTCAGGTGTCTCTCCAGCAGTGACATGGCTTGGAAAGCTTTGCCGCAGAAGCGACATGTGAACTTCTTGCTGTGTGTGGTGATGTGGCATTGGAGCTCCACCTCTGATCCAAACGTCTCTCCGCAGAAGATGCACTTCCGGGGCTTGAGTCCTGTGAGACAGAAGTTAGATCAAGATTTGCAGATTCAAGCTCAATCTACCTGACATGACTGCTGTCAAGTAAACATTGTACCGACTCAAGATCTTTTTTTTTTTTGTTTTATGGGTTGGTTTTTCCCTCTGACTTTTGCTCGTCTTCGATACATTCTCTTCTATTTTAAAATCACCACTATGGTTATGCATTTTTAAATAGTCACGTCTACTTTTCTATTGAAACTCAGCCAATGATCCCAGGAAAGATGCACAGTACCTGCTGCGAGCCCCGACCTCTGGCCCAGGTGGTTATGCTTCACATGGATCTGAAGATCCGACTCCTTCCTGAAGTCCCAGGCACAGGCTGTGCAGCGAAACAGCTTCTTCTCATTGCTGTGCTTCACCGCCAAATGCACCTGAATGGCAGAAGGTGAAAAAAAAAGAAGTGATCCAAGTTGGTTCATTTCTATGGTTGCTTCACTAATGTATTACACTTAAAAATCATATAGCACACAAATCCCATGCACTGATGTGAGTATTCTTTGTCAAAATAAATAAAAAAAATAGGGAAAAAGGTAACACTCAGCTGAATGAGGCTCTTTCATTTACCTGTATGGAGACCTTTGAGTCAAAGACCTCCTGACAGAGAGTGCAGTGGTACAGGACAAATGTGTGCATGTCGAGCAGGTGTTTCTGCAGGTCATCTACGGAGGAGAACTGCTTATCGCAGCTCTCACACACATACTGGGTCGACGTGGTGGTGTAGTGCACTGTCAGGTGTTGAAGCAACGCCTCCTGGGATTCAAAGTCCTCCTTGTTGCACTGGGGGCAGGACTGGCGCCGCAGCAGCATCTCCAGGTGGGACTTTAGGTGGGCCTGGAAGCCCTCAAAGCTGGAGAACCGCAGGTCACACTGGTTGCACGGGTAGTCCCCGTTGCTCCCCATGGAGGGGGTGGAGTCCCCTCCCAGTCTGTGCCGTTTTGGGGAGGAGATCTCTATGTCAGAGGAGGCGGGGCTTAGGTCTGCAACCTTTGCCTGCCGTTTGTTGTTAGCCAAAGGGATGTTCTTGTGGTTCTCCTTTATGTGCTTGGTGAGCTTGAGGAGTGAGCCGAAGATAGGGGAATTGGTGCAGTAAGGGCACGAGTAAACCTGTATGTAGACAATAACTCTTTACTCTTTATGACTACTATACATTGACAAATAATGTTATTTATTGGAGAGTAAAAGACAATATGGGAAAGATGTAGAGAGAGGATGAGAAAGACACAGAGAGACAGAGACAAGCATAGGCTATAAATTAAGTCATCACCATATTTTTGCAAGTTCAGATATAAATACATATATATATACATACATATGTCAAGTCCACAAAAAAAAAAGATTTGGGAACAAGGAAGCAGTAGGTAATAAAAATAACTGACTTAAATCAACTCTAGACCAGACCAGCAGTAACCCACAGTAACTACAGACTCATTAATAGCAGACTCAGCTCAGAAAGTGATTCATATAGTAACATTATCAGAGATCTTTAATCACAATTTACATGAGCTATGTGCTTCATTTGGCTCATGACAGAATACAGGAAAGCACCTAATTAAAGGTGCAGTAGGTAAGACTTATAAAACTAATATTTGCTGAAACTGACCCTATGTCCGCG
The DNA here is from genome assembly GCA_023631565.1 of Gymnocephalus cernua. Taxonomy (NCBI): domain Eukaryota; kingdom Metazoa; phylum Chordata; class Actinopteri; order Perciformes; family Percidae; genus Gymnocephalus; species Gymnocephalus cernua. Next base: position 8,752,238 of record CM042431.1, read on the forward strand.
TAGAACTACATGAAGCAGGTAATTAAAAAAAAATCTAGCTCCTCTGGCACCACCTACAGCCTGTAGTGCGATTTGCAAAAATCCACCGCTCCCTGTTCAGATGCACCAATCAGGGCCAGGGGAATTGTCTAACTGCGTGTCAATCACTGCTCATGCACACACATTAATTTTCCCTTGTGGGGGGGAGGGGCTTAGGAGACTGTTTTGGACTTTAGCAGAAAGGGGGGGAGGGACTGAGAAGTTGTCGATGTTCAATTTTTTTGGCTAAGTCCTGGATCTTCACAATCCTACCTATGGCACCTTTAAATAGGAACCAGCTTTGAAATGTGCAAAGACAGGCAGGCTAGGGCTGGGCGATAGGGAGAAAATCAAATATCACAATATTCTTGACCAAATACCTCGATATCAATATTGCGGCGATATTCTAGGGTTGACAATTGGTGCTTTAACAAAATATCTTCACACTTAGATTTCAGATAAATAATCATTAGTAATGTGGACATAATGTCTAAGTGGGGAAAAGGCAAATAATAGAACAGCTAGAACAGTCTGGTAAGTTCAGAAAAGTACATCACTTTACTGTCATGCAGCCTTTAAAACCAGGAAAAGAAAACACTTATGTCATATCACGATATTACGATATCCAAAATCTAAGACGATATCTAGTCTCACATCACAATATCGATAAAATATCGATATATTGCCCAGCCCTAAGGCAAATATTATTCTTGACCAATTCTCACCTCCATGAAGGACTGCGATGCAGACTGTAGTACAGGAGACTCCAGTTTGGCCACCGCTCCTCCAGACGCAGCTCCCCCCCCTGCGACGGAGGTGCAGTGCGTCTGCTGGATATGTTCTGTCAACGAAGACTCCGTCAAGAATCCCATAGAGCACTGGTTGCAGAAGAAGGCATGGTTCCCTTCTAGGATGGAGGAATTAAGTTACATTGTTAGATTCCCTTAAATGGCATCATGATACTGTAGGGCAATTACATTAGCATTAGGATATTCCAAACAATTTTAGATTCTAGCTAGATAGCTACCAAATACTAACCAAAGGACAACCATGTTATATGTTACAATAGGTTTTTTCAGTCTGGAAACAATACAAGCACTCTTAACAAACAATGTACCGCCATAACCCTTACTTTGACATATGAACGTCTCTTTCAATTGTTTAGGAAGAGTAGTGTTCTTCAACAACACACCTAGTGTGGTGGATCCCGCCATAATCCCACCAGGCAGGCAGTGCGACACTCGGATGTGTTCTTGCAAAGAGTTGATGTCTCCGAACATGTCCGGGCAGTAGTTACAGTGGAAAGCTGTGACATTAGTGAACTGCAGCAGGGGAAAAGCTGCTGTGCCTTTGGTTCCTCCGCTGGCACGGTGAGCTTTGCGCACATGTTCGTTGAGGTTGTAGAGCGTGGGCAGAGTGTCCAGGCAGAGATGACATGTATGACTCTGCTGCGGCTTATCTGCATGGATAGTCTTCAAATGGATCTCCAACACCGCCAGGCTGTGGAAATCTCTCTTCGAGCAGTAAGGGCAAGAGTATGTCAGTTTACCCCAGCTCCCTCCTCCCCCTGTAGAGATAGACAGATAGCCTGCTTCATTAGAAGAAAACAGAGGAATCCAGAGATGTAACTATGACTACTGGCTACTCTGCAGATAAGTGACTACTGTACCATACCTCCACCTTGATGACCCAGGCTTATCCCAATCTCTTCCCCAGTGTCTGGGCCTCTTCTGCGGCCTCGTTCGATGCCCTGGCTGGGCTTTAGGGTAGAGTCCGGCGTGGAGCCCCTCTCCAGGCTGGCACTAGAGTCTGGAGTGGCCGAGCTCATTGAGGCCACACTGCCTAGCGGAGGGTCGGGACTGGCAGCGCTGTGATTGGAGGAGTCCGGCTGACGATGGCTATCTAAGTGGCAGTAGACATCCTCCACAGATGGGAACTGTTCGGAACAGACAGGGCATCTGGGGGTACAGGAAAAAACAAAACCTGTAAAATGCAAGTTACATTCCAGCATTGCACAGTAATGAAAATCAGCTGACAAAAAAAACTAAACTCGGTAGTACTTGTGTTTGCGGTTGGCATGCTGTGTTTCAATATGTGTGAGGAGAGAAGCCTCGTCTAGGAATATCTCAGGACAGTGGATGCATTGCAAGTCGGCTCGGTCAGACAGCTGGGGGTGTCTGGTCAGGACGTGTTTCTCTAGCTCGTCCGTCTGGCTGAACGTCTCCTCGCAGTAATCACACATATACAGGTCCTGCTCCAGGTCAACATCGCCTCCTGCTCCCTTCTTCCCTCCATCCCTCTCACTCCTCAGTGCAAGGTGCTCTCGGTTCTTGCGGTGAGCCTGCCAAAGTCAGAAAGTAGACCAGATTTAAAGAAGCATGGGGTGTAAAATATTCTGTCAAAAGATTTTCATGCGATGACAATAAGCTAGGTCCTCCTTTTACTACGCTCAACGCAAGTACTAGTTAAAAAAATTAAAATAAAATAATTGTGTCACTTTCTTGATTTGATTATTTGCCATTATAACTTATTGGAAATTGCATTAACAACAATGGGAACACTAAGCACATGATTAGTACTAGAAAGAATATCAAGGCATTTAAACGGTTAGATTTAAAGTAAAAATATAACAGGTGTTTACCTGCATGTGGCTCTGCAGAGATGAGGTGGAGGAGAAGCCACGCTTACACACACTGCACTTAAACGGTTTGCTGGAGCTGGAAGTGGGAATAAAAATAAAAAAACTGTCAAAAATCAGACTCAGAAATAATCAATTATGAATCAAACGCCATTTTTAAACTCTAAATTGGTAGAGAATAAAACTCTGGAATCAGGAGTAGAAATAATGAACGTCGGATGAACATTTCAATCGGCGGGACAGGAAGCAGTTACCTGTGTGTCTTCAGATGGATCTTTAGGTGATCAGAGCGGGAGAATGCAGCTTCACACTCCTGACAACTATACTTCTTATCTCCTGTATCAATTAAGATATTTATGAGAGATCAGTTCTACAGGAAAAAGAACCCCATTATATTGTAGACCTCAAATACTGACAGCCAGAACACGTGTTGCCACTGTTGTAGTGAAAATCTAACTCAAGTCTAACTCAAGTCTGTTTCCCTTCATTTAATTAACAACACAATTAAATGACTGTGGCTCTGCTACCCATTAGGTCCTAACATGCCACTGCAGGCCTGGAAGAATTGTTATCTACCTGTGTGGAGTTTGACATGGCGGTCTCTGCTCCTCTTGTGTTTAAACAGACGGCTGCAGAAGGTGCACTTGAAAGGCAGCTTGTCGCTGTGAATCTGCTCATGGCGCTTCAGGTAGCTCAGCCGGCTGTCGACAATCAACAGGATGAACAGTCATTCACAAAGGCTCATGGCAACACATGATCACCTTTTGGCATTTTCAAGTTTAAAAAGTGGATTGACAAAATATAGTCTATATCCACGATGTTTCACTTCCAGGATTGCTCCGTTGCCGCCGGAAATTTCGCCGGATTTCACTCTTTACGACCGCATGTCCGTTACCTTCTGCTTTCTTTGTGTTGGAATTTTGAACTCTGGTGGATTTCTGAGGACTCTGGTTAACTGCTCCTCAGATCTATGCAGGGTAAATCCAGACAGCTAGACTATCTGTCTATCAGTTTTCTGTTGCACGACTAAAACAACCTTTGAACGTACACGTTCCACCAAAACAAGTTCCTTCCCGAGGCTATTTTGCAGCGGCGCCGTGGGTCTGTCCGGTGCTTAGCTCCGCCCATGATGATTGTGATTGGTTTAAAGAAATGCCAATAAACCAGAGCACGTTTTTTCTGCCATCCCGGAATGCTGTGTGGACTAGCCAGACCCTCCTCCGCAGCGCTGTGGAGGAAGGTCTGGCAATGCAAGACTAGACAAAATAAAACGTAGTAAGTACATTTCTAATAAAATCAACAAAAAAAATGATCTAAAAGATTACAGGGATTCTGCTGGGTTTTGCTGCATGTCATTCCCTGATACTTGTAACCGGGTCATCTTTAATATCGTCACAGTTGAAACTATTACTAATATCACATCTGTTCATTAAAAAGAAAGGAAATAAAGAATATAGGTAGGTACAAGAAGTAATATAGAGGATTATGATGATGACTTTATGGTGTATGTGACAGCTGTTCTTAAAGTGGGTCTTGAGTTAGTTCCTGGAGAGGTTAGTAAGAAATGTATTCACCTCATACTTTCACTGTTTGCCTCAATACCATGTTGCCATGGTAATATTGAGAATGCTGTTTATTCATGTACAAATTGATATTCATGGTATGGGGATGCGAGTGAACAGCCAAATGTTCATTAGTGTCATTGTCTACAATGCAGCGTGTGCACCGAGATGGAACCTGCAGCATCTTGGGGGGAAGCAAAGGGTTAAACTGAGTTAAATACCTGAAGGACTTGTCACAGAACTGGCAGGGGTACGGCAGACCGGCGCCTCCTTCCTCCTCGCCGCCAGTGGCCATGCCCAGGTCGCAGCAGCCATCGGGCATCTGCGAGGGCGATGCCACATCCTTGCTGGAAGGTGAGGAAGGTACCCAGGACAGCCCTGCAGGATCATCATCCCCATCTGACAGAGAGGGGAAACAGCACAGAAACATTAAAAAAAATGCCTGGGGTTCATCTGCAGCAAATAAAACACAACAAAAGAACACACAAATATACACACATTTTGTGCACAGCTGCAGGATTTACAGAAAAAAAAAGAGACAGGCGAGTACAGTCAGAAAAAAAGTGGGGGTAAAACAGGGAGCATTAGAATGATTAAGAAGAAGTTACATCTTTCTTGGAAGGCACAAGGCGGTAGAGGCAGCCGGTGGGAGTTCAAATGAGAAAAAGAGGGTATAAACAAAAAAAAATAAACACATTATCCTGGTAACACACACACACACACACACACACACACACACACACACACACACACACACACACACACACACACACACATATACACAGAAGGAAAATGAGGATGGCAGAGATAAAGAGAGAGACTGAAACAGAAGAGAGAGAGGCACACTCCGGCAGCAGCAACATCTAAATAGAAAGCTCCAAGAACTATGTATCCCCGACGGAGCCCAGAAATAAGGACAGAGTGTATTTTCTCTCCCTTCATCCTCCCTCTGCAGCCATCCCTCATTCCATCCCCTCCCTCACCTCCTCTCCCCTCCCATCCCTCCATCCGTCCCCGAGGACCATAGATCCGCCTCATCATATTTTCATTAGGGCCTTGGCAGATTGAAACGTTGGAAAAGCGATTAGGAGATGTGGAGAGCAGAGCGGAAAGATGGCGATATTCTCTTCCTTTATCTGTCATACATAGGAGATTATGCATTGCTCTTTTGCTTCCCCCCCCCTCTTTCCCTCTCCTGTGTAGTCTGGCACAGAAGCGACAAAAAGGCCACGACTCCTTTAATAGACACTTCAGAATGGAATTGAGGTGACAAAAGAGGGGACTGAATAATGCTTGATATTGTTCGGTTCTTCTTTGTGCGCACTGTGAAGCGGCACAGTATGGCTATTTAGCATTTGCCAGGAAAATGTAAAGAAGAGAGCAGGTGAAAAGGGGGGGGGGCTGCTTTCTTTGCTTTTAGCTGATAGCTATATCAACTAGGCCAGCAACAAATCAAACAGAGAAAATAGGGAAACTAGAGTGATAGGACGGAGAGATTAGAAGAAAAAAAAACTCTGAGGTGCCAATCTGAGGTGCCAAAATTCCTGCAAATGCAAACCCTCCAACACATGAGCACAGACACATCTGCAGAAGAGAAGTTTCTGCTGATAATTTTAGAAACCTCTCCAAAGCACACACCGTTTTACCTCAACCTACTGCTACCACAATCTCGAGCGTCTCCCGTGTGTGTGTCTGGTCTACTGTGTATTACGCCTTGCAGAGAGGGGGCGGAAAACGGATTCTTGTGATGAATCGATCGCAGAGAAAATGTAGGCACTGCAATGAGCAAATAGAACTCTGTAGGGGGGGTTAAAAAAAATTGTGAAAGCACGACTTATAAATTTGACTAGAAGCCAGAAGAAAAATACAAAAGGCTTAAGAAAACATAAGGAAGAAAGATATCAACATGAAGCCTAACAACAAGGCAAGAGAGAGAGAGAGGGATGGGGGCAGCAGGGGGAGACAGAAAAATTGAGAGCATGAAGGAGGGAAGGAAGGAGGAGGAAGAAGTTGAAGTATCGACAGGGTGAAGGAGAAAAGCAAACCATATGGTTTCCTAGAGCACTGCACACAGATTAAAAATGAGTGCACAGGAGAAACAATGAGATAGTAGACGGTTGATAGACCAGATGAGTAGACTAGAAGGGAAGATACAGGAAAAAAGTGGGGAGAAGTATAATTTAGCTTTCAACAAATTCTGAAAAATGTTGTCACTAATAAATAAATGTCTGACTTATTTCTCAGATTACAGTAAAACTAGCGTTGTCCTTTAGTCAGTCCCTCCAGAAAAACGCGATTATGCGATCGCAGAATTCAATGTATAATCAGCCAAAGTCCGCATATTTATGCGGGGGCCGCATTTTTTCAAATACGCCGCACTTTCGCCGCATAAATTGCCGATTTCCGCGCAAAATATATAATATAATATATATAATATATATATAATATAATCCCCGCATTTTTGTTGCAAAAAAGTCACATATCTCAGCAGAAAGTTGGAAAATGTTGCGTTTACTTCACACAAGAGCAGCCATTTTCGCCTGTTACCATGGGAACGTTATGAAGTGACGTAATTTCGCCTAGTGAGAACACGGTGTTGGGGGAATCACTTTTTTTTTTCTTTTTCATCAAACTGCAGTTTTTGCAAGTTCCCGCAATTTTTGCAAGTTCCTGCAATTTCATCGCATAAAATTGCATAAATATCCCGCATATTCCATCGCATTTTTTAAGAAAACGTGCCGCATAATCAAGGATTTTTGCCCGCAACAATCACAAAAAAACTCCGCGTTTTTCTGGAGGGACTGGTTAGTGGTCCTAAGACACCATAATGCATCAGGTGTCCCTATTTGCACCTGATGGAATTTAGAAATGAAAGAATACTTTAACATGCAATTGCCATCATTTAGTCAGTATCACATTGGACATTATGACACTGGACAGGTAAAGGGAGAACAGATTTCAGTAGGATACATTTATGGCGTTTTTCCATTGCTAGTATCAGCTCTACTCGGCTCGGCCCGCCCGCGTTGCCCCGTCCTCCTGTTTCCATTGCAGCATTAGTACCGCCTCATGCGTGAGGCGAGCGTGGCTGGTTGTCTTATAGCGGCGACGAAGGAAACTGCCGTGACCTAACGCGACACACACACACAGAATGTCGAAGGTGTGTTGTTGTTGCCACAGCCAGAAGACACATTTTGTTTCAAATGAAGCTGGAGGCAGCAAAAACAAAACACCACTGGCTAAACTATTTAAAAATGGCGGGTTTGTTCAGGACACCCCCCTTCTGTCGCTTTCACGTCGAGCAGATACCAAGTAATGGAAAAACGCCATTAGTTTCCCTAATTTGGCTATTATCAGTAGACAGCTGAATTGTAGGCCTATTTATTACTGTGCTAAAATTATTAGCCAAAATAATTACTTATTAATCACAAATCTATCAACGGAAATTTAACAGTCAGCTGTTTTGACAATTGTTTCATCGTTTGGGTAATTTTCAAAGAAATGATGACAAATATTTTCTGATAACTGGGTTTGCTGCTTTCTCTGTTTTCTTTTTGTTTTCTGACATTTCAGAATCAACAATTATTGGACTAATAAACCCTTTCAGTCTTTATTTGTTTGCCTGATTAAACTGGTAAAAGAATCATTGTCAGCAAGGGAGGATTGAAGAAAAGGGACTTATAAAAAGTCCTCCCCAATACAACACCATCTATTCAAGTGTAATCTTAGCAGGCAATTGGACTGGTCATAAATGGAAAAGGTGTGATTAATAACATTATTGATGGCTCCGTATTATTGGAGTGTCCAAGTGAGGCATGGCAGTGTGACAGTATGAACAACACCTGGGGCCCTATGACACAAGTGTCTTTCTAGTTTAAGACTGACTCAGTTGTCAGTTTCCCTTCCAGCGCCCACGTCGTTTAAATAGCAAATGCACCTGCGCCCATCTGTGCGCCCATGGGCGTGCTGGTCTTACAGGGAGGTGTGTTCAGGTGAATTCTTGGTGTATTGCTATCTTGAGGCAGCGGGAAGTGATTGCACCGTTGACCAACAAAAACCTGCTCTAAAGTTATTTCATTGTTATTTTAACAGCGAATTAGTAAATTGCGCCTAGACTTATGCATAGCACGCGCACACTATGCTTGTTACACACACACACACACACACACAGGGAAGTGCAGCAGCACACAAACATATATATTTTATATAAATAAAAATATCACGGTGCAAATCCGCCATCATAATAGCAATGTGCCAAGGTACAAACACACCTGGCTTTTAAAGGGAATGGGAGATGACACTCTGATTGGTTTATTGCATGTTACGCCCAAAACACACCTATGAATTAATGAAGACACTAAGTACAACCCTTTTGAACCATGCGCCCAGCACACGGACCCTTTTTTCCGCCGTCAAACTAGCAAAAGTGGATTTGGACGCGCCCTAAACGCACCTGCGCCATGCGCTTCACGCCGTGCGCTTAAATCATTAAAATAGGGCCCCTGGACACTGAAAGTGAAGCAGCTAAATGGAATTCAGCCATCATTCACTTTTATTATTTACACCTGTGCTTTTCCTACTGTGACATGTCAAAATGTGTCCTATGAAAAAGACAAATAGTTAAACAAATTGATAGTTGCAGCCCAAATTTATGTCACGGGCTGTTTTTTTAACGTGATAGATGTAAAGCAATCACATCTGGACCATTATAGGCCCACCAGTATGAGTCGGTTAGATGGTAAAGTTTGTGAGCTGGGAAAGTGGGAGGAAGAGAGACAGAGAGAAAGGAAGAGATTGAACAAGAGAGATTCACAGCAAGAGGGAGAAATCACTTTTTTTTTGGTGTGGGGGGGGGGGGGGGGGGGGGGGTTGGGAAAGAGGGGGGAGGAGAGATTAGCGTCATTAAAGAGCCCTAATCCTCTGACTAGCGTGGCTGGCGCTAAAATGGAGGATCACACGGCTTTTTAACGCCGCCTTTGTCAGCCGGCCGCGAGGGGACCTGGCAAAGACAAGGCCGAATGGCAAACTGGGAGAAAGTGGAGGACGGGGAGGGGGGAGCGGAGAAAATTTCAATGAAAAGTTAAATTAGAGAGGAATCCTCGAGAGAAGATGAGGAGGATGGATGGTTGAGGGAGGGGGATTGGAGAAAAGAAAAAAAGAGGGAGAAAAAGTAGTCGGGGGGGAAAAAAAAGAGAAACAGGCAGGAACAGGCCGACACACTGTTCCTATCCCCGTTTCCTCCTCCTCCTCCTTTCTGTTCTTCTCTGGCGAATGAAAACCAACGAGAGGAGCGGAGTGGAGGACCACAGGGCCCCGACAGCTTCGCTGCCGCTTTATCTCTCACACTGCAGTCCTCTCCTTTCCCATCCATTCCCTCTATCCTCCATCCCTCCCTCTGTCCCCAGCAGTCCCTCTACTCTTCTGTCTTCATCTCTCTTCCACTACCTCCCTCCCTCGCTCCTTTCCTCCCTCCGTCAGCTTTCATGTTGTTACTCATTATAGCGCTGACATCTCTCCCTCCGTCCCTCCATCTCTCCAACAGTCTCTCCCCTACTGGTGTTGGCCTTCACCCCCCGTGTCTCGGCCTGGACAGGGCCGAGGGAGAGAGGGGTGTGTGTGTGTGTGTGTGTGTGTGTGTGTGTGTGTGTGTGGGGGGGGGAGACGTTCCAGATGGACAGACTCTGAACTCCAGAGGAGAGGGAAGAGATGGTGGTATGAAAGGGGAGACAAGAAAGGAGAGGAGAGAAGAGGAGAGGAGAAAACCAGGAAAGGGAAAAGACCAGCAAAGGAACTAAACGGACCGCCTGAGTCCACCTGAAATGACAAGCGCACACAAACACACACACACACACGCACACGCAAACAACACGCACACTCCCCGCGTGTCGCTCTAATAGGCCAGACAGCGAGGCAACGTGTGGAGGACACAGCCTTGGTGAAACACTCTAATGAAGAGACACGCACGCTGATCAATCTCTCTTCATGTTTCTGCCTCCCCCGTCTACTTCCCCCCCTATCTAAACTCAGTGGCTCTGTCATGGCTGTCACACAGAGGGGAGAGACATCAAAGCAGCAGAGTTTATAAGACGGAACTCTTAGCAAAAGAAACTTTAGAGACTATTGTGATCTTCAGATGTAATGATTATTAACTCTATCAACCAAAATGTAAGAATAAAACTAGAAGGCATTTTTTAAATATTGCATATGTCCAAATGACTGCTAGGCTTTGGCAATGAGGTTTTAAAACTGACAAACTGATGAAGTTATCAGTCTCGATGGGCTGACATGGAACCGGCACTCAAGCACATTAGTTCAATTAGTTACTTTTGGATAACAGTGTCTGCTAAATGCCTGAAATGGAAATATAATTCATGTACGTCGGGCCTTCTCTCTTTTGCTTTGATGTTTGAATCAAAGGAGCTCAGCTGGTAGCAGCAAAAAGCTTTCGGCTCCCAGCGATGCTACTACAAGTGCTAAAACTGCCTACTACCTTCATTCACATGCAGAGAATTCAGAATTAACATTATAAATGAAGAACACACAAAGTGATTCTGTAAGTTAAACATGCAATTAACTGTTAAGATGAAGTAACATTTCCTTAAAGATCCCATAATATGCTCATTTTCAGGTTCATAATTGTATTTTAAGGTTGTACCAGAATAGGTTTACATGGTTTAATTTTCAAAAAACACTATATTTTTGTTGTACTGCACACCTCTCTCTCACTGCTGCAGCTCCTCTTTTCACCTTGTGTTCAGGTCTCAGGTAGCTTACAGAGTGAATCATCTTTTCTTCTGTACTATCTTTGATTCCACTCGCACATGCGCAGTAGCTCAGATCATAGATCATGTCAGTTAGCTCCATAGACAGTAAAAGAAAGGTTGTTTCTCCAACTTTGGTCAGTTACAAGGCAGAATTAGCCGGGAGACTTCTTCGAGGGCGCACATGTAAGTACTTCTTTTGTAGATTATGGTGAACTTGTGTGTGTTGTAGCAGTGCTTTGCCATTGAGAACGAGCTAGCATGCTAACGCTAACACTAGCATGCTAACGGTTGTTGTTAGCCCGTCGTTTCGGCTAGTGACGTAAAAAGCCGTACAGATTTTTAACAGCTCACCCAGAGACTGAAGGCATGACAGATTCAGAAACCCATATCTCACTCAAAACAGCATGGATGGATTTTTTTCAAAGTTTGTATGCGGGTGGAAGCACCAGAGACACAAAATAACACCCCAAATCCCAGAAAAAGTGATTTTTTCATAATATGGGTACTTAAAGATGACAAACATTCCAAGACAACATGTAACAAGTATTGGAATCAAGACTGTTGCATGTTTAAATATACTCATATCAAAGATGCTACCATACCGTTCATCCTAATTTATTTCAGAATAAGCAAGGAAGGTCTTTATTATGGGATACACAAAAAAAAAAAACAATATGCTAACAGGGCTGTTAGTCCAAATATCAACAGCTAATTGTAAAGCTACGTAATTCTGTCACGGAAACCTGCTTTCTGACAAGTGAACGTGTTCACCTTGGGTTTAGCTGTTGACCTGCTCAAATTTTAATCCTTGTATCAGCTTTCTCTCCCCGCCTCCTCTTCCTGCTCCCTTCCTTCTACCTCCCACCCCAACATCCGACCATCTAACTCTCCTTTCCACCTTTCTGTTTGGCCATCGGCCCAGGCCTGCACCTTTCCCAGCGAGACCCCTGCTGACCTCCTATCCCTCCATCCGACTCTTGCTTCATCCCTCCTTTCCACGGCTCCCCAGGCCCCCTCTGATGGCCCCAGGCTGCCCCAGGCGTGCACACACACACACACACACATACAGCCCCAGACTCACCATAGGGGGCAGAAAAACAACTTCCACCCTTGGCTCTCTCTGGGCAGCCAGGCACACACTCACTCTTATTTTTCACTCTCTCACACACAGTATAATTCACTATCCAATACTAAGTTGATGAAAAACAGGCCTACCACACATTTATTTGTGGTCATTTCTAAAGCTCATCATCAATTTTGTAAAGAAAACCCTGCAGGTTAAAAAAAAATAGCTGCTGCTGTGTCCGTTGCTTGTTAAGAGGTGGGACTGCACAACTAACTGAAAGGGTGTTCAAAGGCTGGTTATTATTTCATTTTGGTGTAATGTATGTAGCCAAAACAATAATAGTTACCAAAATCCAAGGTCCACTCATTGGCTCTACAACTGTGCTACAACCATCTGAAGGCTTTTCAGATTACTCTACATCATAGGTGTAATTTGCAGGGGGGGTGGGGGTTCCAACCCCCCCAATAATCAAAACTGGCCAATTCAACCCCCCCCCCCCCCCCCCCCAAAAAAAAAATAAAAACTATTATAATTTGCTTTACATAAATACATTTGCACCATAAATTGCTGCAGAAAAGGCAAAAATTGCTGCAGAAAAATTAACCAGAATGCAGGAAATTAAGTGTTTGACATTCAAAATTTTAATTTTGCTCAAAAGTTGAGACCTCAACCTCCCAATGTTGAACCCAAAGTTACGCCCTTGCTCTACATGGTGCATGGGATAACTAGACAAGAGAACACAGGAAAGCTCCCTACCTATCTAGCTCAGTGATTACCATGTGAGTTGGCATGGCAACCTAGAATACAGAGAGACAATGCTACATTTTCATACTGCCCCACAGAAAATGACCACTTTCTGACATTTTCTGTTCTTGTACTGTACTGACATTTTGATCTCATGCCATGGTAACAGCATGGTGTACACGCACAAAAAAAGGTGCAGCGGTTCACACATAAGCACACGGCTTCAACCCTCTGCTGCTGTCCTTGTAGCACACATGTAATGCAGTCTTTAAGGACAGACACACACACACACACACACACACACACACACACACACACACACAGGCCACAGCGAGGACAGAGAGAAAGGACGATACGCCAGTCCGTCCGGGGTTTGAGCCCTTGAGGACACGATGGATGGACACACACACACATGCATTCACACACACTAAGCAGGCTGTGGGGACCCTCACCTTCTGCCCTGGGAATGGGTCCGGCTGCTTTGGACGCTTTTGGGCGCCAACTGCTCCATATGGGCAGTGTGTGTTTGAGTGTGAGTGTGAGTGTGTTTGAGGGCAGAAGGTTAGGGGCAGGGGGCTACGGATGGGGGTGGGTGGACAGTGAGCTGGCAGATGACAAGTTTGTCCCAACCACACAGCATAATATACTGTATACAAATATAACACACACACACACACACACACACACACACACACATACACACACACACACATATATAGAACATACATAAAACAGCGCAACACTCAAAGACAAGGTCAGTGCGGGTTACAGAATGAATAAAGTAATACAGAGTCATAAGTGTATCTGAAACTTACAGAGTAAAGTAGACAGAATACCATACGGTTAGAAACAGACAAGCTTACTACATTTTCTTACTTTGTCTCAGGGAACTTTAAAATCTGTGCAACATACAACAAATTTTCTTGGATCCTCTATTCAAATAAGAAAAAACAGCAGAGTTATGAATTATTTCAAGTACGTCAGCGTCAATGTCGTTTTTTTCAATGTAATTGGGCATAGTAAAACCCAAATATTTTTTTAAAATCAGAAAAAACATCCATGGCAGTATTTTAAACAACTGTGCATGACTTGGTTGACACTAACGTAAACACGTAATTTAAAAGCAGTATCGGTATTAGGGATGCCACGGTGAGGAAATTAGTTTTATTTCTATAACAAAAATTTTAATTAAAAAGAGATTTGATTTTATTAAAAAAATAATGTTCGGCTTTTATTTTGATAGGACAGCTGAAGACATGAAAGGCAAGCAGTTAAAGAGTGTGCTAATCATTCTGTTTTTGATACTGTACTTAAATTGGCAATTGATAAACTCCATTTCTCTGGAGACTGAAGCTGTAGCTGCAGCATGTTGATTGACATGTTTTAATTATGTAAAGACATGTTGAAGGAGTTCAGATAGAGCCTGTATCAGGGCCATATTTAGTTCAATGTGTTATATGTCACTATTTTTGGTAGCCTACTGTACTTCAATGGCCAGCATGTACTTTATTTTCTTTATTCATTGAAGCCTCTATGTTTACAGGCTTGTGGTGACACACAATGTGCTATAGGTGCCAAAGAAAATCTGTTTGGTTCTGCCAATTTGTTTTGTTTTGTCATGGTTCATGTGTGCAACAAACATTATGCTTCGTGAGAAAAGAATTGTGGCAGAGAATTGTGATATCAATTCTAAGCTAAAAAATCGTGATTCATATTTTTCCCTGAATTGTGCAGGCTTAGCGGCAAGCCTAATCAGTATTATTTACTAATAAACTGTATCACATCATGCTTCCACAAGGAAACAAACGCATAGCCAGAAGACATGACGATTCACATACATGCAACAAAACACAAGCTGTCTCTCTCACACACAAACACACACCATGTGGTAGAGGAGGGCTGGCATCTGCTTCCTCTTACCACATTTCCCACTTTTTCCTCATCCTCTCTCTTTTCAAACTCTTTGTCAAAAAAGCCTTTTATCTCACTGTGCCCTGATTTCCTCTCAATATTTACTTCATCTTCTTTAGCTCCAGTCAAAACATAGGGCAAGGCACAAACCATGAGGGTTAGTGGTCCTTTGCCCCGTGTAGGAAATTCCTCTTCCTCCTCCATCCTGCTCTCTCTGTCCATCTTGTCTCCTGTTTGTTCGTTCAGAAATGAGAACCAGCTGTCAGGCTGTGAGTGTTAGATAAACAACAACACCATGCCAACGCACACATTCAGTACACCGCATATGCACACATGCTTGCATGAAGACTCACACACACACACACACACACACACACGTGGTGTGGTCCCATTGTATGCATGCCGGCGGCTATATCATCTATTTATAAGAATGAGGTTTTGTGGACTGACAGACTGCTCACTAACCTAGAAACACATTCACCTGAGTCACACACGCACACGCACACACACACACACACACACACACACACACACACACACACAAGAAGGCCCTTGGATGTTTACGGAAATACCCACAGAAGTACCCATATAACTGTTTAACGGACATACAGTTATGCTGAATGATAACAGCTGAGGTATATTTTGAAGCATTATTAGTGCTACCTTGTGAGTAATGGACAATTAGTGCTTAGCGAGAACCTCATATAGGTTCATGTGTGCAATCATCATCCGCCAGAAAAGGATGGGATTGATCTACGGATGTATCAACATCACTCACACACAAACACTCACACACAAGTCCTCACACCTTCACCTATGCGTACGTGGGACTTATAAATAAGTGATGTAGGCAGCTGGAGCTCGCTGTTCAAAACACAAGCACGCCGTTACACACAAATACACAGGTAAACAAACAAACCCAGTTTTGTACATGTAGTACAAATACACCAAAAACACACACAAACAGTTGTTTTTTTTTCACCTAACTTGCAATGCCTCCCCCATCTAGAGCAAAATAACTGAAGCAGTGCAGGTATATAAACTACCGGGAGATGGATTTGAGGAGAAACAGAGAGAGAGTAAGAGAGAAAATGAGGGGAGCGAGACAGAGAGGCAATGTGGCTCCTGAAGTCCCAGGAGAGAATGGTAGAGGGGGGTCCTGTGCCCAGGGGAAGCCCAAGAGCAAGCTGCGAGAGGCGGGTACCTCATGCACACCGCTCCTCTTCCCTCCCTTCCCTTCTGGAGGACAGGATCCTGGACAGCCCCCTACTCACAGCTCATCAACCCCCCATGAGAGGAATACATGCACATGCACACACACACAAGCACACAACCCATGTACGCACACACACTGAAGAGGAGTCCCCGGGGGAGGAGCAGAGCAGAGCAGAACACCTGGACCTGCCATTAGTGACACACTCAGGGATTAGAGGCACAGACGGCAAGAGAGGTGGAGAGAGAGAATCAACACTGGGATAGACACACGCACTATATTCAGAGGGTAATATGCATAAACATACACATGCAAGCACTAACAAATGGCTACTAAACAAAAATAAGGAGCCCATAACAACTTGCATTCAGACTACAACAAGCAAACTAAATCTACATCTCAATTTTATCACATGAACTTGAATAAAAGGTGTCTTTGCTTGTGATCAATTAACACACAAAAACAATCAACTGTTCAGACGTTAGCTGTAACGAGCTACGTGTGTGTGTGTGTGTGTGTGTGTGTGTGTGTGTGTGTGTGTGTGTGTGTGCGTGCGTACATGCTTGCTTGCTTGCTTGCATGCGTTCGTGTGTGCGTGTTCTAGGAAGCAGCTACATTCTTATGTCTGTCACTTTTACACACTCCACAAACAGCCTTATTTTCATCTCACAAAGAAGTAGCTGCCAGCTTTTACTTACTCAAAACGCACAGACATATGTATGCCAACACAAGGTCAGCTAGAAAGGGAATAATCCTAAAGTATCAAGTTCAATGTGACAGTGGAGAAGGAGAGGTTTCAAAACAAACTGTCAGAAAAGAGGCTCCTGTGTGAATTAGAGACCGCATACTGGCTGCAACAAAGAGCAGCGCTCAGACACACACAGGGAGGGACGCACAGACAGAAACAACGGTGGATTTAGTACGAAAAAAAAGAGAAGTGCGTGTGTGTGTGTGTGTGTGTGTGTGTGTGTGTGTGTGTGTGCATATGAGAGGGAGAGAGAGAGGGAGAGAGAGAGAGAGAGAGAGAGAGAGAGAGCTGGTGACATGAAACAGATCAAAGGGGGGAGAGGTCGGCAGGGCAGAGAAGGAGAAAGACAGAGAGAAAGGCCAGGGGGTCCCGTAATTACAACCTACATCCGCCAAGCTGAGCCATGTGTGTGTGTGTGTGTGTGTGTGTGTGTGTGTGTGTGTGTGTAGGTAGGTAGTCCAAACATGGCTGTGGAATGAAGGAGTGTTTTGAGGGGAAATTGGTCTCACACACACACACACACACACACACACACACATACACACACACACACACACACACACACACACAGAGACAGAGATATAAATAGTTACAGCTACAAACAAAATAACACACACCCTGGGACAACACCTTACGGAGCAGATACCTGCACACAAACATTTTATAGCATGCAAGTCAAATAAAAAAAGAAGTAATAATGCAAAGGATATACAGAAAATGGGATACACACCTAGAAACACACACAGTGGGGTGGGGAGTGTCTGTGGTGGAGGGGTGCAGATCAATAGAGACCACTGACTGGTTGGTCTCTGCAGCAGAAAAGCGGATTGCTCTGGGACCAAAACTATTGTACAGCACCACCCTGACTTCAAATGCACACACACACACACACACACACACACACACACACACACACACACACACACACACACACACACACACACACACACACAGCTGTAGACGTGCAGCTGAACATATGCACACACATAACACATATGAGCGCAGGCAAATTCTACTTCTGTCTCTGCATTACACACACACACACACACACACACACACACACACACACACAAGTTAGAGGACACTACCAACCTAATAGAGCGGTGAGAGCAGAGAAATGGAAATGGCTCTTGGACTGACTGGGGTTCATTGTGCTTTCATGCCTTTAGAGGGGACCCCCTAGCATCAGCACGGCTAATCCCTTTCTCTTCTTCCCCTTTTGTTTGTCCCTCTACCCTATCCCATGTATCTCTCCATCCTTCACCAATCTCTCTCTCTTTCTCTCTCCCTACACCTGCTCACTACCACCCCCCTTTGGTCCACCCTCCTTTTTCCCCTTCTATCTATCTCTCAGTGCCCACCTGCCTGTGTCATGATTGTCCTTTGTTAGCTCAAGTCTAAAAAGGCTTCTGACAGGCAATCAGACTCCATATAGAATTCCAATTCATACACACACACACACACACACACACACACACACACACACACACACACACACACACACACACACACACACACACACACACACACACACACACACACACGTGTGTGTGTATATATATGAATTGGAATTCTAATTAATTCGATTACATTTTTTAATCGATTGACAGCAGCCCTAATATATACACATATTAGGGCTGTCAATTGATTAAAAAATGTAATCGAATTAATTACAGACTATGATTAATTAATCGAAATTAATCGCATACATCATCTTTGCTGTGAAAGTATTTAAAATATTTCAATTCAAATGAATAATCATCATTAGTGACATTAGAGTTAAAAAAACTATTTTATTATTATTTTCACTGTTCATATATATATATATATATATATATATATATATATATATATATATATATATATATATTAGTGGTGGGCCGCTATTGCCGTTAACGTGCTGTGTTAACGTGAGACTCTTATCGGGCGATAAAAAAATATCGCCGTTAATCTATTCTCAAAGTTGGGTTGGGAGACACACATACACTAATGTGCAGCGGTGCGCCTCACAATCAACACCGCCCGCTGCACTTGTGTTTATTAATTTTTTTACCGCTATTTAAAACATGCAGCTATTCGTTCAGCAGCATATTTACTTCCATGCTCTCCTCCGTCTCTCTGTCACTTGTGTCTGCCAGTGTTTAATGTTAGAGTCCCGACTTGACTCTTAGCAAACAAGCGATTTCGCCCGCTTTAGAAAGTTAACTAGTCGCAAGTTTGCGGTAAAATGCAGTTGGATTGTTGAGGTCAAAACACTCTAAGTAGCAGCTGTGAATCAAATAAATGTATTATAAATAATGTTATGTCATTTTTTTACTCTTACACTGAATATTTGCTGCTTCATCCCAGATGAGTATTGAAAAGTATTTTCCACAACTGAAAAAGACCACCGCAGAAAACACTATACACAAGTAGGCTACATTTTATTGAACATGATTTATTTTCATCACCAATTATCATCGTAGAACAGCTTTCTCAAGCAGTTTGTGATGTATTTTGGAAACAGGAGATGAGCCCCTGGTCTAATGCACCACCTGGCTTGAGAAACCCATTCTCACAGACTTACTTTTGGTCATTATTTGGGTAGCACACATATTCTGAATGCCTTCGGGCAGAATTCAAATTAGCCATTTTAATCTAGATTAATCTAGATTAATTCCAAGATTACAGTGAGATTAATCTAGATTAAAAAAATTTATCTATGCCCACCACTAATATATATATATATATATATATATATATATATATATATATATATATATTAGGGCTGTCAGTTTAACGCGTTATTAACGGCGTTAACGCAAACCCATTTTAATGCCGATAATTTTTTTAACGCACGAGTAACGCATAGAGAGAGCAACGGGATCTGTTAGTCCACTTCTTTAACTGTCTATGGCCACGCCATGTCCCGCCCTACGAAGCAGCTGATTGGTTTGGTTTAGGCATTTCACCGCGAGTGGTGAGGATAGTGGATTGGTCAGGGGATAGGACCTGAACAAATGGAGTTACGTTACCTTGGACGCTTGGCCAATAGTAGTGATTGAAGGGCGGGTCTTGTAATTTCGCAGACCGCAAACAAAACAGACACAAGCCTCGGCCGGTTTTAGCTTGCTAGCCGCGTAGCTTGTAGGCTCGTGACGGCGATTATCTTCAGAGCGAGCGAGTAGTGACTCTACAGTCAGTGAGAGAAACAATAAATGAGGCAGTACTACCTGTAGTATATCTGCAGGACTATCTGCAGTACTACTTGCAATGGAACATCGAGGTAACAGCGTTACATTATGTGACAGATTATTAGATCCAAGTGTGAATGTTAGTGTGAAATTGAACATAACGTATATGACAATGTTGTTTTCAATAAAAAAACAGTCACAAAGCAAGCCGATCTACTTTTCCATGTTGATAAGAGAATTAAAATGAGAAAATATAATGGGACAAAAAGAAATCAAGGGACATTTAGAATAGATAAAAATGTGCGATTAATTGCGATTAATAGCGAGTTAACTGACATTAATGCGATTAAATATTTTAATTGCTTGACAGCACTAGTATCTTTTGGTATGCATTTCAGAAAAAAATGGTTAGGATTCAGGTGAAATTGCAAATAGTGATTAATCATGATTAATCCACTGAAAATTCTGATTAATTTGATTAAAAATTTTAATCATTTGACAGCCCTAATATATATATAAACAATCAACAATATGACTTAATATGATGAGGAAATAAATTCAAAAGGGTATTTTACAACAACTACGAATGCACCGCGAGGCTGTAGATTACCAGCTTCATTGAACGCACCGTCTCTCGTCCGTGTTCCGACAGCGAAATTACGAATCCCACTATGGCAACGCCAAGCCCCGCCCTTCAATCACTACTATTGGCCAGGCGTCCAAGGTAACGTGACCCCATTTGTTCATGTCCTATCCCCTGACCAATCCGCTATCCTAACCTTAACAACTCGAGGTGAAATGCCTAACCCCAACCAATCGAGCTGCTTCGGAGGGCGGGTCTTGGCGTTGCCATAGTGGGATTCGTAATTTTGCGTTCCGACAACAGCAGAAAGTCAAACTTTAGCGTTAGCTGTCAACAGCATTTTAACCGTGTTTAATCCAGCTAATAGCTAGCAGAAGGCCAACGTTACCTGCTGTTGAGTTGTTAAGCTGTTAACTAGCCAGCAATGTTTCTGTTCTGCGCACTCTGTTCTCTTAATAGGCTACACCATGGTCTCGCTCCTTCATTTTACAGTTGTATAGTGTTTAGAACGGCTCCGGGTGAAAGGTCAATATGGAATGGATTAATTGCGATTCATTTTCTTTAACGCACTATATATATATATATATATATATATATATATATATATATATATATTTTATCAGGGCCTAATGAACAACGGGATTACATGCGTGAGATTCAATGACCAAAACCAGAACAATACCTTTGGTGACCAGTGTTTATCTAAATTCCCTCAGCATACTGTCAAGCATCTTTTCTCCATTCTAGGATAGGAGAGAAAAAATGCTCTGAGTTGTTTGCGTTTCTTTAAACCAAATCACAATCGTCTTGGGCTCCGGTCGCAGCGACGGTGGCTCTGCAAAATCGTCTCGGGAAGTTAACTGTTCACACAATACAGTAATCTTAGCCATTTAAAAATTGCTGCCTTATTGCACGATCCAAATTTTCTTCAAAACCTGCCATGTATAGCGTTTGGCTTGCGAGCTCGAAGTTTGTTGTTTCCCGTAGCGAAGGGATGTTGAGAACAGCAACACACAGAGAGCGGAAAGGTGAGATGCAAAGCCTGACATGCCTGATACGTCAGGCTTTATCCTGGAAATGTACTTCCGTTGATCCAGACTAAGCGTCTGTTGACTCAATATCCTTTATTGAGCGTGACAACAACAGTATTGTTCTGTTATTAGATATGTACATGTTCTTCACCACCTTCCATCCCTCCGTCTTTGTATGCCTCTTTCTATTCTCTATCTCAGTGCCCTGACCATGCATGAACACCTGTATGGCTGTTCTTCCACCTGCAGCAGATCCATTTCCCTGAGCAGGCCCTTCCTCCATCTCTCACTCCATCTCTCCTCTATCTCTTCACCAACCCCCTCCCCTCTGCGGTGGAGCAAGCTAAAAGCACAAGCATGCCCCAAAATTAATTTAAACGGAGGAATTAAATTAAAAGCGAAGCCTCAGGAGTTTTATTATGTACTAATGTTTGAACCGTTAACTTGGATTGTATTACTAAAATATGAATAATTAAGGACTGGTGGGGGCTATTATTACATCAGGAAAGAAGAAGAAAAACACATCATACTACTGGAATAGATTTAACATAGACTGATTTAGTCTCAATTAGGAGAGGTGAGCAAGCAGGAGGGACACTAGCAAAACACTGGTTTTGGTAGATGGTGAGCTGCAACAGTATACTGTGAAATGTCCGGGGCTGAGTGTAAGGTTACCTACAAATGCCTTCATCTGCTCTTATCAGTATTTCAAAAAACATTTTTCTTAAAGGGAAATTAGCTGATGCCGAGATGGTGTGCAGAGGTACTACACCCACCAGATGAGAAGTAAAAGGTTCATTCACAGCCAGTTTGGTACGGTAAAAATCCAGTTACTTATACAGGCCGACAAGGCAGACATAGGAGTGCCCTAGCAGATATAGAGCATGCGAAATTAATTTCAATTAAATACCACTGGTAACAGCTGCATCACATTTAATTGCATCACATCTGCTTTTGCATGCTGACTCAGAGGAACAAAGCCATTGTTAACGTTATTAGTTACACCTGTGTTTTTCCTGCTCTGAAGTGTCAAAATAGCTGAAAATGGTCTATCAGAGTAATCTTTACACCCAGCCATATCTCTGCACATGCTATGTCATGCTATCTGGGCTGACAACACTAGGATCCTACACTCGAAATTATCATAGGTAAACAAAACAGAACATAACGCTGCAGCGAGATTTATGAGTTTACAGACCCTCTTTCACTTTCGGCAGTGTGGTTTTCTATACAGTTTATTGTGAATGTGAGTGAAGTGAGTCAGGACCAGAGGGAAGGTTAAGGCAGAGGGTCTGCTTTACCACACCTTTGACTCAGCGCAGTGGTATACAATACAACACACATCATTCAATGCCCCTGACACACAATGGGCATGTCATGAGCATCCCCGCACAGAACATAAAGCATACTATAAAGTAAAAACTGTCGGTCCTGGATACAGTCTCTTATCTTATGTCACTTAATTCCTTCATGGCTCACCAGGAAATGGCTTTTTAATAAAGACGTGGGTTATGGATAGATAGATATCTAAGATATCTGGATTGATTGATATGAATGAAAAGTTGCCTCTCCATGTCATCACACACACCTAAACTGCGCCCGTAGCTGCCAGTAGCTCCTCACAGGATGACTGGCCGGGCCACGGTAGCTAGGACACACACACACACACACACACACACACACACACACACACACACACACACACACACACACACACACACACACACACACACACACACACATTACTTTTGGCCTGACAAGATAGATTTTTGTGTGATCTTGTGATATTGCGAGAATCCAGCTACCGTACAAGGTAACCTTTCAATAATTATGTGCAAACAAAAGTGAAATCTATAACAAATACACACATCTCTCTTTCTGATTCACTGTCTGTTTCCTCAACCCTGTGAACCCCACTTCCATTAACACACACATACACACAACCTAAATCTCCTCACGGAGTGTCCCACAGCCCTATCTAGCTTTCCTTAACTTTTTCTCACACCGCCTCTCTTCTGTGTGATTCTGTGTGTTTGTGTGCATTTTTGTGTGTGTGAGTGCGCGTGTTGCATTGCAGATTTATTAGTCATCTTGTCGTGTCTCTGATGAAAGCCCCCCCTTATCAGCCAGCGAGCAGTCAGGCCCCCGGCCCCCCTCTGCAGCTGTCACTGCACCCCCCCACCACACACACTATTCTCTGAGGACAAACTCCCCAACACATACAGAAAATACCCACATACACTGAGAACGCAGGCGCATACAAATCTCTGTACACAAGCAGTTCTTAACTTACACACACACACACACACACACACACATCACACTCACACACACTTATCTGCTCATTCGCAGGCCACATGACTTGGCAGCCAACAAGGGGGAGAAATATCCACTCACCCTACCACCCAAAACCCCCAAATGCCCTCTACCCAACACTTTCCTCCACCAAATCAGCCCTGGCCCCAACTCTATCCCAGGAACAGAGAGAAAGCAATACAGGATGGCGGCAGGCCCATGTAGCAGTTCCTCTTCCTCTTCCTCTTCCTGGGGCAGCTCATTAGTCAAGCAGGGCGCTCCCACCGGCCAGCAGCACCGTTGAGATAAAGCAAGGCCTCAGTCAGCCACTGAGCCTCCCCAGCCATTGTTTTAACACCCCCCCCCCCCGACACACGCACAGTGTGTGGTCTCATACTAAAATCTACCTGCTATCAGAGTGGAGAAAAGGTGAAGAGAGGAAAAGGAGAGTAAAAGACAGTGTGAGACTGAGGACAGTGGAAAGTGACTACATGGAAGAATCAATAACATCAGATTGACGGATGCCTAAATGGATAGATAGGTGGATGGATGTTGGATGTTGGATTGACAGGTGCAGCAGCCATTGCAGCGACCCAGGCTGGCTAATACAAGTGCAAGTTTCCCCTCCTCCTCCCCCCATCTTCCCTTCTCCATCTTTCCCTTTCTTCATTGTTGTTGTTTGTGTTTTGTTGTTTATTTGAGTGCCCCGTCCTGCAGCGCTTCCAGGCAGGCCTCACTCCTGACTTATTTAGTAGTGTGTTTTCTATCCATATTTGAAAAATGAAGAGCAGATTGGTTAATATTTTAAGACATCCCACTTGCACGGGTGAGAGAGAGACAAAGACAGAGGGGGAGAGAGAGACCGGAGGAGAGGAAAGGAGGGAATATGAGCGAGGAATTCTCTTGTTCCTTAACCCCAATTCTAGGATTCATGCTGGGAGCAGAAGCACGTATGAACACACACACACACACACACAGTACACACACACACACACACACACACACACACACACAGTACACACACACACACACACAGTACACACATATGCATGCCATGACTATATACAGTATCTCACAAAAGTGAGTACACCCCTCACATTTTTGTAAATATTTCATATATTATAATGGGACAACACTGAAGAAATTACACTTTGCTACAATGTAAATTAAGTGTACTTTATTAAGTGTACAGCTTGTAAATGTGCTGTCCCCTCAAAATAACTCAACACACAGCCATTAATGTCTAAACCGCTGGCAACAAAAGTGAGTACACCCCTATGTTAAATTCCCATAGAGGCAGGCAGAGTTTTATTTTTCAAGGCCAGTTATTTCATGGATCCAGGATACTATGCATCCTGATAAAGTTCCCTTGGCCTTTGGAATTAAAATAGCCCCACATCATCACATACCCCTCACCATACCTAGAGATTGGCATGGGGTACTTTCCATAAAATCATCTCTCAATGCAAACCAGCTGTTAGGCTAACCGACATACAACCATACAAGCTGTACACTTAAATATCCCATATTATTTTCAGTCAATTACAAGGTAGGATTAGCCGGGAGACTTCTTCTAAACGGGGTCGCACATGTAAGTACTTCTTTTGTAGATTATGGTGAACTTGTGTGTGTTGTAGCAGTGCTTTGCCATTGAGAACGAGCTAGCATGCTAACGCTAGCGCTAGCATGCTAACGGTTGCGGTTAGCCCGTCATTTCGGCTAGTGACGTAAAAAGCCACGCACATTTTGAACAGCTCACCCAGAGACTGAAGGCAGGACACATTCAGAAACCCATATCTCACTCAAAACAGCATGGATGGATTTTCTTTCAAAGGTTGTATGCGTGTGGAAGCACCAGACACAAAATAACACCCCAAATCCCAGAAAAAGTGTTTTTTTCATAATATGGGCACTTTAATACTTTACATTGTAGCAAAGTGTAATTTCTTCAGTGTTGTCCCATTAAAAGATATGAGATATTTACTAAAATGTGAGGGGTGTACTCACTTTTGTGAGATACTATATATTAAGGGTGCTCCGATCGATCGGCCACCGATCGGTATCGGCCGATAATGGCTTTAAATAGTTTGATCGGTGGTCTCCATAAAGGCCGATCAGATAGGCCGATCAGATGACGCACTACCATGGATGTATTAAGAGCGCACTACTCCTGAGAACATTTTCAAAATGGCGGCGTCCCTACATTCAGCGGTCTGGCAGTTCTACAAGGTGTCTGAACGGTGGCAGAACAGGAGTTGGCCCGCGGCCGCGGAACGAAGGCGGTAGGAAGACGGCTACTGCTTTTAAAAGCGGCTGCCACCGGTGGTGCTCCGGCAAACGTGTTTGTGATTACACCATTCTGACGCTTCTACTGCCTCTGGAGCACCGCTGGTGGTCCGCCGACTCGTTGCTATCTGGGAAAAAGACAATGCACTAGCGATTAGCAACGTGTGTACCGAGGAAATACCACGAGGCGGAAATCTCCAAAGACATTTCAACACCACCAACCTCATCATACATTTGAAGGTTAGTCACAGAAAGCAGGATGAGGAGTTTTCAAAGTTAGCTAACGCTAAGGCAGAGCGGAGTTGTGTAGCTAGCAGCTCCGGTGCCGCTCAAACAGCTGTTTCGCCGTGTGTGTGTGTGTGTGTGTGTGTGTGTGTGTGTGTCGGTGTGTCGGTGTGTCGGTGTGTGTCGGTGTCGGTGTGTGTGTGTGTCGGTGTGACTGACTGTGTGTGTCTGTGTGTGCGCCGCTCAAACAGCTGTTTCGCCGTGTGTGTGTGTGTGTGTGTGTGTGTCGGTGTGTGTGTGTGTGTGTGTGTGTGTGTGTGTGTGTGTGTCGGTGTGACTGACTGTGTGTGCTGAAGAAATGTGCAGTGATTGAAAAAAAAAAAACTAAAGTGTGTGGCAAAATTTCCCAAAACTCCCTGATTGACTTAAACTCTCTATATGAGATAAGGACTCTGAAGAAAGCCCAGTCAGTCCTGGCTGATATAACCCCCCCTCTGAACAGCGACAAGATGTTACCGTCTGGCCGCAGATTCTGTCTGCCAAAATGCAGGACAAACAGACATAAAAACTCTTTTGTTCCTGCTGCTATAGGCTTTGTAAATAAGTCATTGCGAGATGTGTGTGTAGTTTGTATTTATTTTGTCTATTATTGATGGGGTTTGTTTTCTGTATAGTCTATGTGTTGTTTATGTTGCATTCTATTGCTGCACAACGAATTGCCCCTCTGGGATAATAAAGACTCCTTGAACCTTGAACCTTGAAAGGACATTTTTTAGATTTTGAGCTAGGACAGAAAGCCAAACAGTTACTGATACATTCTCTAAACATGTGTGACTGTTATGTAATGGCGTAATTTTCAGTTCATAAAAGTGATCGGTGATCGGTTATCGGTATCGGCCGATACGTCTTCCAGCAATCGGTGATCGGCCTCAAAAATCCTGATCGGAGCACCCTTACTATATATATATATATATATATATATATATATATATATATATATATATATATAAAGATACTTAATTGGCCCCCATTGGCTTTTCTCTCACCTGAACTATTGTCCACAACTAGAGTTCTTGATAATAAAGAAATAGTCATCATCCTGGTCCTAGCCTCATATCATCACATCATCATTTTAATAGACATACAATCAATACTTTATCAGGATATAAAATACACGGGTAGGATATACAAAATATTTTCTCTGAAAACACGTCACACGCTTCTTTCAATTAAGCTGTTGTTTCTTACTACACGGCTTACCGACTCACAGCAGTACAGCCACATGGCTGGTTGATACGCACCCAAACACACAAGCCAAACTCGCTCAAGAAATATGCAAGCACTCATGATGATTTTACACGAATAAAAACACATTCACACACATATGTGTGCACACACAAACACACACTCGACAATGGCCCTCCCCTGTGACTTCCCATAGTGCAGTGAATTCCAATCAGGCAGTAAGCAGGACAGCTATTTCTAGGGACAAAGGACAGGGAGAGGAGTGAGGAGGGGTGGAAGGAGAGATGGAGAGGAGGGAGGCAGGGATGGAACGGGGTGCAGGGGAAACAAAGGGTTTTGGTAGCACCCAGGGGAGAAGGCCCAGAGCAGCTGACGTCAGTGTGCGTGCGTGTGTTCAACATTGAGTGTGAGAGAGAGGCTGGCAGAGTTGGTCTTGCAGCCCCCCTAGGGAGCTCTTGAGGCGGGGAGAGAACAGAGCAGAGCAGGGCTCCCAGCCCCCATATAACCAGGGGCCCAGACAGACAGGCTGCCAAAAACTGCCACTCACTCACTGGACATAACAATCAGTCGGTCAGTTGGTTAACAAAAAAGTCAGTCATTTATTTAGATTAAAAATACAGTAAGCCATTCAAGGCATTCATCGGACATCGGAAATATCCACATTGTCAGTCAGCAAGATCAGTCTATTGAGTGGTAGTCCTTTACTCCCCTCTGTCTGCTGTGCATCTCACTCTCCTTTCCTGCATTTCCACTCTGACTCACTCTCCCTTGATCCTCTTCTCCACTCTTCGTCTTTCCCTCCACCCTCCCGCTTTCCTCCCTCTCTCCCTAGAGTTGTGCTTTTCTCTGACATTTGGCTGGACAAAGGCGAGTCACACCTGAGCGCTGGGTTAAAACTATTATAGGCCCTCTCCCTGCGGTACACTGCCCTTTGCCACCACTGTCAGTGACTGAAACCATGTGTGCGTGCGTATGTGCCTGCGTGCGCATGTGCACACCTTAAACTTAGCATGTTGAATGTTAGCAGTAGTAAATTCAATATGCTTACTGTGGGAGTACAGCAGAAATGCAGGTGGACATTTCACAATTTCGAATGATATATTTATATTCACATCATCATATGCTTTATACAGTATAACCAGAAATCAAAATCAAGATAAGAAACATAGAAGCGGTGTTGAGGTCATTTATAACAACCAAAACATGCAACTGCTAAATGCCATGGAATATTGTGTAGTATTGTGTAGGAGCATTTGAAACACCTGTAGTTGATGGACCAGTGTTAAATGTCCCAAGATAGATGATAGTCTTTGCAGTCATCCTGATACAGCAGAGCACCAGTGCTAGTTCCCTACAGGAATTACATATTGTGGATCTTGAGCCTTCTATCAGTACAATGACGTGAACTGACACAAGCAAAATGAAAAGGGAATACATACGCACTTATCTGCACAAAGGAGTGACAAGTAGAACATTCTGAATCAATGATTAAATGTCAGAGAAACAGAAATCTGGCATTCTGTGAAGAGAGCCTGGACTAAATAACATGACATATTTTGCCCATGCCTTTGGTAAACTTAGTTCATAGAATCTGATTATCACTGAGTGGGCAGGGTGACACGTGTAATGTTATTAATAAAGCATGCAACGTAAATAAACAATTGGTGTGACACTAATCAAAAACATCAACATATTCCATTATCACAAAATACCTACATATACTTCATGGGGCATTTTCAATTAAATGTGTAACATCCAAGAAGTCATAATGAAAGTGGGTACATTGCTCCATTCAAAATACAAACTTGAGAACAACAGCTTAAGTGAAGTGTATAACAAATCTAAAGCATCAAACAGGGTGTGAGAGACAGAGGTGGGGAACAAGAGAAAGAAAGAGTGGAAAAACAGAGGGAGGGAGACAAACAGGGGCCAGTCGCCACAGGGTGTGTGTGTGTGTGTGTGTGTGTGTGTGTGTGTGTGTGTGTGTGTGTGTGTGTGTGTGTGTGTGTGTGTGTGTGTCTTGGGAGGGCACAGTGGGGGAGTTTGGGGGCATGGAGGAAGGGATCAGAGCTTTGGGGCCAGCTCCACAGGGAACAGAGAAGATGGGGAGAGAGTGGAGGGAGGGTGTGGGGGAAGGGAGACAGAGGGTGAAAGGAAGGGATGTGGTCAGTTTTGAGTTTGAGAACTCAGCAGGGAGGGAGGGAGGGAGGGAGAGAGTGCAGAATGTGGTCTGTATGCTCTGAAAACGATTGAGGAGGAGAGGAGAGGAGGTATAGGGCTTGGGGTCCCAGTGGGCGAGAGGAGGATGAGAATGAGGGAGGAAAGAAGAAGAAGAGAGGTAAAAAGGCAGAAAGGGAGAGAGAGAGAGTGTATCAAATGGAGGGAGGTGGCACGTTCCACTTGGGAAGAGAGAAAAATTAAGCAGAGGGAGAGACAGAGAGGAAAAGAGTCCCAGGTGTCGGAGGGGGGGAGGGGGATAGAGGTTCTGGGGGTCCTGGTTGTTGGCAGGGGTGCAGGAATCCAAGGGAATGGCCTGTTCCTCATTATCAAGACTACCCCCCCCTTACACTCATACATGGAAGAGGCCTGCACATGGCCCCATGACAACTCTATCCTGACCCGTCCACCCACACACACACACACACACAAATATATATAGATACATACACAAGGGCACACATACTGTACATCAATGTTTAGCCACACATAGTTACATTCCCCGAACTGAAACACAATAGCCAAACAAACATAAACCTACACACACGGCTGGCATTTTGCCTCGCTATATTTGCGTTCTTTCGGCACTGTGTCCAACATTTTTGTAGCTTCATCGTGGATCTGTGTTTACGCTCTGGCACCTAGTTTCTACGTTTTTGTAGAGGTTGACGGCCAGAAACATCCCAAACAGCAAAATAAGAAAATCCAGGTAGAGGGCAGGTTCTCTACAGACAACGCCACACTTCTAGTGGGTCATTAGTGATGACTGAGAGGGGTTATTTATTTACAAGTCTATACATTGTTTTTAGGAAACTCCTGCACATTGTGCCTCTAAAATTTGCTTTGGTTTACTGAGTTTACAAAAACCCTTCACACGTTGACAGATTTAGTGGAAATAGTAACATTATGAACAATGAATTACTGGTTTAATGGAAATTGTTGTAATGCCCACACTGAGGACAACCAGCTCCATAATGTAGTGGGTGTCTTTTGGCAGCATAAGCATATTGGATTTTAGAGCACACTGCATACTTGAATTAAGTGAGGTTAGTAAAATGACACTTCCCAAAGTCCATGGTTTTCAATATCTTGTATCAACATATCAAGCAGCTTGATGCTTAAAAACTGTTCTGTTGGGATGTCATTAATCACAGTCCCTCAACTTGTGTGTTTGTTTATCTAACAAATAACCAGTAGGTAGCCTCTGACACTGTTGGTGACAAAATGTAAAAAAAAAATAAAAGCTGATCAGAGTGAGAAATGCCTGGCATTTACAAAGTGGCTCGGAACAGTGCTGGGTCTGGAAGGAAAAAAACATGAGATCTCATGAGATTTTAAGAGGGTACCACAGGGTATTTCTGCTTGTGATACTGCAATTAGCGAGTGCAACATACTAGAGCTGAAGATCTTTGCCCGAACCCGACGGGACCAGACTGATAATTTCTATCATTTTACACGGGCTCGGGCCGGGCTCGGGCTTGCGCTCCGGGTTGCACGGTAAATGAGCGGTCAGGTGATGCGTTTCGATTAGCGGGAAAATGGATGCTGAGGAGGTGAAACGGAGGCTGGCTTCTGGAGGACTTATTTTATTTCTTTATTCAAACGTTTCCAAGCGGCCTATATTTTTATAAATGACTCATTCTTGACAAAAGAGCTGTGTGTGTGCACACATTTGAATAATGTTGGGCTGTAAACGGGTTCGGGCTTTTAAAAAGCTGTCAATCAGTTCGGCCTTGTCGGGCCGAACTTTTAAGGCCCGATTACAGCTCTACAACATACACATACTCAAATTCCATACTGGAAATGCGAGTCAAACAGAGTAGTTGAGTTGTGTCTTTAACTGCATTATATAACGTACACCTTGAAGGTCTCAATCACAATCAAGGCTGAAGACTTTTCTTTTTTATGCTGCCTTTCTTTTAAAGTAATTGTTAATTTTTTTACACTGCACTATAATTTGCACTTTCACATCTGTCTTATTCTATTTTAGCTGTATTTATATATTTTTTATTGTTTTTAATTGCTCGTCGCCTCTGCAGGTTGTTCAAGTAACAGTGAGTCACGGCAGTGCAGATAAAGCAGTCGCAAGTGCGGTTGCACTTTTCTCCACGCAGACGGCATTCGCTGCAATATAACGTAATGGCGAGCCAAAAGCGGTCGCGGCGACATTTTAGCAACAAGGTGATTCACATAAAACATCAAAGAGCAATTAAAAACAATTAAAGAGATAGGAAATAAAAACAATAGAATAAAATAGAATAAGATACAAATAGAATACAAAAATAAAAGTTCCAGTGCAGTCAGTGTAAGAAATTAATACAACCCCAAATCAGAAAAAGTTGGAACAGTATGGAAAACACAAATAAAAAAAGAAAATAGTGATTTCTAAATGTACTTTGACTTGTATTTCATTGCAGACAATGTGAACACAAAATATTTCATGTTTTGTCCGGTCAACTTAATTTCATTTGTAAATATACATCCTTTCCTGTCATGACCTGCAACACATTCCAAAAAAGGTTGGGACAGGAGCAATTTAGGGCTAGTAATCAGGTAAATTGGTTAAATAATGATGTGATTTGAAACAGGTGATGTCAACAGGTGATTGTAATTATGATTTTGGTACAAAAGCAGCATCCAAGAAAGGTCTAGTCCTTTAGGAGCAAAGATGGGCCGAGGATCGCCAGTTTGCCAACAAATACGTGAGAAAATTATCGAAATGTTTAAAAACAATGTTCCTCAAAGAAAGATAGGAAGACATTTGCTTATTTCACCTTCAGCAGTGCATAACATAGTTAAAAGATTCAAGGAATGTGGAGGATTTTCAGTGCGTAAAGGACAAGGGCGCAAGCCTAAGCTGAACAACTGTGATCTCTGATCCCTCAGGCGGCACTGCATCAAGAATCGTCATTCATCTATAAGGGATATCACCACATTGGCTCAGGACTACTTTGGCAAACCTTTGTCAAGTACCACAATACGTAGTTACATCCACAAATGCCAGTTAAAACTGTACTGTGCCAAAAGGAAGCCCTATGTTAACAGTGTCCAGAAGCACCATCGACTTCTCTGGGCTCGGAGGCATCTGGGATGGACCATCACACTGTGGAAACGTGTACTGTGGTCAGATGAATCAGTATTTCGGGTATTTTTTGGGAGATATGGACGCCATGTGCTCCGGACCAAAGAAGAAAAGGATCATCCAGACTGTTACCAGCAACAAGTCCAAAAGCCAGGGTCTGTCATGGTATGGGGTTGTGTCAGTGCCCTTGGCAAAGGTAACTTGCACTTCTGTGGTGGCACCATTAATGCTGAAAAGTACATAGATTTTGGAGCACTATATGCTGCCTTCAAGAAGACATCTTTTCCAGGGACGTCCATGCATATTTCAACAAGATAATGCAAAACCACATTCTGCACACATTACAAAGTCCTGGCTGCGGAGGAAGAGGATACGGGTACTTGACTGGCCTGCCTGCAGTCCCGACCTGTCTCCAATAGAGAATGTGTGGCGCATTTTGAAGTGCAAAATGCGACAACAAAGACCCCGTACTGTTGCCCACCTTAAGACTTGTTTGCAGCAAGAATGGGACAAAATTACACCTGAAACACTTCATCATTTGGTGTCTTCAGTCCCTAAACGTCTTTTAAGTGTTGTGAAAAGGAATGGCAACATTACAAAGTGGTAAATGCTTTACTGTTCCAACTTTTTTTGAAATGTGTTGCAAGAACCAAAAAAGGAATTTTGTTTTTTTGAAAAAAAAACAACAATAAAAATCATGAGGAACACATTAAATTATGTGCTGTTGTATTGTCTGCAATAACATACAAGTCAAAGTACATTTAGAAATCACTACTTTCTTTTTTTTATTTGTGTTTTCCATACTGTCCCAACTTTTTCTGATTTGGGGTTGTAATTATTTGTTGCAGGGACAGGTTTGGGAGGGAAGAGGGAGGTAGGGAGAAGATTTATTAGTGTGTAAAATTTCTAAATAAATAACAAAATGTTGAATTTGAGAGGTTTGGACTTTTTTCACTGAAATACACGGTCAAAAGTTTGGGGTCACTTAGAAATTTCCATTCCACTCCATTACAGACAGAATACCAGCTGAGATCAGTTGCATTATTTTTTTTAATCAGGGCAGCAGTTTTCAGATTACATTATCTGCTTACATAATTGCAAAAGGGTTCTCGCCTTTTAAAATTATATCAGATTAGTAAACAGAATGTGCCTTTGGAACATTGGATGAATGGATGCTGATAATGGGCAATGAAGATATTGCATTAAAGATCAGCCACTTCTTTCTACAACAGTCGAGAACCCTTTTGCAATTATGTAAACACAATAATGCAATCTGAAAACTGCTGCCCTGATTAAAAAAAACAATGCAACTGATCTCAGCTGGTATTCTGGCTATAATGGAGTGGAATGGAAAGTGACCCCCAAACTTTTGACCGGTAGTGTAAATGGTTTTTTTTTATTAAACAGAGAGTAAAATACCAAAAATAGGTACCGGTGGCTACCGGCACCAAATTTTACAGGTAGGCCTACCGGTTAAAATGTGAACAGCACACAACCTTAGATGTCAGGCTTTGACCCTCTCCTTCCGCTCTCTGTGTGTTACCATTCTCAAATTCCCTTTGCCAGGGGAAACAACAAACTTCGAGCTAGCAATCTACACGCTGAAAATGGCTGGTTCTTTCGGGGAATGATTGTAAAGATTAACAAAGAATATGTTTACGGCATTTACTCTCTAACTGGGACGTTTTGGGACAGATTGGCAGAGGTTTCAGTGGACGAAGTACACACGGTGATACACTGGTAAGAGCAAATTACATTTAACCATGTATCCAGCTAATATAAATAGCTCACGTTACTGTATTGTGTGAACAGTTAACATCATTCAATTTTGTATGTGGCGTTTTCTTTTGCGGGATGCATATGTTCCACCAGAACAAGTTTTGCAGAGCCACCGTCGCTGCGACCGGAGTCCAAGACGATTGTGATTGGTTTGAAGAAATGCAAACAACCCAGAGCGTTGTTTTTTCTTCTCTCTCCTATCCTAGAATGTATGTGTGGTGTAGCCAGACCTTACTCCACAGTGCTGTGGAGATAGGTCTGGCAATGCGAGACTACTTGTTTTGTAACATAGGTGGATCTAAAGTTGAGTTAAATCAGTACAGTCCAGTCTTGACTGAAACAGTCAGCGTGCATCTTCTAAAATCTGAAATCTTACTGGGGAGATCAAACATTTTATTTATTTATTCAAAAATATGTAAATGTATATTTCTATAATCTGACTATGTAAATATATGATCAATAAAACACACACACACACACAACACACACACACACACACACACACACACACACACACACACACACACACACACACACACACTGCCATGCAGAAAGAAGCTGCAAACCCTGTGGCTGAAGAATTCTAATGAATGTTTGGAGACAGAAGCAGTCGTCTCACACAACTAGCTAAATCTGTACTGGACTATAGATTTAGGTTTTTTATGTCCACATGCATGTGCGCACACACACACGCACACACACACAAATATTTACTCTCTGAGATCTACACACAGGCACACAAGGACAGAGAGAGGAAGAGATGAGAGAGAAAGAAGAGGGAAGTTACATTTTTAATCGAGTGTTTCTTTTCCTCTGAGCAAAGTAGGACTGAATACAAGGGGGTTAGTTGGTGCCAACACACACACACACACACACACACACACACACACACACACACAACACACTTCTTGTGTCCTTTGGCAAATTCTTCTTTTTCGCTCTTGCATTAAGTAAGAAAAAAGGGAACAGAGTCAAAGTAGGAGGAGAGGGAGGAGGAAGGAGGAGGTGGGGGGGAAGGAGGGAAAAAAGAAGGGAAAAGAGAGGAGAAGAGAGAGAAAACGTCCCTGCAGAGTCTTTCTCCCTTCCTGGAGCGAGTGCGGGCCCCTGCAGCGCCGCCTGTGTAATTTCCAGTGGCAGTGAATACAGGTATTAATAAAAGCCCCATGGGGAAGAGCACACAATATAACCCTACATTTTCAGGCATTATGAAAGGATGCCCCCAGGGGTCCTCAGGCTCAAATTTCTGAGATGCAGGCATTGTAAAAAGATGCCCCGGGGGAGGACCCCGCAATAGAAATCTGCTGAATTCAAAGCATTTCCAGAGCCCTGGTGGGAGCCATTACTCCCACTGGAAGAGGAAAGATTTTTTTTCACCCTCTTCTCTCTCCTTCCAACCGCTCTCTCTCTCTTTTTTTACCAAACATGTGTTGCTGACATGTTGACAGATTGCTCAGTGAGGTGTTTAGGTGCATGCACAAGGCACGTCTGCTGAGACACGAGCTCCCTCCCTCTTCTCCCCTCTCTGTCTCTCTGTCTCTCCCCTCCCTCCTTCCCTTGCCAGTTCCCAAGTTCCATCCCTCCCTCCCTCCCTCCAACTGCAAACCTCTCAGCGCGCCCAAAACTGCTCCCATCCATATTTCATAAAGGAGAAACTAGGCTGAAAGAGAGAGACAGAGACAGAGAGAGGATGGGAAGAGTTTAGGCAATAGGGAGAGAAAGAGAGAAAGAGGTGGGGGGAAGAAGTGGGAGAGAGAGAAAGGACGACAGGAAAAAAAGAGGAAAAAGGGAAGATAAAGAGAGACAAAGCGGGATCAAGGGAGGGGAACGGGAGGAGTAGAGGACAGATAAAGAGAAATAGAGCGATGTAGCGAGTGGAAGAACTCTGCGGTGAAAAATGAACCCTGTGATGAAAAATGACTTCACAACAACCCTTCTCCGTCTCATCCCCTCCCTGCCATCCCGCCCTCCCTCTCTGCATGTTGTACCCCCCCACACCTCTTCTTCTTCTACTGCTGCTCTCCTCTTTCCAACCCCCTCTCCTCTGGTGCCGGGCTCCTGCTCTCTCCATGGAAAACCTGAGCGCCAGCCAGCTGTGTCTGTGTGTGCGCTGTGCACTTGTATGTATGCCAAGGGCTTAGCACAGGAATCTTCGGGCCACCCCCGGGTACAGAGACACAGAGTGAAGGGGGGAGGGGGTGGCAGCAGGGAAGGAGGCAGAAGGAGGGAAGAGGGGCACATGGTGATGAAGAGTGCAAGAGGGAGGGAGCAAGGGAGGGAAGGAGGGAGAGGGGAAAAAGAGAGGAGCTAAGAGGATGAAAGCCAATGGGGTGAAAAAAGAGGACCATAAATGAAAAGCTACTAAGAGCATATTTATTTTGTCAATAACAGCTACCGTACTAGAAACGCATATGCACGCACGCACGCACGCACGCACACACACACACACACACACACGCACACACACACACACAGTCAGTGGCAGGCCAGAGTGCAGGAGGCTGTCTGTAATTTTGTTTCAGATTACACCCCTCCTACCTCTCCTTCTCTCCCTCTCTTGTAGGAAGTGATCTGTGGTTTTAATAAGAGCCTTGGCCTCACAGGACTCAGCTGCTATCCTGACGACAGACGCAGCGAAGTGTGTGTGTGTGTGTGTGTGTGTGTGTGTGTGTGTGTGTGTGTGTGTGTGTGTGTGTGTGTGTGTGTGTGTGTGTGTGTGTGTGTGTGTCAACGGGTTGCGACAGACGGTAAGAGCTTGGCAGTGGGGATATGTCCCGCGGGAGGCAAACCAGTCACCCAAGGGCCCCGTGCACTAACAGACGCGCTCTCCTCCCTGCTCCATGTTTTTCTCCTCCTCCTCCTCCTCCTCCTCCTCCCACCATCTTCCACTTCCTTTCTGCACATTTTAAGTTTTACCTCCACTTTCCAGCCCTCCTCCTTCTCCTCACCTGTCTTCGTCATGTCCCGAGGTACTTCTTTCTACTCTTCTTCTTTTCCTCCCTCATTTCCTTCTACATCTCCCCCTCCCTCCCAGCTAGACAGGCTCCCTGGTAATCTCTCCTCTCCCCCACTGAGAGAGGAAAGAGAATAGACAAGAGTGCAGCTGTACGTGCTCGATTAACAGAGACCTCACAAATACCTTCGGAAAGAATATGCACAATATCTGTCTCTCTCTCTCTCTCAGCACGCACGCACACACAATTTTCCACCCACACCATCTCACCATCTAAGAAGCGACTAGCTGGGTTAATGACTTGCTATTTGTCACTGACAGCAGCAGTTTCCGTCCCCTGCCTTGACTGACAGCTCCCTCGTTCACCTGCAGCCTACCTTCTCATCACTTCCTCTTCCACCTCAAGTGGTTTTTCATCTTTAACAATCTCTCGCCTTCTTGTCTCCTTCTCACTCACACCTAGCACGAGTGTGTGGACACTGTTGACATGTGCGTATGTCTGTGTATGTGTGTGACTCTGTGTGTGTGTGTGTGTGACTGTGTGTGTGTGTGTGTGTGTGTGTGTGCGCGCGCGCACACACCAGGCAGCTTTTATACATTACAAAAGTAAATGAACAGTGGTTGCACATAGCCGTTTTAAAACACCTTCTGAGTGTGTTTAAAGCTCTATACACATCACATTGACCCAACCTTGGGATGCTGTGGTCGGTAAGATAGCTTCCCTCATGGGATGTGTATGTCTGTGTATGATTGTGTGTGTGTGTGTGTGTGTGTGTGTGTGTGTGTTCATGTGGCAGAGCACGGCCAGAGAATGTTCTCCATTTGATCTGTAGGAGTTTTTTTCCGCTCCTCCTCTCCTCAGGGAGCCTATGCTCCACATTCTGACTCCTACTGAGACCCGTCGACACTCCCCCGACTCGCACTCTCTGTCTCTCTCGCTGATACTGCACACACACGCACACACACACACACACACACACACACACACACACACACACACACACACACACACGATCCAAACCCACATGTACTAAATGTACAACCCCAAATCAGAAAAAGTTGGGACAGTATAGAAAACAATAATAAATAAAAAAAGAAAGTAGTAATTTCTAAATATACTTTGACTTGTATTTCATTGCACAGACAATACAACAGCACATCATTTAATGTGTTCCTCATGATTTTTATTGTTTTTGTTTCAAAAAAACAAAATTCCTATTTTGGTTCTTGCAACACATTTCAAAAAAAGTTGGAACAGTAAAGCATTTACCACTTTGTAATGTTGCCATTCCTTTTCACAACACTTAAAAGACGTTTAGGGACTGAAGACAATAAGTGATGAAGTGTTTCAGGTGTAATTTTGCCCCATTCTTGCTGCAAACAAGTCTTAAGGCGGGCAACAGTACGGCGTCTTCGTTGTCGCATTTTGCGCTTCAAAATTCACCACACATTCTCTATTGGAGACAGGTCGGGACTGCAGGCAGGCCAGTCAAGTACCCGTATCCTCTTCCTCCGCAGCCAGGACTTTGTAATGTGTGCAGAATGTGGTTTTGCATTATCTTGTTGAAATATGCATGGACGTCCCTGCAAAAGATGTCTTCTTGAAGGCAGCATATTGTGCTCCAAAATCTCTATGTACTTTTCAGCATTAATGGTGCCATCACAGAAGTCCAAGTTACCTTTGCCAAGGGCACTGACACAACCCCATACCATGACAGACCCTGGCTTTTGGACTTGTTGCTGGTAACAGTCTGGATGATCCTTTTCTTCTTTGGTCCGGAGCACACGGCGTCCATTTCTCCCAAAAAATATCTGAAATACTGATTCATCTGACCACAGTACACGTTTCCACTGTGTGATGGTCCATCCCAGATGCCTCCGAGCCCAGAGAAGTCGACGGCGCTTCTGGACACTGTTAACATAGGGCTTCCTTTTGGCACAGTAGAGTTTTAACTGGTATTTGTGGCTGTATCTACGTATTGTGGTACTTAAAGGTTTGCCAAAGTATCAATCACCTGTTGACATCACCTGTTTCGAATCACATCATTATTTAACCAATTTCCCTGATTACCTGATTACTAGACCTAAATTGCTCCTGTCCCAACCTTTTTTGGAATGTGTTGCAGGTCTGAATGACAGGAAAGGATGTATATTTACTAGGGCTGTCAGTTTAACGCGTTAACGCAAACCCATTTTAATGCCGATCATTTTTTTAACGCACGTTTAACGCATAGAGAGAGCAACGGGATCTGTTAGTCCACTTCTTTAACTGTCTATGGCCATGCCATGTCCCGCCCTAAGAAGCAGCTGATTGGTTTGGTTTAGGCATTTCACCGCGAGTAGTTCTGATAGTGGATTGGTCAGGGGATAGGACCTGAACAAATGGAGTTACGTTACCTTGGACGCCTGGCCAATAGTAGTGATTGAAGGGCGGGTCTTGTAATTTCGCAGACCGGAAACAAAACAGACACAGGCCGCGGCCGGTTTGAGCCAAAGTATGGTTTGAGCTTGCTAGCCGCGTAGCTAGTAGTCTCGTCACGGCGATTAGCTTTGGAGTGAGTAGTAACTCTACAGTCAGTGAGAGAAACAAAGTGTCTCCTCTGTTCTTTCTGACCACGGTGGGAAACCTGGAGCAGGAAAACCCTCTCCTTGATTTTACGTTGGTTATGAACGAGAACGAGAACCAGGAAATGGGTCACGGGAAACCAGTTGCTATGACGACGGCTATGCCGCTGACGACGCTATGATCCCATAGACAGTAGGACGAGCCACGCTCGCCTCAGGCATGAGGCAGTACTACCTGCAGTACTATCTGCAGTACTACCTGCAATGGAACATCGAGGTAACAGCGTTACATTATGTGACAGATTATTAGATCCAAGTGTGAATGTTAGTGTGAAATTGAACATAACGTATATGACAATGTTGTTTTCAATAAAAAAACATTGTCACAAAGCAAGCCAATCTACTTTTCCATGCTGATAAGAGAATTAAAATGAGAAAATATAATGGGACAAAAAGAAATCAAGGGACATTTAGAATAGATAAAAATGTGCGATTAATTGCGAGTTAACTATGACATTAATGCAATTAAATATTTTAATCGCTTGACAGCACTAGTATCTTTTGGTATGCATTTCAGAAGAAAAATGGTTAGGATTCAGGTGTAATTGCAAATAGTGATTAATCATGATTAATCCACTGAAAATTCTGATTAATTTGATTAAAAATTTTAATCATTTGACAGCCCTAATATTTACAAATGAAATTAAGTTGACCAGACAAAACTATAACTATAATATTTTGTGTTCACAATGTCTGCAATGAAATACAAGTCAAAGTACATTTAGAAATCACTACTTTTTTTTATTTGTTTTTCATACTGTCCCAACTTTTTCTGATTTGGGGTTGTAGTAGACACACATTGCACGTTATAGATATTACACACTATATACACACAAGAGAAAGTAAGTTTGCTCAGAGCCTCTAAACCATGTGGAATACAACAAAAATGATAAGGCTTTGCAGTTTATATCAGTTTACACACACACACACGCACACACACACACACACACACACACACACACACAGTATCTTATCTTAACATTTTAATAGCTGTCACATAGGCTTGAAGCTGCATTGGAACAGAATAACAACGGTACTGTAATAGAAGCACACAATCTGTCACATACACACAACCAGCTGAGCATTCGGCTCATGCACATTAATATGGCATTACATTAACCAGATGTGTGGGGTCTGTGGGTATGTGCGTGTTTGAGTGGGTGTACACACATTTATGTGTCATTGATCTGTGCCACTGTGTGTGTGTGTGTGTGTGTGTGTGTGTGTGTGTGTGTGTGTGTGTGTGTGTGTGTGTGTGTGTGTGTGTGTGTGTGTGTGTGTGTGTGTGTGTGTTTGTCCAATTTCCACTCAAATTAATGGTGCCTCTTTATAGGCCTTCTGCTAGAGTGGCACTGAATTACTTGGTGCTTCACTCTTGCACCTGGGACCAATTCAATGTTATAGCCGCAGCTAGCTGCTAACTTGAGGGCCATTTGCTACAACAGTATAGTTAGCATTACAGATACCAGTGCTTTTCCTGCTGAGAATTCAGCGCTAACTAACATGGTTCCTCAAGCCAGAACCTGGGACCCACAGATGTACGCACATCAGATACTGCTGACAGTGGACTACTACTGCAGGAAACTTTAAGAGATTGGCTCTAAAGACTGATGGTTCACATTTCATGTTGCAGAGATTCAGTGTAATCGCAGCATGAACACTTACTTTGTTCACATGCAATTTCAATTTCATTCAATTTCCTGCAACAAATAAATACCTTGTTTTGTCTGTTTGGAGTTATAATTAAAATATGTGTATCAAAGTAAATAAATTCCTCAAAGAGCTATATTGTATTTTTTTTCACTGTGGATATTTACAAAATGCTTGCTTCTTCATCTAATACGTCTACGTCTACACTTAGTTTTAAGTATATAGTGTAGATAACGCAAAAGTCAGTGCACTGAAAGTACCCGGATGACCCCCTAAAAAAAGTCAAAAGGTTCAGTGTAGAACGATGGACACTACGCACACTAAACCTGCGCCTTCTTGACTACAAAGCGGAAAGGGGAGGGACCAGGGATGTTGACCGGAAGCTGATTGGACGAACGTGTCACGTGCGTACAAGCTCTCGCGGATTTCACAACCGAGCTTAATGGCGGCCAGATGGCGGCTCGTTTGGAATACGATCTCGAATTTTACGAAAATAGTTCACCGAAACGTGTTTCCGAAAACATTTTAAACGAGAAATAGGCTGTGCAGTTGCTGAATCTGTTATCATTTCAGATCAACAAAGGTCAGTTTAAAAGATTTTCGTCAGATTTTGAGAGGCGGCGAGCCGAGCCAACCACTCGTCATTTCCGGTAAGTGTTTTAATATAAGTGTTCCATTTGGGACAATACTAACCATCCAAAGTGGGCACTACGGCAGTAAGTGGTCAGTGCACATTAGCAGTGTACTGACCGAAGTATGCGGTTTGAGACACAGCCCTTATGTTGCCTTAATTTGCCTTATGTCCTCTTTTGTCTTCCTCACGTTAAAGTTGCGCTTGAACACGATGCAAAGTCCACATAACTCTACATAATATGGAAAAAAAAATTTTGTCATTAAGAATACAAGTTAAATTGCTCAAAATCTGTGTTTGAATCAGTATTGGCCCATTCAACAAGGTTTTGGGTTGATGACAGACTAGGAATAACTGTGGTTTTAGTTTTACTGCTATATGTATTTTGATCAGAATACATCATGCATCACAGCTAGCTACATGTGGCAAGATGGCCCCCGTCTGTCACCCCTAACCAAGATGGCTGATGTCTGAGTTGTTTGTTTCTGCTCAGGGACAAACACATACACCATCAAACTACAAAATGCATGAACACATTAACTCTCTCATGCAGATCCAGCGTGGCGTGTGTTTTTCCCCAGTAGGCTGTTTTTTTCTGTGTGTGTGTGTGTGTGTGTGTGTGTGTGTGTGTGTGTGTGTGTGTGTGTGTGTGTGTGTGTGTGTGTGTGTGTGTGTGTGTGTGTGTGTGTGTGTGTGTGTGTGTGTGTGTCATGCCCTCCTACTAAACTGGCTCCCAGGGGTCTCTGCCAGCAAACTTAAAAGGATTCTTTAGTCCATGTGTTTTAATTTAGCCTTCTCCTCAATAATAACCAGAAAGCCGTGGTCCCACCACTACATTCATACACACATACACTCAGACATGTACAACCACACACAGTAACACGCACCAACACATAAATGAACATGCACAAACCCCTGCATGCAAGTGCACACACATCCTGCCGAGAAGGGGGATTACTCTGCAATCTCAACCACCCATTCTCCAGGGAAAACATATTTTATCATTTCATTTCATTTCTTTCTTCTGCGTTCCCTCTCACCCTCCCTCCCTCCTTCCCTCCCTCTGCTTTCTCGCTCAGCAACATGTAGCCCTCCCCAGGCTCCTGTGCTGAAATCACAGGCCACATCCCGCGCTCTGACAGCAGCCCTGCACTTTTGGCAGTGTGATTCTCTCTGAGTGTGTGTGCAGAAGTAAATGACTCTGTCTCTCTGTGTGTGTGTGTGTGTGTGTGTGTGTGTGTGTGTGTGTGTGTGTGTGTGTGTGTGTGTGTGTGTGTGTGTGTGTGTGTGTGTGTGTGTGTGTGTGTGTGTGTGTGTTTGTGTGTGTGTCAGGGAGAGAGGGAACGAAGAAGGCAAGACAAATGTTTAAAAGCATAAACAGGATATAAAAAATACAAAAGAAGCATGGTAGGTTACATTATGGCTTACTTTGACTTAGTTAGCCCAGGCTAACAAGGCGATAAAGGCTTTGTCAACGGTAAGTCAAATACCAGAGAAGAAGATTCTGAGCATGCTTAGTGAGCTTATATTCCTTGGGTGGTATTTATTTCTTTATTTCTACATATTTGATACCTATTTATTCAACATCTTATTGGTACACAGCCCAAGGTGCTATGGCAAAAATGAAATAAAACACATATGTGTCCGTTTGCAATACTAGTAGCCATTGTTGTTGTTTCTGGTGCATGCTCATTACACAAAGCAACAATGGGAATGTTTAGGAGTTTATCTTATCTTGTTAGTGACCTCAAACCCTGTTAGCCTGTGGATGAGAGGCCAAAACGTAGAGGAAAAAATGGGTTTTCGTTTGTAGTTTGTTTCCTGTTTCCTGTTTTTATTTTGAAAGTCCGTCTCCTCATGTGTCTTGTCTTGCTTTACTTCCTGCCTTTGAGTGTTTTCCCACATTAGCTGTGTTCCAAACCGTTCCCTATCACGGAAATAGTGCACTATAAAGTGTGTTCGCTTTGTAGTGGTGTTATACAAACTGATATATGGGTCTGAAAACATTTTAATAAATTGGAACTAACAGGATGTGAGTGTTTGTGTGAGCTAATCCCTGCCACTATTTCACTCACTTTACCACACTCTCCATATAAAAAGGTACACACACACACACACACACACACACACACACACTATGTACTGGTTCTGCTATTCTCTTAAAGAGATACGCTAGAGTGACGCAGACACACAAGTCTAAATCCCTACAATGGCGTAGGCCATTGACGTAGGCTGCGGTGTTGGCTTTGCGTAGAGCCTACGTACTATTATAAATCAGACTTTATCTTGAGCAAGAGTTCCAGCCTTTTGTGCCAGTGTTAGTTCCTAGTGTTTTGGTGTTCCTGGTTTATTTTTGGACTGG
Organism: Gymnocephalus cernua; assembly: GCA_023631565.1. Classification (NCBI taxonomy): domain Eukaryota; kingdom Metazoa; phylum Chordata; class Actinopteri; order Perciformes; family Percidae; genus Gymnocephalus; species Gymnocephalus cernua. The sequence goes on from CM042431.1 coordinate 8,797,036, forward strand.
ATCTTGTAAGTTTATTTTTGGTGCATTAAATCATTGAAGTCAACTTGCTCCCACCATCTCTGCATCTGCGTTTGGGTCCAAACCTGCCATTTCTGAAATCCTGACAAAATATCTGTTTTCGTGTAGACAAGGCCTGAAGCTTAAAGCATAACTCTTGCCAAAATGCAACCTAGGGTCTTTTTGTGAATATACCCGAGTCAAACTTTCATTTAAAAGCATAATTAGGACGGAAACGCCACTTTTAAGATTTACCGTATTCTCGTTTTCGGTTAAATGGCCTTTTAAATGGGAGAGCTAGGGGCACTACTATCATCGCATCAAAATCACTATTTTTAAAACACTAAGAAGGCTCGACACAACATGAAACTTTGCTCCAAGTATCACCAGGAGCTCTACACATGAACTCCAGCATTCAGAACATTGTGTACACAGAGTTTACTAAAAAGACAGGTTTTAACAACTCACTTTAGCTGTTGGTTTTTCCGGTCGCAGCCATCTTGCCAGTCAAAAAGAGTTGATCTCCGAATGCGACGTAACAGGGAGGAGAGTAAAGATAGAAAGCTCCTAAAGCTTAGTTCCAGCTAATTTGTTGTTTTGTCGTTCGTAAAAAAAACAATATTGACCTTGTAGTTGAAAAAGGAGCCTCATATAAGAACGACATTTCCTCCTATGGGGTCTGTTCATTCGCATTCGGAGATCGAATCTTTTTGACTGCCGACCGGAAAACCAACAGCTACAGTGAGTTGTTAAAACTTTTCTTTTTAAACTCTGTGTACACAAACAATGTTCTGAATGCTGGAGTTCATGTGTAGAGCTCCTGGTGATACTTGGAGCAAAGTTTCATGTTGTGTCGAGCCTTCTTAGTGTTTTTTAAATATAGTGATTTTGATGCGATGATAGTAGTGCCCCTAGCTCTCCCATTCAAAAGGCCATTTAACCGAAAACGAGAATACGGTAAATCTTAAAAGTGCCGCTTCCGTCCTAATTATGCTTTTAAACAAAAGTTTGACTTGGGTACATTCACAAATGCAATTTGGCGAGAGTTACGCTTTAATATCTGATAAAAGAGTAAAACCTCAGAGCTCTCTTTTATGTGCAGTTCTGTAGTATTCCCATTGTTTGTGTTAACATTATTTACACGTGTTCCCAACAACTCCACCACTAGGATCCTCCAATGTATAAGATGTATTCCGCATCTCCAAGCATCCCTCTAAGACTGTATGTGAGACCTAAGACCAATGTCTCTGGTGGGATTGGGTGTCAAGCCAGCGGGTGAATAAGAGGTTGCTGAGGCGCGGGTCTTAGCATCTACATTACACAGTCTCTGGAAACTCTATCTCTACCAGTTTAAACAAAGCCCTCCATCCCCGCTCTCCCTATTTCTTCATCCCCCTATCAGAAGTAAACACATACTCTCTCACATGCTAAGAGGCAGACTGCCTTGCAGGAGCAAGTCTGTCTGTGTGTGTGTGTGTGTGTGTGTGTGTGTGTGTGTGTGTGTGTGTGTGTGTGTGTGTGTGTGTGTGTGTGTGTGTGTGTGTGTGTGTGTGTGTGTGTGTGTGTGTGTGTTAAGCGAGCGTTTGGATTAATCTGTAGGAACCAGATGCCCCCGTTGTGTTCCTGTCAGCCCCTCTATTAATTACACCAGTACTAATAACGGCTTGTGTGTGTGTGTGTGTGTGTGTGTGTGTGTGTGTGTGTGTGTGTGTGTGTGTGTGTGTGTGTGTGTGTGTGTGTGTGTGTGTGTGTGTGTGTGTGTGTGTGTGTGTTTGTGTGTGTGCGCGCGCAAGTCTGTCCCTGTGGGAAACATGGGTACTACTGAATCAAATAGCGATAGGTATTGACAAACAGGTGAGAGCCTGAGCCACCCACAAACCCAACTATTTCATCTGTGCCACTTTGGTTTAAAACCATAGCATCTAGTCACTGAAACACATGCAGCGCAATTATACACCAAATATAAAATCCATTTAGTAACAATTTAAGTGGTGGTACATTTGTGTAAAGAGCATGTTACAACGGTATTGATTCAATTCTACCTGAAGTTTTACTTAAATTCTGGACATGTCCTCAGGTAAGTGAAAAACATATTTAACCATTAAGAAAATACAAAATAGTAGTTTTATTGTTTGTGAAATGCTAAACCTGTAGTATTACAGGTCGCTGCTTTCCTTCTTTAGGTTTTCTGTGGTTTTCCTCTTGCTTTTATTTTTCTATCCATCTATCTCAATCAAAGTATTAAGGTTTTATATCACTAACCCCTGAAACATGGTAGCGCCATATATCTATAACATATGACAATGTTGGACATTTAGCTGCTCTGTTTCTGTGGTTTTGTGACACAGTGACGTGAGGCTGGTTAGTTACAACAAACACATTTTTCACAATATCCACATGAACAAATGGTACCTGCTGGGCAGTGGTGGGTTCTGTGTTCTGTGAGCTCAGCCAGACAGTCAAAGTCATGTTGACAGTTGTCACAGGTGAAGATGGACTCGTCATCTAGGTCATCATCATGATCTCGGTCGTCGTGCTCCTCTTGTTCGCCATCCTCAGCGCCTACCCCATGACCGTCTTTGGGCTCTGCTTCTCCATCAGCCGCCGGGACATCTGGACACACACACACACACACACACACACACACACACACACACACACACACACACACACACACACACACACACACACACACACACACACAACATATGACCATGAGCTCAAAAGCTTCCAGCTGCAAATTTCAAAGACCTCATTGACATATCCATTGTCCTCCCTCTATCTATTAGGGCTTGGTATCGTGATCTTTTTGTGTGCCACTTTTTAAACATTGATTATTTTTTACCAATTATTTCCAATTATTTCACCTAAATATTTTCTGTTTATACCGCTGACATCGTATCTGTTTCCAGCAAAACAGACGGAAAGCAAAAAATGCAAAAAAAGACATTTTATGTGCTACTTTACAAATGAAATGAATGTCAGACTGACTGAGGTGAACAATTCGAATTTAGAAATGTCTCATGACATATTGTCTCTAGAAGTGTATTATTTAAAAGTAAATACTCAATACTATCGAATCGCAATACTTGTAGAATCGCAATAATTGAATATTGCAATACAAATCAAAGCATATCTTCCCAGCCCTACTATCCATTATGATTTAGTTCCTCTCATAATTCATTTTTGTGCTGCCATTTTGGGTTTGGCTTGTTTTTTACTTACACAAAAGGATATTTTCTTGGCCTCTCTACCTGCTATATTTTTACCAATGATATGTGCAACTTAATTGTGCTGAGTGTGTGGAACATTGCTCCAGTATGTGACGGTGTGTGTGTGTGTGTGTGTGTGTGTGTGTGTGTGTGTGTGTGTGTGTGTGTGTGTGTGTGTGTGTGTGTGTGTGTGTGTGTGTGTGTGTGTGTGTGTGCGTGTGAATGTGTGTGTCCTGGTAGCAGACAGGCAGAGTGTGAGAGGGGACCAGTGGAAGGCTGTGTCGGCCCAATCCTCACTGCTCCATTGTGTCTCCATTTTCACACCTTATTATCACATTATAAACGCCAAGGATCCAAGAGGACTGACACTGAAGACACTGGCTGGAGAGGAGAGGAGAGGAGAGGAGAATGAAATTTGGAAAAAGGTATGGAGGAAATAAATGAGTTGAACTTATTTGGCTATAGATGCAGTAAAGGAAATATACTTTTTGCTCTGTGTCCTTCCCTTTTTTTTTTTTACAAGCTTCACTGGTTTCTGTTTGAAATTATTTAATCTCAAAGCAACACCCAGAGAAGAACCCAATATAGCGCATAATGCCCAATGTACTAGACCAATTACTAGAACAAAACCCAACCAGTCCAACATTGTAACTATCTTGAATAATGAGGAGCATTGAGAACAAGATGCTAGTAAAAAAAAGGGCAAAGGGTAAAACAAATTTAACAAATATGATATATATATATATATATATATATATATATATATATATATATATATATATATATATAATGATGAACACCATTAATCACAGCCCCCAGAACGACCATCGAGATGAATCAACCACTCTGTTGATTGAAAAGAGGGTGGCTGTCAAAAAAAACATGAAAAAGCAAATTGTTCATTGCAGGGGCTATTGCACTGGGTTGATTGTACAGCATGCAGTATGTGCACCTAATAAACAGACAACTCAGTACAGTTAAACCTCCATTACTAAAGTTGAAGCACTAGCCATTACAGAGAATCCATAACCTCCATTACTTTGAATGACAAAGTCCTTTAGTGCAGTTATGGGTAAAAAAGGATTAAGATCTAATTCAGTTCTGTCGGAGCTTCCAACATCATTTTATGTGTGCGAGCGGCAGAACATTTATTTCTCTCTTATGATGTGCCATTCTTGGCACTTCATCTACACCTATACGTTTTTTGTTAGATTTGTATTAGAAAAAATTCTGACACCAAAATCTGGTTGTCAGCTCCACATCGGCAACTATGAGCAGGTACAATCACAAACCATTTCACCGGATTTCCATGTGACCATTTCAGGTACAATAAAACAAAAGTAAGAAAGATTAGAGTCAGGTGAACAGGCTCCATCCCACTCTGATTTATTATGGGAGAGGTGTGATGGGAGAGAGGGATGGAGGGATGCTTGGAGGTGGGGAACGAGGGATTGAGGTGATGAGGTGTTGGGGGGGTGGGGGGGGTGGGGGGCTGCAGGAGAGGAAGACATTGATGGAGAGATAGAAGGAGGGATAGATGATGGGATGGTGAAGAAGAGAGCAAGGGAGGGTGTTGGCCATCTGTCCAGTGGTGAGAGCACCGTCTGGCCAGGCAGAGAAAGTGGCCCCTTGGCTGACAAACACACGCACACACACACACACACACACACACACACACACACACACACGCTGGTCATTGTGCACACTCAAACAAACGTACACAGGTACCCATACATGCAAACACACACATATGTGCACATCGGAGGCACAAAGTGCACACACGTACAAACGTACACGTACAAATGTACATGCTGGAATGTAAATATGTGCAGTTGTGATGTATGACTGACAGCCCATTTACCAGATATCACATAGGTGTGATCAGAATCATTCTCTGATTAGATGAGTAAATTCTAAAGCACAGGATAAGATTATAAGCCACAGTTGATTCACTAGAATAAACACACAATGGTCAGGACAAAATAGCACTTCTTTCACGCGTTTTGTTCATAATGCAGTATGCTGCACATTAATAATGAGTAGAGTCTGATCCATTAATTATCCAAACTCAATTACAAATATCAAGGCCAAGAGCAAGTATTTTGGACAAATAATTAGATCTACCCTAGTATTTTTCATCTTTGTTTTAAAATGCCGTATTGCACATTTTTCTTAATGTTCAATTATAGGAAAGGAAAAATGTTCTGAAACTCAAATCCACACTTTTCCTATCACTGTTAACTCTGTTATGTGTAAAAACAGACTTCAACATTATCATTTATAAATTATTTTTTATTTTTTTTGGTTAGTACATGGAAGTGTAGTTGTATTGCAACACACAATGCAAAATGTGTCCGAGTGTAAATTATCTAAGAGTGGCTTAAGCTGAAATCCACACAGTAAAAAGTATTCATGTTAACATTTAGACTTAAAATGTAGTTCTGTTATCATTCAAATGTGAAATCCATAGCCTATGTTTTTTAACAAATATTTTTTTCAGAGCATCTCCTTTGTGCCTTTCAAAAGCAAGCGCACACACACACACACACACACACACACACACACACACACACACACACACCCCCCCACCCCAGGGTGCCCTGATGCCAGAGGTGAGGGCAGTGCCAACTCCAGTGCATGCCAACACAACCTGCTGTCATAGCAACAGAGGGAGGAGCCAGATGAAACCTCTCCATCTTGTCTACTTGTGCAGTGGGATAAAGAGAGAGGGATGAGTGTCAAAACAGAGGAAGATAACGGGGATGAGAGAGGCTAACACAGTTGGTGGTGTTTCTATTTGCACACGGACAGGATAATTATGTGTCCTCTTATGGATCTCAAAGAGAAGTAGATGGGGGGGGGGGGTAAAAAGAGTCCTGTCACTGTAAGCTCCTACTAGTAGATACTGTAGCTGTTTTGATCATTACCACTCAGTGGCAAAAGACCTCCTGGCTAGGCCACAGTGTGTATATGTGTCTTTTCAATTTGTGTGTGTTTGTATTGTGTTCTTAGGCATCATGTCATGAAGCCATAACGCTAAGTTTAAAATAGAACAGTCTCCTGAGTTTCTACCAAAAGCCCAGGGTTGGCTAAATTTGACAACAAATCTGTCCCTCACCATTTGGCCTTCCATCCACACTAAGCCAGCATTTGTCACACCCAAAACTGAGCTTTCTGAAAATTGAGTGAAAACGCCTGTCTCATGTTGTGGACAGGGCAAAGGAAGCTTGGCCAAAATGATGATGCTCCGACATGGCAGAGCACTTTGTGGCATTCCTGGCCCGCTGCTGTTGCCATGTGATCACTCATTTATGATCCACAATCAAATCAATTTTATACTCATTTAGTTGTCTAACAAAAGAAGGTGTCTACAGAAAAGATTGTAAAACTACCTGAAATTGCTAAATTGCTAAAATTGTTTTCAGGTCTATCTGCTTTAAATTAACTGGACATAGCTTCATACATTTACTTGCTCATCTTTCTCATATTGTATGTACACTAGTGCTGGGCAGTATACCGGTTCATACCGAAAACCGGTGTATATTTTCGTCACGATGTTCATTTTTAATATACCGCCATACCGGTGTGTTTAATAACACAACGTCCGGAACGAACATTACGCTGCGCCGCGCGACACTGTTTTAGACTGACCCTTTAAAATGCTGCACTTCTAAGCAGCGACGGTAAACAGCAGTGCACCAGAGGGACGTCACATGGAAGATGGATGCTGCAGAAGTAATGACACAGACAAACTTGTGCCAAAAAAAAGGAGCCGCTGGGTCTGTTGTTTGGAGGTTTTTTGGTTTCCAAAAATCCGACGTTGACCAAACAACCGTTTTATGCAAGTGCTGTCGGGCTAAAATAGTTGCGAAAGGCGGCAACACGAGCAATTTGCTCCACCACCTCAGCTGCAAACACGTCTGGGAATATCAAGAATGTATGAAATTAAAGTCAGCAGGCTCAGCGCCCTCCACATCAGCAGGTAACACGGGGAAAGAAAAAGAAAAGTCGAGCCAAATGTCACTTAAAGACGCGTTTGCTAGAGGGACTCACTATGACAGAAAAAGCAAACGGTGGATCGAGATTACAAACTCCATCACCAACCACCAAGCTAAAGACATGGTCCCGCTTAATACAGTGGTGAGTAATGAGTCAATTAAGTCAATTTACTGCAGTAATTCCTCTCTCAACGAGTAGAAAATGCATTGAACATCTGAATATGCATGAAAAAAAAAACAGTCAAAAACCGGAAAACCGGCATAATTTTGAAAAAAAAACGTGATATGAATTTTTGGTCATACCGCCCAGCACTAATGTACACCACCCTTCCCCCACCCCAGCCACCAGAAAGAAGCAGCAGGCCTACTTAATGAAAGCAGGCAGCCCCCATGGGTGCTTAGGGTGCGAGAGGGTTGTGTGTGTGTGTGTGTGTGTGTGTGTGGGGGGGGTATTGATTGAACAGTACGACAGTGGTCCCTAGCAAATAGCATGTGTGCACCACTCAGTCTCTCTTTCTTTCTCTCACACACACACACACACACACACACACACACACACCAGCAGCATATAGCTGTAGTCACTGATAGACATACTAACACACATGCACACACGCTCTACAGAGAACCATTATCTCTGAGTCACAGACTGTCCCTATGCCAGGAATAACTGCACATTCTCTCTTTCTCTCACACACACATGCACAAACACAAACCCTCCAATCCCAAACAGCCTGTTACATTCTTACATCAGTCAAAATCACATCTGGCAGTAAAACTAAAGAAAATTCCACTACTAAATGAAAGCCACAGCAACATGAACAATAAGATTAATCATTTTCATCTGAAAGCATGTGTTATAGAAAATGGGTTTTCTACCGGTCCTTGAGTCACAGAGCCCTGCTGATTTTTATTCTAGCCATGTAATGAGGGACTGAATCACACCTGGGATGCACAGTGAAAGCAATTAAAGGAAATTAACTAGCTGGTAGAATAGAAAACCAGCAATATTTTGGGTCCTAAAGACTAGAATGGAAAACCAAAAAGGGTGTGTACACTGTATATGCACCTAAAAAAAAAGTCTCTTTGGCATTGCCACTAGAGCTGCAACTAATGACTATTTTAATTATTGATTAATCTGTCAATTATTTTCTCGATTACTGGATTAGTTGTTTGGTCTATAAAATGTAAGAAAAGGTGAACATGTTGATCAAATATGGCGTCCTCAAAAGACTTGTTTTGTCCAGAACTTATCTGCTCTAATTGCCACCTCCTTGCCTAAAAGTAATACAGATTTCTTTGTGTTTAAATTTCAATATAGCATCATAACCAGGATGTCAGTGTCAGGGTTAAAGGTATTGGTCTACATGATAACAGGGCAATGTAGCAGACAGGACCTTTCACTGTCCTGCATCCACAGGTATTATCACAGCCTAAATATTCAAATCAATGGTAGCATCACAACAACAGTACTATACTGATCTATGAAGGTCTGGGGCCGTCACGTATTTATGAACAATGAACTGGCCCTCACTACATTCCAGAGAAAGTCATATTATATATGTGTGTGTGTGTGTGTGTGTGTGTGTGTGTGTGTGTGTGTGTGTGTGTGTGTGTGTGTATATATATATATATATATATATATATATATATATATATATATATATATATATATATATATATATATATATTACACACACACACAACCCCAAATCAGAAAAAGTTGGGACAGTATGAAAAACACAAATAAAAAAAGAAAGTAGTGATTTCTAAATGTACTTTGACTTGTATTTCATTGCAGACAATGTGAACACAAAATATTTCATGTTTTGTCTGGTCAACTTAATTTAATTTGTAAATATACATCCTTTCCTGTCATTCAGACCTGCAACACATTCCAAAAAAGGTTGGGACAAGAGCAATTTAGGGCTAGTAATCAGGTAAATTGGTTAAATAATTATGTGATTTGAAACAGGTGATGTCAACAGGTGATTGTAATTATGATTTTGGTACAAAAGCAGCATCCAAGAAAGGTCTAGTCCTTTAGGAGCAAAGATGGGCCGAGGATCGCCAGTTTGCCAACAAATACGTGAGAAAATTATTGAGATGTTTAAAAACAATGTTCCTCAAAGAAAGATAGGAAGACATTTGCTTATTTCACTTTCAACAGTGCATAACATAATTAAAAGATTCAAAGAATGAGGAGGAAATTCAGTGCGTAAAAGGACAAGGGCGCAAGCCTAAGCTGAACAACCGTGATCTCCGAGCCCTCAGGCGGCACTGCATCAAGAATCGTCATTCATCTATAAGCGATATCACCACATGGGCTCAGGACTACTTTGGCAAACCTTTGTCAAGTACCACAATACGTAGTTACATCCACAAATGCCAGTTAAAACTGTACTGTGCCAAAAGGAAGCCCTATGTTAACAGTGTCCAGAAGCGCCGTTGACTTCTCTGGGCTCGGAGGCATCTGGGCTGGACCATCAAACAGTGGAAACGTGTACTGTGGTCAGATGAATCAGTATTTCAGGTATTTTTTGGGAGAAATGGACGCCGTGTGCTCCGGACCAAAGAAGAAAAGGATCATCCAGACTGTTACCAGCAACAAGTCCAAAAGCCAGGGTCTGTCATGGTATGGGGTTGTGTCAGTGCCCTTGGCAAAGGTAACTTGCACTTCTGTGATGGCAGAAATGGCACCATTAATTCTGAAAAGTACATAGAGATTTTGGAGCACAATATGCTGCCTTCAAGAAGACATCTTTTCCAGGGACATCCATGCATATTTCAACAAGATAATGCAAAACCACATTCTGCACACATTACAAAGTCCTGGCTGCGGAGGAAGAGGATACGGGTACTTGACTAGCCTGCCTGCAGTCCCGACCTGTCTCCAACAGAGAATGTGTGGCACATTTTGAAGCACAAAATGCGACAACAAAGACCCCGTACTGTTGCCCGCCTTAAGACTTGTTTGCAGCAAGAATGGGACAAAATTACACCTGAAACACTTCATCACTTGGTGTCTTCAGTCCCTAAACGTCTTTTCAGTGTTGTGAAAAGGAATGGCAACATTACAAAGTGGTAAATGCATTACTGTTCCAACTTTTTTTTAAATGTGTTGCAAGAATCAAAATAGGAATTTTGTTTTTTTGAAACAAAAACAATAAAAATCATGAGTAACACATTAAATGATGTGCTGTTGTATTGTCTGCAATGAAATACAAGTCAAAGTACATTTAGAAATCACTACTTTCTTTTTTTATTTGTGTTTTCTATACTGTCCCAACTTTTTCCGATTTGGGGTTGTATATATACACAAAATAAACAATTTTTAAGACAATTTCTATATGCAGGCATCGGGGTAGGACAGCAAGCAACAACAGGCATGGATGTGGAGAAAAGATGTTTTTACACTCTGTGTGTCTCTAGAGGAACAGTAATAAGCCATAATATTGGCTGTACCCACCAGCCTCAGTAACCTGAGGACAATGGGCTGTTTATCAACAGATAGAAATATAAATATATAAATGGATAGCGTGGGAATAATGAGGTCACTTTGCATATCTGCAAGATATATGCAGGTGGTGTGTGTATAGTGTATTGGTATGTGTGTGTGTGTAGTGTATTGGTATGTGTGTGTGTGTGTGTGTGTGTGTGTGTGTGTGTGTGTGTGTGTGTGTGTGTGTGTGTGTGTGTAGTGTATGTGTGTGTGTAGTGTATTGGTATGTGTGTGTGTGTGTGTGTGTGCTTTTGTGCGCACCCTGGGTAATTAGATAAAGAGAAGTGAATTAGTTGAGTCCACAGTGCAGAATGATGTTACACAGCCTAACCACGCCTAGCTGAGACCCACTAATCACCACTCGTTAGGCTCAGAAGACTATGTGTGAATGTGTGTGTGTGTGTGTGTGTGTGTGTGTGTGTGTGTGTGTGTGTGTGTGTGTGTGTGTGTGTGTGTGTGTGTGTGTGTGTGTGTGTGTGTGTGTGTGTGTGTGTGTGTGTGTGTGTGGGTGTTGGTGTGTGTGTGTGTGTGTGTGTGTGTGTGTGTGTGTGTGTGTGTGTTTTCATAGCGTGGACGTGTTTGTTAGTTGTGGGTCTTTTCTCATTACCCATGTTAAAATGAGTTCATTGAGGTAATTAGGGAGCTAAATGATAATAAGCCCTAAACATACTGGATGGCAGAGAGGTTTTGTCCCCCCCTTTCCCCTCACAAAAGTAGGATATAAACTGAAAAGAGAACCTCCAACATTGGATCCAAGTACAGTCAATATGGACACACTCCATCCCACAGTCTGACTTTAGTTACATAGCATTGCTGTGAGCATCTGCCAAGACAAGCTAGTGGAGACACAAACTGGAACACCAAAAAATCAAACACACACAGTCAGCATGACCACCGTACATCTCTATATATCCTGTGTGAAGAAAACTAGGGAACTGCCCCTGGGTGATAGAAGTGCACTGAAAGAGAGTGCTAGAGGGAGATTTAAAGGGGAATAAAACATACTGTAATACTGCAAAGGTAAGGAGCTGTATATCTCTCAGCCAAGCGTGCATAAAAAGACACACACACACACACCTATATCTGTGTCTAGCTTAAAGCAGGCATCAAAAGGTGGGTAAAAGTGTGTGTGCAGCTTCCAGCAGAATGTTTAGAAACCAAACAGTCCAGACACAAGGCTTTCATTCTGCTCCACATCGCACTCTACACTGAACCAGGCTTCACAGGCACCTGGCTGGGCACCACCATCTAAAAAGGAGGGTTATGAACCAGCCATGAGGTTAAAATCAGACCTGCATCACATGGCTTGTTTGGTTTGCCCAGTGGGCGGCGTTTACCTAGTCAAGACCTTTTAGTCAGGACACTTCAAGACAAGTATCAGCTATAATACCATTCAAGAAGGATACATTACATCTTAAAATCCTTCCTTGCGATTGTCAAAATTGTCTTGTAAAGTAATATCCAGGCAATATTCTACTTTACTTTATTTTAATTAAACAAAATGGTTGATACATTGAATTCATTATTTGTTTTTGTGTGCTATGTGTAAAATGTCTAAATCAAGGGTGTCAAACTCATTTTCATTTAGGGCCACACTGGAAAAGAGAATCACATCAAGGGCCAGACGTAGAGTTAAATTCACATGCATACATCGAAAAAAGTAAAATATCTTTGACTGTATTACATTTTTTGGTAATTTCTGTTGCTTTTTCCGACTTTTTTTAGTGGCTTTCTCAGACGTTTTAATCACTCTTTTTATTTATTTTAGTCGTTTTTTGCATCGTTTCGTTGTTTTGTCGCTCTTTCCGACTTTTGTCGCACTTCGTTCGACATAAACCCCTAGAAAGTCAGCAAAGAGTTCCTTAGCTATCACAGAGTTTAGCAAATCATGCAAAACAATGATTACATTTTTATTACAACAACCTGTTTCATCGCCTGAATATTAAAATACTCTCTGGTTCTGTGGGAGTTTCTGAGTCTCAAAGTCGGTAAATCTGCCAAATTCTGCTCTTGGAGTTTGAAAACAGTTTTCTGTCTTTTTGGTTTGGTGCACAACTATGGCGTTATTTTTTAGTCAAAAGTTATGAGCGTGTAACACACGCTCACGAGCACATTATGTTATTTCACACGCGCAAAAATGAACCTTCAGCTGGCATGATAAAAGTACTCGCGCACAAATTCAACAACCGAGAGGTGTAGGTAGCTGCGAGCGAGCGCCTGGCTACTCTTACTCTGCTTGTACAGTGGAATCCTGCTCGCGCGCAGCGGCCTTCTGCTCGCGGAGTGCTGTTTTGCTCGCAGAGAGGATTTCTGCTCGCTCGAGTACATGACTTTTGACAATTTGGAGGCGGAAACCAAGGAGGGCACTGACCCTCTTATGATTGGTCACTTTCACACAGGGACATCCTTGATTGACAGCTCTCATTACAGGAAGCACGGAGTCAAAGTATCTGACGGAGTTCAGTCATTCAGTTAACACTGCACAGTGGACGGAATGGCGGCGACACCTGAAGATGTAGATGTAAGTGATATTGATGATATGATGGGGGCTGTGTGTTTGACAGTGTTATAGCAATTTAATCTGAAATTTGTTGAGAATAAACTCATTAAATATTGAGAATAAAGTCGCTGTGTTTCGAGAAAAAACTCATTAAATATTGAGAAAAAAACTTGAAATACAACGACTTTATTCTCAATATTTAATGAGTTTATTCTCAACAAATTTCAGATTAAATTGCTATAACAATGTCAAACACACAGCCCCCATCATATCATCAATATCACTTACATCTACATCTTCAGGTGTCGCCGCCATTCCGTCCACTGTGCAGTGTTAACTGAATGACTGAACTCCGTCAGATACTTTGACTCCGTGCTTCCTGTAATGAGAGCTGTCAATCAAGGATGTCCCTGTGTGAAAGTGACCAATCATAAGAGGGTCAGTGCCCTCCTTGGTTTCCGCCTCCAAATTGTCAAAAGTCATGTACTCGAGCGAGCAGAAATCCTCTCTGCGAGCAAAACAGCACTCCGCGAGCAGAAGGCCGCTGCGCGCGAGCAGGATTCCACTGTACAAGCAGAGTAAGAGTAGCCAGGCGCTCGCTCGCAGCTACCTACACCTCTCGGTTGTTGAATTTGTGCGCGAGTACTTTTATCATGCCAGCTGAAGGTTCATTTTTGCGCGTGTGAAATAACATAATGTGCTCGTGAGCGTGTGTTACACGCTCATAACTTTTGACTAAAAAATAACGCCATACACAACTAGCCAGGGTCAAAATGTATTGTGAACCTAAAACTGATATGCGGGCCGGATCAACATTTGCGAGGGCCTTGAGTTTGACACCTGTGGTCTACATCATAAATAATGTGTGCGGATTCTACTTCATTCAATCTGTCTCTATCAAATGTGACTGAACCCCCCACCCCAATTCACACACAATACTGCAGTGAGACAATACTGCTGGACAGACAGAAAGCACAATGACCCACCTATTTGAGCTCAAAATGTTGAGACGTGGGCTGATCCAAAGAATGGTGGACACATTTGGCACAGAGTGCACACTCAAATGCACACTGACACACACACACACACACACACACACACACACACACACACACACAGGCTGAACAGGTGCAGCTGGACACAACAACACAGGCCTGCTCTCCGTCTCTCAAGAGAACAACTCTCCCACCCCTCTCTCACCCACTGTTTCAGTGTGTATGTGTGGGTGTATGTTAGGTGGCTATATAAAGAGGCCATCTCTCCTCACCTCCTCCTCTCGGCCTCCCACCTCATGTTCTCCCCCCTACCATAATGTGTGTGTGTGTGTGTGTGTGTGTGTGTGTGTGTGTGTGTGTGTGTGTGTGTGTGTGTGTGTGTGTGTGTGTGTGTGTGTGTGTGTGTGTGTGTGTGTGTGTGTGTGTGTGTGTGTTTTCACAATACAAGGCCTCCCCCCCCGGGAGTAGATCTGCTGAGCCACAGAGTACCAGTCACACGCAAACACGCAAACACACACACACACACACACAGAGAGAGACCCCTGGGACGTACTGCGGCAAGGGAGAGCAGCACCCAACACCAATGTCTGGAAGCAGGATGATGAAAGAGACACTCGCGTCATGGAAGGTAGCAGAGAAAACACACACACACACACACACACAATCAGCCAGACATGCAATGCCCAGACTTACACAGATCGGCAGAAAAGCTTACTCAAAAACAAGTTAACAGCTGCTCACTTATTAAAAATGTTGGTGCACACACACACACACACACACACACACACACACACACACTCACTCACACACATTTCAACAAAAATTACACAGACACACAGACAAAAGGTCTTACATGCTGCAATACAGACAAAAAACACAGATGCACTGTGAGCTGTCACAAGCAGGCAATAATAGTCCACACACACAGAAACTGTTTTGCTGTGGTAGCCTTGGGGAAATTAAAACTACATTATGGACCTCCAGAGGGTAGTGGTGAGAGAGGGATAGAGGAAGAGGAAAAGAGAGAGAGGAAGCGAGGGAAGGAGGGAGGGAGGGAGAGTGAGAGAGAGAAAGAGGAGGGAGAAGGGCCAGTGTCCTGTTTTTCGCAGCTCTGGCCATCATCTAGTTATTACAGTGAACCAGGAGAACAGTAATACCGCCTGTAATCTCCTTTCATTCTCTCAACTCATTTGTTAACACATTCTTTTTCCTCTTAAACACTTATCTCAAGTTCTAACATTCCTCACCCTCTCCGTCTGTCCCTATGGACGGATGGATAGCTGAGATTATGTAAATGTATCCTCCAATCTAACCTTCTTGTTCTTAAGTTTTGATTCCTCATTTGTGCTTGTCATTTAGGGTTGCAGCAGTATAGCGGTTTGACGGTGTACAGTACCATGGTATGAAAATGGACGGTTATTATATCATATACGTTTGCTCTTCTACAGTATTGAAACCATTTTTTTTTCAAACTTTTTTTACACATTTTTTTAAGTTTTAAGTTTCAATTATAATAAAGAGTTTGTTAAAACCAAAAGAACCCTTCTGTTTTCATTCATTTACGGGTTATTGTAACTAATAATAATAATGATGATAATACTAATTTTGTCATACCGTCTACCGTGATATTTTGAGATGGTTATTGTCTCATACCATTGCAACCCTATTGTCATTTTGCACAACACACACAAAAATCCGTATTTTCCCACTGAGTCTTACTTATCATGAATGTAATGCATCAGGGCTGTGTTTTTTTTTTCTCTCATCATTTGGTACACGTCGTTTTGCCATTCTCCATCGTGTTGTGTTCTGCTGCCTTAATTTGTCTTGTATTTCAGGTGTGTCTAGATGTGTGACCAACATTTGTGTTTACTGCATTATGTTGTTTTACATTTTTCTTTCAATGTCTAAAGAAGGATATTTTTATTTTATTTTGTATCATTTTATTATTATAGAAATAAATCATACACTGAAGGATCTGGAGAAGATGCTGGGTAAACATCTTTGAGCCCCTGATCCTTGCAATGACATGAAGTAGTAGCGAGATGCTTATAATGTCACTGTGGTGCATCTTTCCCACTGAACTACAACCATACCATAACAAATCTGGGTTGTGAGACTACAGGAAAAACCTCTTTGCTGACATTTAAAAATAAATAAATAAATAAATAAATAAATAAAAGGTAAATATTCCCACAGCATACTGGAGAACAAGTGCACACGGACACACACTGACTGGATTGTGGTGACAAACACAAAATATGGGAGATGTGAAAAGGCAATTTACATTTGTTTTGTAATACGGCTAGATGAGAAGTGACAAAGCATTTACATTTGTTACGTTCTTCTTGTGTTGCAGTTTCAAGGACATTGTATTTTAAAAAGAGAAATTGCATTCATGTCAGCTTAATTGAGCCATCTATGTTCTAACACACAATAAACACACAGCATTTCCTGATACTTTCTGATAGGTAGACTAACTTTTTGGCTGGCCAGTCATGTCTGTGTCCCCACACACCCATAATCACACACACATATGCGCGCACACTCACAATCACACGGTACTTGTGAATAACAATAAAGCAGTAAGGTCTTGGTTTCTCAGTTTCAGCTTGGGGACCTGACAAACCTTTTCCATGATGACTCACTGGCTCTTTCTGTATGCGACTGTGTGCGTGCGTGCGTGCGTGCGTGCGTGCGTGCGTGCGTGCGTGCGTGCGTGCGTGCGTGCGTGCGTGCGTGCGTGCGTGCGCTTTGTCCAAGAGAAACAGTGTGTGTATGTGTGTAGGTGTGTGTGTAGGCTATAGACTGTCAGAAAAAAAATTTAGAAAAACAAGTCTCTAGAGAAAGAGAGGAGGATTTCAACACAAACACAGACACTCACAAACACTCATGCCTCTGAAGTTCTCCTGCATGAGACCGGACATACGTTAACGCCTGAAAAGATGACTCTTATGAACAGGGCAACTCTGCTGCTACCTGCCCTTTCCAAATCTTTCTCTCTCATTTCCTTTCTCTGTCCTTGGCATCTTCACTCTTTTTCTTCTCCCAGCACACTGGGGGAGCGAGGGTACAAGAGAGGAAACAAGGGAAGAAACAAGGGAAGAACGGGACAAGTTGTTCTTCTGTCCCACTAAGGGGTGGTTTGGCCAGAGGGGAAAAGAGATGGAGGGTGTTGGGTCACCTTCTGCCTCCGAGGGGTCTTCTCTGGGGCAGAAAGGCCAGGGAGAGGGAAGAAAAATGGAAAGGAAAGGGGATGTAGAAAGGGGGGGGGGGTTGGCTCGATGCTACTCCCTTTGAGTCACCCTCCCACCTCCCCCCGCCTTCCCTCCTGTGGGTCTTTCCAAACTCAACACACACTTTCCAGAGAAAGCGATAGAGTGACACATAGAGAGAGAGAGAGAGAGAGAGAGAGAGACATGGGGGAGCACATAAAAGATAGAGGAGGGCTGGAAGTTATTTCTCCATTCTTCTCTCATTCTTTTTCTCTCCCCCCCCCTTTCTCACTCCGTCCTTGTCGACACCATCTCCAAGGGAGTAAAGGAAGCAAGGTCTTTTTATTTTTTTATCTGCTTGAATAAGGGATAGGCAGCAATCCTCACGCACACACACACACACACACACACACACACACACACACACACACACACACACACACACACACACACACACACACACACACACACACACACACACACACACACACACACACACACACACACACACACACACACACACTTACTCTAATATGAGCATAGGTAAAATTTGAAAAGTTAAGAGACGGATCAAGGGACGGAGAGAGAAACAGACAATGAGAAAGAAAGATACATAGAGATTTAGGAAGCATGCAGAGAGAGAAAGAAAAAGTGATGCAGAGGATGCTAGGACAGGGAATTGATGTTAAAATCCAAATTGAAAGAGTGGCTGAGTAAGGGTATATGGGACAGTATGTTTTTATGGGAGGAAGAGTGCGAGATAGAGGTGTGTGTGTATGTGTGTGAGTGTGTGTGTGTGTGTGTGTGTGCGTGTGTGCGTGTGTTCGTGTGTGCGTGTGTCATGGGACTCTAGCTTCCTGCAGGAACTGACACACACAGCAGTTCTAGTGAGCCACCCAGGACCTCAGTCAGCACCCCCTTTAAAATGCACACTCAGACACACACACACACACACACACACACACACACACACACACACACCACACACACACCCTGGAGGAGAGTTAGCACAGGTCTGGGGGGTGTAAGGATGGGAGGGTTCAGTACGTCATAGACACCCCAAGGGTCATACTTTCCTATCCTATCCCTGTAGAGAGACAGGGCAGGAGAGGTAGAGAGAGATAACTGCATATTTACCACATTCAGCAGTATCTTATTTCCCTGTTGGGATCTAGTCAGAGGAAGTGTTTAACTGTTCTCTGATAGGCTGCAAACCAGAGCAGAAAAACTAGCTACAGCTGACAAACTACAGTTAGTCAAACTGTTTTGCCATGGTTTGGAAAATGTGTAATTTGATATTTACTAAGTGTTAATGACAACAGTGAGTACAAATATCAATAGCCTAGTTGTGCCAGGTTTAAGCCGGGTATACACTGTACACTGTGAGCTTGTTTCTAACCCACATTTCAAATTTTCTGATATTTTGGTCGGCCGACGTCAGGCTCTCGCACAGTTGAAGCAGAGCCATGGGTCGGTTCCACACGGCCGGTGCCTTTTTTTCTCATTGCACGTGCGCGAGGCGGAAAACACAGCGTCTGAAAGTGCCATGGCGACACAACGCGTCTTTTGTACAGTACCTGTTTTTGTGAATCCATATAATTGCCATCCAATTTATCTAGTCGCATGCATGATCTTCAGAGCACACCTGGTTCAGTTTAAACTTTTGACTTAAAGGCGAAAGGGCGAGTGATAATAATTTCTAATTTCCATCTGAGGTGGAAACAAGCGAGGAGGAAGGATAGAAGAAGGGTGGGAGAGACAGAGAGGGAGCAATGCAGCAGTTGGTTTGGAGAAACCGCAAGGAAAAACAAAATCCAAGAAAAGAACGAAAAGAAAAGAAAAGCCCTACCATCTCTCTGACTTCCTCCCAGGATATCCCTAGACCACAGAGAATAGGGAAAAAGCACACAAATCTCTCTCTTGTCCCCCAATAACCAATTTTTCTCTCTCCATATCCCCTTTGTCATCTCTCTTTCCATTCAGTCCGACTCCCGAGACCAAGAGTGCTCTGTCTCATTTCACATCTCCCTCTCCCTCTCATTCCTTTTACTTTTCAAATATCCTCTTTCCTTGCTTATATGGTTTTTCTTTCTCCTAATACTTTCACCAACCCCTCCATCCAAACGTGTGTTGTTGTGTCTGTGTGTGAGAAATATAGACTCTCGTGTGGATCTGACAGCTTGCTGGAACTCGATTACATTATCTGTGTGTGTGTGTGTGTGTGTGTGTGTGTGTGTGTGTGTGTGTGTGTGTGTGTGTGTGTGTGTGTGTGTGTGTGTGTGTGTGTGTGTGTGTGTGTGTGTGTGTGTGTGTGTGTGTGTGTGTGTGTGTGTCCCACAAACCTGTCTGGACGGTTGATTCATCCCAGGTCCCTCCACACTCTGAAGACTCCCCTTCTTCTACCGCTGAGGAGAAAGGAAGATACATTAAAATGTATGCTAAGTATTTATTATCAGTAAGCAAAAAAGTGACTCAACTATTTTCAAAATCTATTCATCATTTCACCCATTTCCTTAGTAAAAATGCCAAACATGATTGGTTCTGGCTTCTAAAAAGTATTTTCTGCTCTTCCTTGCTTAATGTAACAGTGAACTGAATATGTTTAGGTTTTAGACTGTTCCGACAAAACAAGCTGCTTGATGATGTGATCCAACATACAGAATTTAATATAGAAATGACAACACTGACAGACTAGAGGAGCCTGAAGTGTTGAATCTGGACTACAGGTCTGTTCATGATGAATGGTATAGTTTCCCTTGGATGGCTCTCTGAAATTATTTTGTCTCTCTCTTTGTCTCCACCACTTTGGATTAAAAGTGCAAGCAGTCTTTACAAACCATAGGCACTACATTACACAGATGTTTTATAGGAGGGTTATGGAATCTGCATGTATCTGCCTCTGCACATGTTTGATCTCGTAAATGTACGGTACAGTATAGTATGGTAACCACCTCTAAAAACAGACCAGGGAAGCAATAAAAATGCAGGTATTGGCAATGTCCTGAGATCTCTCAGACACACGAACACAGAGCTGATCAGAGCTGGAATGTGACACTGACTTCCTGGGTACAACAGGAAGGAGGGAAGTACAGCTGGCACACAAACAGGAAATGGCTGGAGCCACCACACAATGGGGTTTCCTGTACACCCCCCCACACACACACACGATTCCTCACTTACTCACCTCTCAGATCTCTCAAAATCCTAGTTCTCATCCTGCTCTCTCTGATGACCCCATCGCCCCACCCCACCCCTCCGGCTCTTTATAGCTCTCGTCATCTTCCTCACTCCATATATCCTCATCAGCTCCCACATGGCCCACCCCATCCTCACAGTTGCGCTCAGACAAAAGCTCAAATGAAAACAAGAAGTTTTACATCAGTGACGTTGTAAACTGTTGAGATGTTCCTTGTTTTAGCTGAACCCCAATGATGTTAACTTGTACACACAGTCAAAAATCCAACCTGTGACGATTTATTGCATGGCTCCCCCCTCTCTCTCTCTCTCCCCCCTTTCTCACCTAGCTGTCTTGTCAAATTAAAGGCAGAAAAGGCCAAAAAAATAATCTTAAAAGTGTCCCCAGGTAGTAATGTGGACCATTAAAACTACAACAATCAGAAATTGGTGCTGGGGTGTACAGTTCTACATAGCGAAACCACAAAACAAACTCAGTTTGAGGACAGTTAATTAAATTATACTGAAACTTCCTGCCAATCTAATCATCAATGTTCAGGTCTCTTGAAATAATAGGCTAAATCCCTGCATGAAGGTTGAACTGCACTAAAAACAACTGCAGTTGAATCCTTCCATTTAAGTGATCCACAGCAGGCTACATTGTGAAAGTAAGCTACCCAGCCTTACATGTATGTAGGTTCAATAGCAACTAACAACGTAGTACAGTGACTTCATTTTTGACTGGCCAAAGTTAACATCAGGCTGGGTTTCCCATGCAACACAGCCACACAGTGGAGAGACCCACACGCACGCACGGATCAAGAGACGGAGAGATGTCTTGTCTTCTCTCTCTCTCTCCTTTCATATCTAGCTGCCCTTTCCATTAAAGGCTGAAATGCCAAACAAACAAGAAAAGAGATGGAGAGAGAAACAGACAATGAGAAAGAAAGATAAATAGAGATTGAGGAAACATGCAGAGAGAGAAACACACACACACACTGATCATAATGCTACATAATTACAACCTAGTTTGAAAAGAACTGCAATATCTGATAACAGAGAATAAGGATTGACAGGAAATCAAATACATGATCTGGATGAGATACAAGAAAAGAGTATGAAACACACACATCAGAAGCATGTACCCTGTGCCCTGCCAACTGCTTCATACATTTTCATTGTATTCCCTAAATATAAAAAGAGCCCAACGTGCTAAAAAAAATACAGTATGTATAACACACAATACTTCTTTGTGAAATTCAAATGAAGCATTTCATTTGGAACAAGTTCCAATATAGAGCGGTGAAATCACCATGATCACATCACATCCAATGAAAACAGAGACTGGGCTGCGAGTCATTGCTTCACATCCATTCAAAATGACTTTAATATGAATAATTCATTATGATTCAACCGGATTACATTTACACCTGGTACTAATATGTGTCTCCAGTGTCCACACTGAGATCCTCGGTCCAGCTCAAACAACAGAAGGTCCTTTTTTTCATTACTGCCTCCCCTCCTGCTGCAGCTGTCGGTTGTTTTAGAGGCAAGGCGGCCGTCTGGCTGCTGCTGCTTCTGCTGGAGGCCGGTGCTGGTAGGTGTATGTAGTTTTTGCATTTACATTTGTGTTTGATGTGGTCACAATGCCTCACTGACCACCTCCGGAGGCGGTTTGACTGATCGGATCACAATCCGTCCTTAATGCGTTTTGGGTGCATTTACACCTGTACTTAGTGTGGTATGTAACATGTAACGTGGTCACGCACTTTCCATTTGCACTCCCAACCACTCAACCAAAACGCATCATTGCCAGGTTTAAATGGTGTCAAAATGTCTACCTGCTACTGAGGGGGTTATCTTTACTACAGGAAGTTACGCATATTGCCATGATTATGAAATTACAAGAATTCCTATATTGATGGACCTAAAGTAGAACCAAAACTGGGCCCAGAGCTGGGAAGGATAGTGCTGGGCGGTATACAGGTTCACACCGAATACCGCTGTATATTTTCGTTATGATATGAATTTTTCATATACCACCATACCAGTGTATTTGATTACACAACGTCCAGAAGGTATGCTGCGCCGTGCGACGCTGTTTCAGACGGACCCTTTTCAACGTTGCGCTTCTAAACACGCATGGTGCAACTGGAGGCGTGGTGAGGGTAAACAGTAGTGCTCTGGTGTTGCATTACGGTGAAGATGGATAGGATAGACATTGAAAGTTCCGAAATCAAAGCTGCAGAACTAGTAGAAAACGATGACAGGGAGGAAGTTGTGCCAAAAAGAGGAGCCGTGTCTGTTGTTTGGAGGTTTTTTGGTTTTAAAAAATCCCCGCTAAACTGTACTCGTCGCGCTAACGTTACTCTGCCGTGCTAACGTTTAGACCTGTCACCTCAAGCATGCAGCGGAGCAACATAATGAACGCAATAACAATCCACCTACGATCTCACTACAGACCGTCGAGAAAGACAGAGCAATGATTAAAACACTGGATTTAAGATGTCTTGCCTTGCTGAAATACTTCCGCCAAACCACTAACATTATTCAAACAATACTGAAGCAGCTGACAGCGGAGCTACGCCCACTTTTCAACAACAACCTCACGTTACCTGTGGTCAAGGTTGTGTTCATACAGCAATCTTACAACTATTTTGTTTTGAAAAAGAAGCATGTTAAAGTTGTTGGTATGTGTATTTATTTAAGTTTATTTTACTACTTTGCAGTTTGCACAATAAAAAAATAGTTTAGATTCTGTAACTGTTTCATGCATTCTCCTTCATATAACATTATTGTATAATGTTGTGGAGCCAAGCAAACCCTTCAGTAATCAAAACTTTTAGTAAACATGATGACATTGAAACATTTCTTTTTATATTCTGACAGTACTGAATACTGACAGTAGAATAAGCCATTATAAACCTATAAGCCCAGTCATGCAAAAGAAAGAAAATACCGTGATATACTGTGAAACCGCCAGAATCTTAAAAAATACTGTGATACAAATGATTGGTCATTCCGCCGAGCACTAGGGAAGGATATGAAAACCCACAATCATTTCTGAGCATTTCTACTACAAAAATATGGGGACGTACGCATTTACTGCAAAAGTCAACTGCTTTGCTTGTTCTACACCACAAAAGCGGTAGAGAAGGTGGACAGTTAAAGTCCTGTGGCGTACGCATCATCGAGGGTCTGACCTAGGTGCTGCATACTGACTCAGTGGTGAGAAAGGCAGGGCAAAGACTGTTTCACCCTCAGACGCCTGAGGAAATTCCGGGTATTGCCTTTAATACTGAGCAATTTCTACTCCTGCATCCTTGAAAGTGTCCTGACGGGGAACACCACTGTCTGGTGCAGAAACCGCACCGAACAGGACCACAAGGCCCTGCAAAGTGTGGTTTGTTCGGCTGTACGGAAGAAGGTACCAGATGCACCAGGCCAGCAATGAGAGGCTCGGGAGGAGCTTCCACCCTCACTAAACCCTCACTAAACCCCCACTAAATGACGACACCGCCTATGACTGCCCTTCCAGAGTCTGAGGCTTCTGAGGGCCAGATGTGTGTGTATGTGACCACAGTGTGCTAATAACGTACTAATGGATCCCTGGACAAACACACAGCACAGCACACACATGGGCACTCGAGACAGACCCACACAGGATTTTAACTTGAAGGCTGTGCGTCTGTCTGAACAGAGACCTCCCACTATGACTGAACACGTCTGCCAAACACAGCAGACAGAAACAGATGAGAGAAGGTACGGGAAGAGGGAACCAAAAGAAAAACAAAGTATTTCCTCCTGAGCTAATACAAAGGGGGCTTTCCTCCAAAACACTTTCGGTATATTACCCTACAATCAAGCCATGAGTTGGGTTGCATGATTAATACAATACCTTCAGTCTCTTAAGCAACATGCAATGCAAAGGCGTATGCGTCATGTTACTGATGCATTTGTTTACCAGCAATTTGAAGTAGAAAAATGCAGTCAGATGAGATGATAGAAACTCATTCTCTAGTGTATGCAAACTAAACCTACGATCCTAATTCCAAGCCATCTTTTTTGGCCACAGCACCCGTTTCAGAGCACAACACACATCTCCACACCCTGACGATATTATGCTGCTTTACTGACTTGAAGTAAGGAGGAAGAATATTCTGGAACCTACATGAAAAGAGGGACCTGTATCACTTATGGACAGAGATCTGAATCAAAAGGTTTCACTTTCTGACAAGCAGTGTTCCCTGCTGAGACCACACTCTGCTTAGGCTAAACCATGCGTCCCTTGTCTGGTTGCGATAGGGCTTCTCGGTATGCTTTCCCTGACAATCATGATAAAATCCATATTTTTTTGGTAGTTACGTTTTGGGTTTTTTGGATGTTATAGAAGGACCTAGAGGTACTGGTGACTCTGCCTCTGATAAAAACCCATTTCTTCTGATGAGACTATAGGGAATACAGTGTGTTTCATTAGCCAAGCACACACAGCTTTATTTAGATTCCCCTATCCTCCTTCTGAGACACACACACTGTTACTGTGAACCCTGCACACACCAGGGGGTCGGTGGGTGTGTGTGTGTGTGTGTGTGTGTGTGTGTGTGTGTGTGTGTGTGTGTGTGTGTGTGTGTGTGTGTGTGTGTGTGTGTGTGTGTGTGTGTATGTGTGTGGAAAGGGTTGAGAATTCTTGCACAAACTGTACGAGTAAAAGGAGGGAGAGTTCAATCGGAAGTGTGAGTGTGTGCACGACAAAGTGTGTGTGCTTACATACATATGTACCGAATGTCATTTTTCTATATTCAAAGCTTCTATTGAAGTTTTTAGAATGAAGTTTTGAAAATGTAAGGCGTCATATTTTATGACGTCATTATCACCCTTAAAAAAAACAAAAAAAAAAAAACATCCTCGGACAAAATTCTCAATTTCAACATCAGTCTTTTGTTATTAGTAAATCAATACAATCTTTTTTGTAACGACTGAAGAGGTACTATAAGCGCGTTAGAGCCAAAATAGATTTTTTGTTATTGTGGTTATATAAATGCAATTAATGGTAGGCCTGTAACAATTATTCCATAATTGTCTAACTGTCAATTCTTTTTTTACATAATCGCTGCAATTAATTGCTAACATTAGCTAAGGTCTTAAAGCGTATGACTGGTAATTGTTAATTATGTTTAAATATGCCAAATTGTGATTATCGGTGGGACTACATATTTTATAATGATTTCAATTGCGAGTTGTTGGCATTTCAACCTATACGCGTTCATAGTAACAAAAATGACAAGGGGGGATACAATACAAAAAATGTTTTAAGGCGTGTACTTCATAGGCTGTGTACCTGTGTTATTGCACTGCATCACATAACAGTAATATGTAACTAAAGATGTATCCTGGAATTCATTCTAATCTTTAAATTATTTAAAAAAGTAATAAATAAATACATATTTTTAAATTTGACTGAAAGAGACAATTCTATTGATAATCACAATTATTTCTGAGAAAATTAACTGGACAGCAAAATTTTGAATTATTACAGCTCTAATTTATGGTGCTGCTAATATACCACTAGACTGCCTCGTTAATACGAGTGTGTGCCTCCTCTTGTGTGCGGCAAGCGGGATAGCAGTTTTTTGACCGCAGTGAAAATGTTTTTGAAAGGCTGAACGCCAACAAATATGGATTCAAGCAGAATATTTCGTTAGATGAAAACATGAACAGAAATGATTGCATCAATCTTTTTTCAATAGATTTGGACTTTTGGACTTTAAGTGGAAGTTTAAATAAAAGGATTGTCAGAAACAATCCTACGCAGACGCCATTGGAATCCAACTCTACAAATATTACAACACTAATAATATTAGTGTGGCCTAATCTTTCTCTGCAACTGTGCAGAAATGCCAGCTTTGAACAGAATGAATAGACATGCAAAAAAAAAGAAACCTGCGCAGCATTCGAATGTTGACTTAATTTTTGATTGTCAACATTATAAATAAATCTTCAAAGCTTTGAACTATTCGGTACAGCCCTAGTGTATGTGTGTAATGTGTGTGTGTGTGTGTGTGTCACAAAGCAACCAAGATGCTACTGGGAATCTTTGAAGCATCTTTACACGTGAGCTCACACACACACACACACACACACACACACACTTGAGCTGTGGCTTTTGTTGACCCCTGAGACACCTTAGTCTATCAAATGTGTGTTTTAGATGTGTGTTTCAGTAAATACACCATATGTAGTTTAATGAGAACAGTAAAGAAGTGATTTCCCTGGATGTTGAAGGGGGGTGTACTTTGAGTCTGTGTTACTCGATAAGATTTGGAAGTACCTCTCATAAATGCTGTCTCACAGCATAAATATAAACATTGGGCAAGTCATAATTATTTGGCAGAATGGGTCATTTCAGCCAACGTGCAGTTTTGCTTTTCACATTATTTTTAGGTGGAACCATGATATAGACATGATAGTGTTTTAATGGCTCTTGGCTTAATATATTAGTTTGTGTTAAAACACAAACAAATGTAAATCCGGGAGAGCGACAAGCTGGGAGCATGAAAACATTTCCTAATATCAGAGTCTCAAGTCTCCTGCTAAAAAATATACAGGGATAGGAAATTAGATCTTGAACCTAAAAGCAGAAAAATGTGTGAAATTATACATATATGTTTTTATATATTTTTCTAATCTAAAGTAGATTGAACAGTGCCATGAGGAGACCTGTCGCTGGGTGAACACCAGCAGATGATAGGACCGTGCAGATATCAGTATATTTGATACAAAACTGCATCTCCTGAGGACAACTTTTTAATCATAATAATGTACAATGGTGGCATAGTGCAATATTGGTGCTTTTATTAAACTGCACTGCTCAGACCACCTCTTGCGAGCAGAAAGGCAAACCCATTACAATATACAGTAACTTCATACTGTGATTAAGGAAGAGTCTGTACTGGCTTAGATTAGTGGCTGAGTCATCAACAACTGCTTGTAGAATGTATGAGGTCCTTCTCTTTCAGGTGATTGAACACCTGTAGCCATCATACAGCCCAGGAATAATATGCAAGTTCCATCTGTAGTCTCTAATTTTAGCAATGCACTGAAAATATTTACACATGGGTTTAAGACTGAGGGTAAGTATTTACATTTTCTGACACAGCACCTGAATCTAGAAGAACAGACCCACTGTTAAGTAACTGGTAAGCTATTCAAAGTTCATACAATTTACTCATTTTAAGTGTAAGTGGCATCCTCAGGAAAAGAAGTTTACAAAAAATCTGACTACAAATTTGACTGCCTGAGTGTCTTGAAACACTGCAGTAATGTGTAGAGTGGGTGATAGTATCTACATATTTTGATCTATCTACAGTCACACCCAATATAGTCTTAGCCTGGTCCTACCAGACCCTCGTACATTTCATTTGTACAGAGAGTCTGGCCACTCTCCATTAACAAGTGTTAACTTCCTTGAAGGCGGGTACTCTGTTGAAGTTTAAAACTATTGGATCTGCCCAGAGCCACTCTGGATCTGCCATAACCAATCACTAACGTTTGGTCGTGACGTTGGCTTAGCATCGCTAGCGTTTGCCTTAGCCAACTTCTTCACCACTAACGGAGTGAACAAACTTTTCCCGAACCCCGTGGAGAGGAGGGACACAACATCATGGCCACCAACAAAACTCAGCAAAGATTGTGCTTTATGGCGTTATTTTTTAGTCAAAAGTTATGAGCGTGTAACACACGCTCACGAGCACATTATGTTATTTCACACGCGCAAAAATGAACCTTCAGCTGGCATGATAAAAGTACTCGCGCACAAATTCAACAACCGAGAGGTGTAGGTAGCTGCGAGCGAGCGCCTGGCTACTCTTACTCTGCTTGTACAGTGGAATCCTGCTCGCGCGCAGCGGCCTTCTGCTCGCGGAGTGCTGTTTTGCTCGCAGAGAGGATTTCTGCTCGCTCGAGTACATGACTTTTGACAATTTGGAGGCGGAAACCAAGGAGGGCACTGACCCTCTTATGATTGGTCACTTTCACACAGGGACATCCTTGATTGACAGCTCTCATTACAGGAAGCACGGAGTCAAAGTATCTGACGGAGTTCAGTCATTCAGTTAACACTGCACAGTGGACGGAATGGCGGCGACACCTGAAGATGTAGATGTAAGTGATATTGATGATATGATGGGGGCTGTGTGTTTGACATTGTTATAGCAATTTAATCTGAAATTTGTTGAGAATAAACTCATTAAATATTGAGAATAAAGTCGTTGTATTTCAAGTTTTTTTCTCAATATTTAATGAGTTTTTTCTCGAAACACAGCGACTTTATTCTCAATATTTAATGAGTTTATTCTCAACAAATTTCAGATTAAATTGCTATAACACTGTCAAACACACAGCCCCCATCATATCATCAATATCACTTACATCTACATCTTCAGGTGTCGCCGCCATTCCGTCCACTGTGCAGTGTTAACTGAATGACTGAACTCCGTCAGATACTTTGACTCCGTGCTTCCTGTAATGAGAGCTGTCAATCAAGGATGTCCCTGTGTGAAAGTGACCAATCATAAGAGGGTCAGTGCCCTCCTTGGTTTCCGCCTCCAAATTGTCAAAAGTCATGTACTCGAGCGAGCAGAAATCCTCTCTGCGAGCAAAACAGCACTCCGCGAGCAGAAGGCCGCTGCGCGCGAGCAGGATTCCACTGTACAAGCAGAGTAAGAGTAGCCAGGCGCTCGCTCGCAGCTACCTACACCTCTCGGTTGTTGAATTTGTGCGCGAGTACTTTTATCATGCCAGCTGAAGGTTCATTTTTGCGCGTGTGAAATAACATAATGTGCTCGTGAGCGTGTGTTACACGCTCATAACTTTTGACTAAAAAATAACGCCATAGTGCTTGCTCAGGCTTTAACTTCTGGATAATCGGCAGAGTTGCCACAACGGACCGAATGGCTTCGCTCGCATCTTTCTCCGCCGCCATTACGGAACTACAACTCAAAGTACGACCAACCTCAACGTCATCGTTCTCAGCCACTCTCTCTGTTCGCTGATTGGACCGGTAAAGATTTGACCGGAGAAAACTCAAGAATATACCGCAAACCCAGTCGACCTACTGAAGGAAAATTAAAATTGGGCAGAAGTACGTTGGAGGGCGGAGCCAGGCTAATATAGTCTTGCATTGCCAGACCTATCTCCACAGCGCTGTTGAGATCGTCTTGGGCGGCGCTAAGCTCCGTTTGCAGCGGCGTTGGATCTGCAAAATAGTCTCGGGAAGGAATTTGTTTTGTGGGAGCATTTGCACACCACAAAAGAAAACGCCACATACAATATAAAATAAAGTTAACTGTTCACAAAATACAGTAATGTGAGCTATTTAAATTAACTGGACACATGGTTAGGCTATATAATTTGCTCAGTGTATCGCCGTGTGTACTTCGTCCACAGCAATCCCCACTAATCGGTCCCCAAGACGTCCCAGTTAGAGAGTAAATGCCGTAAACATATTCTTTGTAAATCTTTTCAATCATTCCCCGACAGAACCAAGCAGGCCTGCTTTGCTGCACGATCCTATTTTTCTTTGAAACCTGCCATCTTCAGTGTGTGGCTTGCTAGCTTGAAGAGAGTGTAAGCAGAGGGACATAGTAGACAATTATCCTGGAAATGTACTTCGGTTGATCCAGACTACACCAAATATAATCCCCTACGACGCATGTTAATTCTGCAACAAACCCTTATACATAAACGACAGAACAGGTCGATTGTCAATGATTCCCAAAACGATATAGATAGATAGATAGATAGATCATATATATATATATATATATACACACACACACATACACAACCCACATGGTGGCCATTTTAAACATGTAACCGTAACAAGTGACAGGCGCAGTTTGAACACGTAGTTAACGTTGTGAAACAGAACTAGTTAAGTTCAGGCAACAAAAATCAAGGATTGGCTTTAAATGAGTCATGTGAGGATGTAACATGACATCACGGAATATGGTTGTAAAACTCGGTTACATTTAAAAAAAGTGACAGTTGACTTTTAATTTCACATGGGACACAAACCTGAGTGAAATTCCTGTGCTTGTTTGACCCATCCACCACCCCAACCTGCCTCCTTACGTGTAATTCAGTGCTCTCTCTCACTTTGTCCACTCACTTCCTCATTTGCTCTCGCGGCAATTACTATAACCATGTGAGGTTGTCGCCTAACAATCACCTCCTACGCGGTTGTTTCTGGGTAATTCTGGGTGGAAAAGAGGGTGTGACCTGCTTCTATGAAATTTTCTTGACAATGAAGGATTTAATCCCCTGATTTGTTGTACCAAAATGAAGCACTCATCATAATGGAAAAGCAGGTTAACTATGCTAAAGTTGGCAGATAATGCCTCACACACACACACACACACAACAGAGAGGAGAGGAGAAATATTTACACAGTTGTTATTAATTACGGTACACACAGACACACTACTACTAAGCAGTGCAACAGCACATCTCTCTCCACTGTCTTCTTCCTCTTCCTCCATCTTTTCCTCCTGTATTTACAACCTCATCCATTTTCTCTCCATCCCTCCCTCACTTACTTATCTTTTCTGTCTTCCGTTGTTCATTACCCACATCCTTTTTCACTATTGTCGCTCTGCCTCCATCTCCTAAGTTTGTCTCCCCTGACCGCTGCTCACCCTCCATACTTTGTTCTAACATCCATCCTTTTTCATCACCCTTTTGTCCCTCTGTCTCTCCTTTTCTCTATCTCTCCTCCACACCTCCCTCTTCATTTCCCCTCTTCTATCAGATTCCCACTTGCACCCCTTCTATCTTTGTCTCTCCTTCTCTTCTGTCCCATGAAAGCACTTATAGCCTCAATAAGAAAACCCTTTGTCTTTTCCCCCTCTAAACAACACAGGCATGTACGCTCTCTATCAGGGCCATTTATTCCCAAGGCAGCCCAGGCTCTGATGTTCCCAGATCTCTTTGACGAACGGGTCACTGTGGCCAATCATGAATTGGCCAAGCGGCCCAGAGAGGCGGGATGTGGGTCACTGTAGCCAATGATACGCTGGTTATTTTCCCAGAGGGGCAGGCTGATTGACAACCAGTGCTGGACAGAAGTCAAGAGGGTAATTGTCATCTCTCTCTCTCTCTCTCTCTCTCTCTCTCTCTCTCTCTCTCTCTCTCTCTCTCTCTCTCTCTCTCTCTCTCTCTCTCTCTCTCTCTCTCTCTCTCTCTCTCTCTCTCTCTCTCTCTCTCTCTCTCTCTCTCTCTCTCTCTCTCTCATCCTAGACACCCTCTTTTTCTTCCTCCCTCTTCCCTTTCTGTCTCTCTCCCTCTCCCGCTCTTACTTCCCCTCTCCAACCCACATCCTAGCCCCCACCTCCCCCCTTTCTCCTTATAGCTCTGGAGGGACTCTCTCATTGGCCGCCCTTCCTGTCCCTCAGGAACGACTTTGTGACGCTACTGGCCGAGGGCTGATGCCAATCTCCATCCCCAGCCCACCCCCCGGGAGCCCCCCTAACTTCAACGGCCTGTGTCAAGCATGCACACACACATACACACACACACACACACGCACGCGTGCACACACACACACCCACACACACACACACACACACACAAGCACTTCTAGCCAGGGGACGGGGACAGAAGCTGATTAACCAAATACTTTTATCAGCAGTAAAACTGCTCTCTCTGCCTGCCTGCATTCTGAACAAAACAGCCTTAAAATACATAAAACACACACACACACACACACACACACACACACACACACACAGACACACATCCCAAGCACTGAGCCACTGGCCAGAAACACCAGGCTAGTCTGGGGTTTGGGACAGTGTCAGTATGTGTGTGCATGCTTTTGTTTGTGAGAGTGTGTGTAAAGGGACAGAGGTAGCAGAGGGCTTAGATGGATGGCAAAGAGAAAGAACAACAACCCCACAAAGACTGGCAGACAGGCTTCATCACCCTCTCTATCTTTTTCTTTCTGCTGTCTCTCTTTTCTACTCTTCCTCACTCATCCTTTTTCCTCTGTCTCTCCCTCTCTTATTCACTACCCTTACTCGTACTCTTATCCAAAATGTTTCTACTATCTGATTGTGTCCTGATTGTGTTTTTGCTATTATTTAACTTTCAGCCATTCACAACTTTCTCTTCCTGTTATTCTACCCTCTGTACTTCCATCCCATCTCCCCTCATCTCTTCACCCATTTTGCTCCTCACACCTTATCTTTTGTCTCTTGCTGCATATGAGGTCATTGCTGTTTTAAACCATGCTGTGCTGTCCAACTGAGTTGCAATGCAACCTCCCCAACATTCCAAAAACTTACCCCCAACAACATATGACAACATAAACACACATGTTCTCTTGCTTTCTGTTACACATGTATCAGCAGCTTAACATCCCAAAGGCTTGTGTTAAAATCTATGTTGAAGGTAGGGCTGGGCGATATGGCTGAAAACTGTATCACGATATAAGTGTTTCATATCAGTCGATATCGATAATTATTGATATTTTTTATGACCTATTTAAAATAAGGACCAGGAGAAAAAAAATGTATTCAATTTAAACGTTTTTATTTTAAGCTTAACCTTCCTCCGATTATAATCCTCTGTTATAAAAGCAGAAATGTCAACACAACCATGGAAAACACTCAAATAATTCAAATGGAAACATAAGTCTAAAATCACAATGAACACTTCTGGTGAATGAAGTGTTTTAAAATATGTGCAGTGTTTTGTAAACATAGGAGAAATTGAAATAAAACTGAGGTAGACTTTACATCTGTAACATAAAAAACTAACGTGATACAGCACAGTAACAGTTATTATTTTTCTCCGTCTAACAGTCACGGTACAGCCTAAACCGTACATGGTGGGGGGGTGCTCAGCGGAAGCATGTCTTTGCCTATATGATATGCCACTGCCTCCGTTATTTATTTGTACCGTTTAGCTTTTACAGTCATAAGGCACTGAGAGTACCTCTCCGTGGTGCTCTGCTGCTTGTGCGGGGTTCCAGCTGCAGATGTTGTTGGACGTTGCTGGCGAATACGGCTGTGCTCCAAACGGTGAGCGCGGCTAAAGTGGTAAAACAGGTTTGCGGTGGGGACGATGGTCTTGCATAATTTGCAGACGACATTGGTCTGACTACGGTCAGACTTATAAAATCCAAAAAACTGCCATACTGGCGAGCTGACGTTTCCCGTTTCATCAAGAACTTCCGCGCTCGCTGCTTCACGCATTTTCCACTTATCACTCCATCATTTATATACTGTCTATGCTTATCACTCCACGACGGTTCTGTTCTTGAAGAATCCAACACGAGACAACGATATGGCGCAACCAAACACAATACTGTTACATGATTGGCTGTTAGCGTGTCACTCCCTACGTTGCTAGGCTACCAGAGAGCGAGTGCCTTTGTTCATGCAACCAAACTTGCTTTGAAACTTCTGGTTTCTTCCGACGAAGAAAAAAAAAAAAAAAAAAAAAAAAAATTATCGAACTTTTATCGAGCGCATTTTTTATTGATATTGATAACATGTCTATCGCGATACATATCGTTATCGTTTTATCGCCCAGCCCTAGTTGAAGGGCGCCTGGCTAGCTCACCTGGTAGAGCGTGCGCCCATAAACAGAGGTTCAGTCCTCAACGGGTTCGGTTCCAACCTGCAGCCCTTTGCTACATGTCATTCCCTCTCTCTCCCCTCTTTAATGTCTAAGCTGTCCCATCAAATAAAGGCCTAAAATATCAAATATCTTAAAAAGAAAAAAAAAAGTCCTGAAACAAAGTGAATGAAATCACTGAAAACGAGTATAAACATTAAATACTTTCTTGTTTTATCTTTCAGAGTTTCTGCAGGTTTTACCAAGTCAAATTTAAGGCTTTTTAAGACCTTTTTAAGACCATTATTAATGGAATTTAGGACCTTTATCACAACATAAACTAAGCCCTAAATTATGTTTTTTCAAGCCAAGCTAAACTTGCACTTCCCCAAAGCCAAAGAATAAAATCCGTTTTATGTCTGTGGTACAGTCCAAAAGAGACTTGCACCAATAACACAAAAGATTGGCTGCAATATAAGTAGCATGTTGGTCTCATTTGTGGTCATTATACAGCTAAATTATATTTGGACTAGTGAAAGAAAGAACTACAACACCACGGAATAAAAAAGAGAGCATTAGAGGTAAGAGTTGCATGGACGTAGGAAAATTAAGACCTATTTCAAATTATTTAAGACCTAGACCACAATATTTCAGCGAATTTAAGACTTTTTAAGGCCTCAAATTTTGATTTTGTAGTGGGTCTTCCATGCACATACACAAAAACATGCATATGTGCATGACATAATCTGTATACGAAAAACACACAAGCATTTATAACTAAGAGCTGCTTATTAACACATTCACCTCTCAACACAGAAACAACTCATTGTTACACACACACACACACACACACTCACACACACACTCACACTCACACTCTTGATGTTCAGGACCAAACAACACAGCTTGAGATTAAAGAGCCGCTCTGATCTGACATTTGTTTTTCTGTCTGTCAGAGAGTGTGGCGGGAAGAGGAATCAATAGCAGAAGAGACGTGGAGAGGAAAGGAAGCATAGTGCGAAGTAAAGGGGGAACAAATGGAAAGATATAAAGAGAGTAGAGTAAGAAGTAGGAAGGAAAGGGAAGTCAGAGGTGGAGAGGAAAGGTGAGAGAGAGGTGAGGACGACAGCACCAGTGAGGTGAAAGTAGAGAGGTGAAGGAGGCCAGCGAGGAGAGAGATAAGGAGTAGGACAGAGAGAGGAAGAGAGGGCAGGAGGAGGAGAGGGAAAGTATTCCTCTGGAGTACCTCGACTCTGGGGAAGGCTCCAGAAATAACTGAACTAGAAGTTCCCCCAGCAGCCTCCACTCACCATTACATACTGGGACTCGCACACAAGTCAAATAAAAGGCACCAAGTTCACTATTGGAAGACTGAACTCCAAACCAAAGCACAGACTCAAATGTTGTCAAGAAAAATTCAGACAAATTCTACAAATATGCATGCACTATAACTGCTATACCTCACATAAACGCACACACGTGTGTGCGCGCACACACACACACACACACACACACACACACACACACACACACACCAAGAGCAGTGAGGGCTGGAGGGTGGAGGGGTAGGGAGGGGTACATAATTGCCTTCTCTTGTAGTACAGGCTGGGGAGTGCTTTTTGACTGAAGACACCGATTTCACGCTAAGGCATTATTTAGCTTGATACAAACTTGATTAGGCTTTACAGGAGGAGAGAGAAAGAGAGAGAGACAGTGACACAGAGAGGAAAAGGGAAATAAACAGCTTTGTGTCATGCTGCATCGCTGGCGGATAGATTAACTTGCTCGTCATGCTCCTTTTGGGAGTAACAAGAAAAATATACACAGCGCGTGTGCGCTTGAAGCGTGGCTGGTTGTTTGTTTGTTTGAGTGGATGTATAATCAAGCATCTTATCCTAAACACAAAATGTGGTTTTCCTTTTTCAACATAACATTTATTTTGCTAATATTGCTTAGATAGCATTGATTGGAACTGATTTCAGTCCCAAGGATGACAGAAACAATCAATCAACTAAGGATTGAAACATGGGAGTGCTTCAGTCACAGACAAGATGGTAGCCAAGTGCAAAATGATCAATATCTAGAAACTCTACTGAGAACAGGGCAGTCTACAATAATCTTCATAACCCTAACCCTTATCACAAGGGCCAAAGGCGACATGCATTTAAGCTAAAGTGCCACCTATACTTACCAACAAAAAAAATGCCACTAATGCGCTTTTGTAGAGAAAACCGTAGATATACATAATAAATGAAATAAATAGTATGTATATCTACGGAGAAAACCCTTTGGTTCAGTGTGCAGATGTAAATAAATAAGAAATGTATTTAACTACTGTACTTTTACCAATGTAGTAATTAGCTTTTTTAGGGTCAGAAAAAGTTCTATTACTAACAGAGAGGTGAGGAGAGGAGAGGAGAGGAGAGGAGAGGAGAGGAGAGGAGAGGAGAGGAGAGGAGAGGAGAGGAGAGGAGACTGGGTGTGCTAGTCTCTAGACTGCTTATCAACTATGATTCTAAGGCAGACAGTGCGCTGACCAAGAGACACACACACCCTCACACCATGCAATCTCTTATGCTCCGTCTGCTCTACCACTTTCTCTCCAACACTGTCTCTCTATTTCATTCTGTCTTGACACAGGCATGAAGCTTTCATTAGGGACGTACAAGACCTACAAGAGAATACACCACCTCATCCTGCTCTGCCGTTGTTTCCGCATAGTACA
Source organism: Gymnocephalus cernua (assembly GCA_023631565.1). Taxonomy (NCBI): domain Eukaryota; kingdom Metazoa; phylum Chordata; class Actinopteri; order Perciformes; family Percidae; genus Gymnocephalus; species Gymnocephalus cernua. Next base: position 8,833,968 of record CM042431.1, read on the forward strand.
AGTAAAGTCACTCTGGCTTTTCTGAACCCACTTGTCATTGAACAGGCTGTTCTCATGAACCATTCGTACATATAGCTACAAAAAGTTGGGCGCTGTAATTCGTAAGCATTCCACTTATTTTTTGCTATATGCACCACAATGACTGCTGGGCCACATAGTGAGGAGGTCGGTAGGGGTGTGCAAACAAATCTATTCGTATTCGAATCGCGATTCAAGCTCTACCGATTCAAAATCGATTCATAGAATTCCAAAAATCAATTCATATCTTTTTTTTTTATAAATAAAAAAAATGTTTATTGTATGTCTACTGCAATCACATGATAGATAGACAGACAGACAGACAGACAGACAGACAGACAGACAGACAGACAGACAGACAGATAGATAGATAGATAGATACTTTTTTGATCCCCAAGGGGAAATTCAAGGTCCCAGTAGCTTACAGACATCACACACAACATACATCATCGATAATGAATCGAATTGTGAGCCTTAAAATCGGAATTGAATCATGAAATTTTCTGAATCGTACACCCCTAGAGGTTCGGGTGGATGAGTGGGTCATAAAACAACGAAATACTTTCACCCAGGAAACGCATGTTCGGGGAGGGCTTTAATCCAAACCACGATCTTTTTCCTAAACTTAACTAGTCGTTTTGGTGCCTAACTTAACTGTCGTCGCTTCGTGATCACTTTTTCTCAGCTAAACTCAACTACCACGGCTCCTGAACGAACCGTCATCTGGTGGTGTCTATACCCGGATCAAGGGCACCTATTGGCGGCTAAACACAACTACCAACTGCTGCTCGGCTAGAAACTGCTGCTTGGCGTCACGGAGCTCTGTAGCCGGCATCACAAGACCAGCCGGCGGTCGCCTAGTTTTGTAGGATATCATACAAATTGGTGTGCATACAGTTTTGTACTATATGCTCTCCTAACTTCAGCAAGTCTATGCTAAAACTGATTTATCTTGAGAATACACAGAGGAAAGAGAGTATGATGTAAACAAACACATGTAACTTCTACGAATGTTGGAATAACATTTTCACTTAACATATTCATCTGGTTCTACTATGCTGACAGAGTACTAATATTGGCTTACTGCCTGACAGTGATTGTACTGCCGTGACAAACTCTCACTCATTAGTTCAACGCATACTGAATGCAGTACATTTCATCCAAGAAAGTGAGAATGTTTAGCAGTTTAATCCATTTTAGCTCATTTTAATTATTGAAAAATATCTATAAACATTACTTTATAATTACAACATTTACATAACATATTTACCAAGTGCCATCGGACAGTTAGTCTTACGTTGCCAGACCTTCCTCCACAGCGCTGTGGAGGAGGGTCTGGCTAGTCCACACAGCATTCCGGGATGGGAGGAAAACGTGCTCTGGTTTATTGACATTTCTTTAAACTAATCACAATCATTTTGGGCGGTGCTAAGCGTCGTACGGAGCAACAGCGCGTCTGCAAAATAGCCTCGGGAAGGAACTTGTTTTGGTGGAACGTGTACATTTAAAAAGGTACAGAAAACTCAGATTGGACAGATAGTCTACCTAGCTGTCTGGATTTCCCCCGAGAGATCTGAGAAAAGGTTAACCATAGTCCTTATAAATCGACCAGAGTTTAAAATGTCAACACAAAGAAAGCCCAAGGTAGCCGATATCCGGCCTAAATGAGTGAAATCGGGCGGCAACAAAGCAAACCCGGAAGTGGAACGTCGTGAATGAAGACTATTGGACAGTAGACTAAAAAAGAAAAAAAAATTACTGATCTGCTAATCTTCTGAACACTGCCACTTTAAAAGAGAATATCATTTTAAGTTACAAAAACAGGTGATAATTAAATTGCAATTAATGAATATGTTACTGAAGATGAAGATTATATGGAGGAATGATACATGATAAACAATTTCTTATTTTCATTTCATTACACACCCTTTCTATTCTTTCTTATTCAGCATGGAGTCTCTCTCACTGTCGCTCTCTTGCTCTCTCACTTTCTCCGGCTCTCTCTTGCTCCATTGTATGTCTCACAGCAGGGCGCCCTTGCCTTTTGACTGGGAGGTGAATGGAAAAGAGTTCGAAAAACCAACTGAAGACTCAAGCACTAAAAAGAAGCATCGGTAGGTCTATAGCGGGGCACAATACAAAGACCCGGCAGAGTGTCCTATAAAAAAGGAACACAACACAAGCAGCTTGTTCTGTTGAAGACTTCACACTCTGAGGACAATGCACATTAGTCTGGCACTGGTGTGTGTGTGTGTGTGTGTGTGTGTGTGTGTGTGTGTGTGTGTGTGTGTGTGTAAGCACAGGGAGCAAAGGCAAGCAGACATAAAATAATTGAATGGATAAATCTGGAGAAAAAACAAAGGCCTTGGCTGTTTATTCAGACGAAGCAGCTGTACATACTGAAATTGGTAGACATGCAACCTCGATGCTATATTGGCACTGACCACGCATAAGGCTTACTTTGCCAAATAAAGTTGCTTAAGGAAAAAAACGGAATTGGATACCTGCACAAAATATAGTTTTTTATTGTTATCGCGATATCACCTTGCACAATAAACAGGAGAAGGCTGCAACATATCGCGAAAGACACTTAAGAGATGTTTTAAGTTAGATGAAAGAAAGTATCAGTAGAAAACAAGCCTACACTAAAATGTATTCTTTTTTTAATGGTGATTTTTATGTTTAACTCAATGTTCAATTTGTTCAACAAAGTGTTGAATACTGATTTTACTCCGTTTTTTTTTTAATTCAACAAGCAATTTGCTGTATTTTAGCAGAATACTTGAAGCAGCAGAAATGCAGAACTGAGTACACTTTCATATCCGTTTGTTTATCGCAAATGATATCGTTATCGCAATATTTAACAACTTTATCACATATCGTATATTTTCCCTGTATCGTACAGCCCTAATACCCGACTCAAAAAAAATAAATCAGAAAGAACAAGTATTTTGTCTAAAAACCTGACTAGACCAGTGACTTTTGACCCTGGCTTGAAGCTCAAACTGAGGTTATGCGGGTTCAGACCAGGAGGCATAAAGATCTATAAGTCCTCATAGCCTACACACACACACACACACACACACACACACACACACACACACACACACATTTCCCATTTCCCAAAAGTCAGCCTTTCATCAACAGCAGTATGTGTGCGTACGTGTGTCAGAAAGAGGGAGGGAGGGTAGCCCAATAAATATATTATGCAACAGCCAGGTGTGCAGAGGGGCAATGCTAATTGCCCCCACCACTAATGTTTAATGTACAGAATAAGAAGGAAAAGGAAGGGGGAGAGGGATTATTAGAGGGAGGTAGGGAGGGAGGCAGAAGGCAAAGAAGAGGGGAGGAAGGAGTGGAGAGGTGAAATGCAAGAGGCTGCAGGAGATGGAATGAGGGAAGAAGGGGACAAGGGGCTGAATGAGGAAAGGAATGACTGTAAAAATACATCCAATATGTCCAAAATAATAAGCTATTATTCCTGCTCCCATACCAGTTCCACAGAATTTATCACATACATGGAAGCCTACTGGTCATATCCAGATCATAATCTTGTCATTGGAATCATTGAATTTCCAAAGACTTAACAAAAGAAAAGAAGATTTGATTTCCATTGTTGCATATTAATGTAGATCAAATCCTTTAGTGGTTTTAGGACTGTCAGTGGCTGCTCATCCAAAATCAGCAATTTTACGACATTAGTCTGTGCTATAGTAACTTGTGATGAGTAGCATCATTATATTTCACGTGAAAGACTAAATGAATGATCAAATTGATTGATAACTAAATTCGTCTTTGGTTGCTACACCAGTTAGTATCTAATAAGCTTTAACTGAGACAACACAGGACCTAACCAAACACCCCAAACTATAGAGACAAATACACTGCAGGCAAACAGTCAGTGTGGAACAAAGACCCAAGCATTATATCTTAGTAAAAGGCTGTAAGAGATGCTTACACACACATGCATTCACACTCAGCCTTGTAGGAAACTTAGAAGGGCCCATGTCCTCTGACACTATCTAGTGGAGGGGGGATACGGGCTTGGCAAACTAGGTCCGGATTGACTAAGCATGTGTGCGTGTGCGTGTGTGTGTGTAGTCACACCAGCATCATCTTTCTCTTCCTAAAAGCTGAGGGCATGGGCCTGCACAGAGCTCAGCTACACTGTGCGTGTTTTGTGTTTGTGTGACTCCAGAGGGGGGTGTGTGTGTTAAGGTCCAGTGAGTTTGCAGCTGATAAACGAGGCTAGCTAAGCTGCTACAATGGCACAGTCCTGGCCCATGACGCCCTGTTCTTACACACTCTCACACACACATGTACATGCACAACTACACCAGGCAGGCCGCTGATAAGGAGTTGTCGCTGGCATACACACACCTCACTGAGGGATTTCACCCTTTCTGGACACACAGATGAGTTCGCACGCACGCACGCGCGCGCGCACACACGCACGCACGCACGCACACACACACACACACACACACACACACACACACACACACACACACACACACACACACACACACACACACACACACACACACACACACACACACACACACACACACACACACACACACACACACAAATACAAAGCCTACCAAATGATATGACCTTCTCCCTCCATTATTTCAGACAAAACCTCATTTTTGTTGCTCAACACTGATGGAGGAATGGTACTTATCAAAACCATTAACCATTATAGCAGGCATCCCCAATTACACATCCCTGTTTTTGCTAAACTGCTTGTTTTGAATTACTATGGACACCACGTCATCTATAGTCCTGTTAAATATCTTTTTAAAATTGTTATTTTTATAATTGTCATACCTGCCCAGGGACTACAGGTGGAAATTAGCAATTGTTGCTATATCCTGGCCCAAGACATATTTTCTTGTATTACAAGTTTAATGTTTATTTGTGCATTGTCCCTGTTTCAAATGAATCAATTTCCATTCCATTCCACAGGTGTTCTTCTTTCAATATACCTGTGGTTCTTGTCTGATACGGTGGCAAAGACAAGGAACAGTATAAATTTGACTGTACTTTTTTCTCACTTTGACTTGTCACAGTAGGAAAAGGACAGGTGAACTATTAGCTTTAATGAAGGCTCAATTTTACTGTGTCCCATGACAGTGTGACAGAAGCCGAAGCAGCTAAATGTAATACAGAAATCGTTAATGTTATTATTTAGACCTGTGCTTGTCTTAATGTGACGTGTCAAAATGTCTTCCATAAAAAAATGACCTATTCTACTTAGTTCTATTCTACTCTGGGCATTCAATTGTGTACTAATTTGGTTCTAATTGAGTGCAGATCAACATGAGTCCAATTATATTCAGTGCGTGGTACTGCTGGGCTCCACCGATCACCAATTACATTAGCTTGTTTTTGTCCCATTTGAAAAAACAATTACCAAAAACTCAAATCCACCCCTGCTGAGAAGTCAATGGAATTTCTAACCAAGCTCTCAGAAAGCCATTTAATGGTTCAGCAGGCTTTAATGTAAAGCCAATACAAGCTTTTATACAGGAGTTGACACAAACTGATTGCACTACTGCTAACATTATTTGTAGCTGCACAAACAAAAACGAGACAAGCTGTCAAATGTTGGGTGTTAATAAGAGCAAAAAGGCATTTACGGCACCTTCCCTTGCAACACATATACTGTAAGATGTATCTGCAAAATGACATATTGTTGTCTTCCAAGTAATCCAAGCCACATGTGTAGGGCCTCTGAGTTTTATATGAGCCAGTCGCCCTATGAATGTCTCTGCCAAAGGGTGACATTAAATTACTCTAATGGTAAAGCCAGATGGGGAGAGAAAGCCAGAGAGATAAAGAAAAATAGACAGGAGAGGGAGAAAAAGGAAGAGAAATGAGAGACTAACTGCACTGTACTAAACGCACCAAGCTGATATTGTCAGATATTGGGATGAAAGTAGGTTCCACAGCGCTTATATGAACAAAAATAACAGGTGCACATGGACATTGTCCTTGCACTCATGACTCTCTCTTTGCACAGGTCTGTTCTGTTTTGCCTTTGTATGAGTATCATAATTAGGTTCAGCAACCACCAAATGGCTTGTAACTTGATGACATTTCCCACCACAATTAATTTTTACCCACATTTGGCGGGTTGGCGGTTGTTAATTTCAAAGTCTTGAGCAGTTAATTGACAATAACTTTAACTCCAGGCAATGAATAATTACTATCCCAGAGTCTCTTATTACATTTAAATCACATACTTACATGAATTATCATGCAGCCGTAACCAGCGTTTAAAAAGTAAGATGGTGTAGACTACAGCTGAAACGATTAGTCCATTATTTGATGAGTCGGGCAACAGAATCTGCAGCTATTTTAATAATCAATCATTTAGTAATTTTTTGTGCAAAAATGGCAACTATTCCTAACTCCTCCAATGTGAAGATTTGCTGCTTTTCCTGCTTATCTTTATCTATCTCGTGTCTTTGGGTTTTAGAATTTGAAGACATTTTGGGCTCTGGGAAACTGTGATGGTAATTTTAATTTCATTTCAGTTTTATAGACCAGACAATGAATCAATTATAAAAGGAAATATTTGGCAGCTTGATTGATCTAACTAGAAGAAATCTGTCTGTATGTATGTCTGTCCTCTGATTTTCTTGACTACCGTTCATCCGATCGACTTCAGCCTTGGCGAGTGTATTACTGAGGACCTAAGGAAGTGCGTTGTTGAACGCTAGCTCTTGAGCTTTACTGAATAGTGTGTTAACTACACACTGTGTAGTGTATCGATAGGAGAACCTTATTAACTGTTAAACTGCGAAGCGGCATGCTGGGTACAGGTGAAGAACAAGAGACCGGAGATGTTCCATTGTAGCAAACTCAAACATTTTAAGCATCAGCGATGTAACTTTCGGAATTAACACGTTTGTTCCCGGAAATAGCCTGGTCCCAAATAGCTAGCTGTTAGCAAATGGCATGTATACTATAGCATTGCTATGGGACGCAACTATGGCAGTTGTATTACTCAGGACCCATGGAAGCGCAGTGTTGAGTGTGAAGTTTGGCCAAAACAACAGAGTGGGACGGGGTATCATTTATAATTCTTCAAACTCTTTGTCGTTAACATCGTTGTTCATGGAAGAAGAAAAAAAACAATACCAGCAGTGTACACAAAAAGTCGTACGAGAATAATTAATTAAATGTATTACTTGACAATGGGCACAATTTTGGTCGGAGGTGAAGTAGTATGAAGGGGGACACTACACACATGGGCATGTCACTGTACCAATTACTGGTTGGTCAGAGGTGACAAGACCAGTGCAACGTTTGTAGTAATTCAACTGAAAACCTGTATACATAGGCAAAAATGTACTCAAACTGGTGGAAGGTGGTGGAACCAATGAAATTAGTAAGGGATGTAAAAAAAAAAGAGAGAGAGAGAGAAAGAGAGAGAGAGAGAGAGAGAGAGAGAGAGAGAGAGAGAGAGAGAGAGAGAGAGAGAGAGAGAGAGAGAGAGAGAGAGAGAGAGAGAGAGATTACATTTTCATACCGTAACATCCCTAGTTATGGCTAGAGATTTTTAGATTTTTACATTTAGATTTTTTTACATACATACATTTACTGAGTGTACACAAAGAGGAAACAAAAATAAGAACAATTTGAGTACATTTAAAACAATAACAGACCTTGAAAAAAAAATGACCAAACCAAATGCATAATGTTCATCCATGTTTCACATTACTGTCCATGCCCTAAATCTCACTACTCCAACAACTTTTAAAAGCAAACACCACTCTCCCAGCGATATAACACTTGTTTTTTATTGATAGCAATACATTTGAAGTGATTTGGGTTTAAAGTCAGGTGAAAGCAGAACATGCCATTTGAAACAACCAAAATGATGAATATGTGGGTGATAGGCAAGTGTATCACCCCCTTTCCATGATCTCCCTATTCAGGAAAACTGTGACTTAAACTGTGAATTAAAGCGACAATAAAAGATCACCATAGGGTTGAGCGTTATGACGATATATACTGTCAAAACGGTGTAAAAATGTCTATTGTAGATACCTTCCTATCCCGATGTTCAAAAACCAGCGGCCGAACTGCTTTGCAGCAATATTTACATCATTTCGACGACGCTTTACAAGGTGGTGGAACCAATGAAATTAGGAAGGGATGTAAAGAGAGAGAAAGAGAGAGAGAGAGAGAGGAGGAGATTGAGCGGAAATGATGCCATTAGCCCAGAAGAGCTCGGCTCAACACCCACCGAAAGCAAACCAAACCTACCTCCCTCTCCCTCTCTCTCCCTCTCTCTCTCTGTCAAAGGGCTCATTTGGCTCCACTGACTCTAAACAACACTCTAAACAAACCAAATAAACACTAGAAAGTAAGTGCTCCCTCCTCTCCCCCCTCTCCAATCTTCCCAGCTCTCCTCCATCTCCCTGTCATATGCGCTCAACTCCCGTTTAATGTCCTGCAAATGAAGCGGATTTATTAATGTGTAATTAAGTAATAATCATCGCTACATAATGCATGAGAGACTCAAGGGGCTTAGAGCTGGGAGGGAGAGAGGGAGAGATAGGATAGCGAGGCTGCCTGAGCAGACAGAGGGAGATTTCTTTGCTGCCTTGCCTCGCTAAAGACACACATTGAAAAAAGGATTAATCCATTGAAATAATATTTTGATAAGAGCGAAGCTGTGCTCTCTCATGTCTTCCTTCGGCTCACCCCTCCTTTCTCCTAACCCATCAGCTAGTTTCATGGCCCATCATCACGCCATTAGTCCATGTTCAATTAACAGACTGCAATTAGTCAAGTCCCCCCACTGTTAACAAGGCCTAATCACTGTAAAGGCTAGACTGGTCAAGTAAATCCATCAGAGGAACTAAGTTGCAGTGGTGAAACATGGAGGAGCAGTAATATGAAAAGTAATTCCGCGGTTTGTTATGGCTAGGGATGTAACGATTACCGGTGTAACGGTAACCCATGATAAAAATGTTGACGATAACAATTACCGTTTTCATTTCAAATATCATTATTATCACGGTGGATTACCACTGTGTGTTTAATCCTTCCCGGCCTCATCTGAGTCTCCTGAAGTTGCCGTGCGGGCGCACTGCGTAGCCTACAACGGCGTTTGTTGAAGTTGGAATCATGGCGGAAGGAGGAGATGACAGCGCTCAGGACATTTATCAGCCTTGCCTATATTTTTGTAATATAATAAACACTGTTACACTTTTTGAAACTAGTTCAGCTTGTGTAGGCCTATCAGTGCTTTCTGAACATATTGCACACACATTTAAAAATACAGCAATAATACCGAAAACCGTGATAATTTTGGTCACTATAACCGTGAGGTTAAATTTTCATACCGTTACATCCCTAGTTATGGCTAGAGATTGATACATCAAAAAACACAACCTAATAATAATAATAATACTGTAAATTTTGCAAAGCAATGCACTAAAATATATTTTAATTTTAATTTTCTAAAAGGTTGCTAAAAATGTTAATAAAAACTACAATCCAAATGGCAGCTCTAGATTATTGCATATGCAGCCTTTACTGAGTGTACACAAAGAGGAAACAAAAATAAGAACAATTTGAGTACATTTAAACAGACCTTGAAAAAAATGACCAAACCAAATGCATAATGTTCATCCATGTTTCACATTACTGTCCATGCCCTAAATCTCACTACTCCAACAACTTTTAAAAGCAAACACCACTCTCCCAGCGATATAACACTTGTTTTTTATTGATAGCAATACATTTGAAGTGATTTGGGTTTAAAGTCAGGTGAAAGCAGAACATGCCATTTGAAACAACCAAAATGATGAATATGTGGGTGATAGGCAAGTGTATCACCCCCTTTCCATGATCTCCCTATTCAGGAAAACTGTGACTAATTAAAGCGACAATAAAAGTTCACCATAGGGTTGAGCGTTATGACGATATATACTGTCAAAACGGTGTAAAAATGTCTATTGTAGATACCTTCCTATCCCGATGTAATGTTCAAAAACCAGTAGCCGAACTGCTTTGCAGCAATATTTACATCATTTCGACGACGCTTTACATTCTGATTCTTGCATGTTGTTCATTTTGCACTAAAGGTCTTAATAAAATCAAAAAATACTCAATACTTTTCATCTGTCAAGTATTTCATTCACATATGAGTATTCAAAAATCGACTTTACAATGTGGTTATTTCATATTGACTATCTATTTATTGAATTACCCAACATTTTTTAAGATATGAAATGACCTACAGCACGATAGAAAATGTCGGCTATATTGCCCAGCCCTATAGGCTATCACCATCTCACCCATAAGCTATGAATTTCATTTCTAGGAAAATAAAACAATCTTTTCCAGACCAGGGCCACTCAAGAGTCAGTGCAAATCTAAAGCAGGATATGGTGGGACTTTGTGCTTCTTTGTTATTGTTTTGGCATGCCTGGCTGGCCAGTAAGTCCGTAAGCCAGCCAGCCAGCCAGAGTTGGGTGAGCAGGTGAAAGACAGAACATGAAAACACAGATAATCCCCCCGGCAATGCTCACCTGGCTCTGGCTTCCCATAGCTCCCTCCTTCCTGCCCACTCACCTGCTGTGTGCCACTGTGCTGCCCCCCAAACACCTCTCCTCTCTCTCCCCTTTACCCTTCAACCCCTCTCTCTCTCTCTCTCTCTCTCTCCCCCCCCCACTCTCTCTCTCTCTCTTCCCCAATGTCAGGTATTGCCAAGCTGTCAGTGGGGCAAGGTGTGAAGGGGAGATAGCAACATGCATGTACACACACAGATGCATGAGTAAACAGACACAAAACACATGGTGCTTATGCAAGCTAGACTACAAGGGCTGTGTTACCTTTACCACACACACACACACACAGAGTAGTGGTCGTCCGCCTCAGCTTTGCTTCGCTCTGCTTCGCTTGGCTGCCTGACTAAAGCTAAGCTCTCGTTATCCAGGTTGCTGAGACCAGGCTGCCTTAGTGACACACACACACACACACACACACACACACACACACACACACACACACACACACACACACACACACACACACACACACACACACACACACACACACACACACACACACACACACACACACACGGCGTGATGATGCATGCAAATACAAGAATGTAGATGTTGCAATCATAAGCACGCACACACACACACACACACACACACACAAACACACACAAACACACACACACACACACACACACACACACACACACACCGAGCAATGACAGAGCAACAGTGGACAGATTCACTGGTCCACGGCAGCTGATCTGTTCTCTGACAAACTGCACCGAGCATCAACAGCGCTACAGCAGGGGGCAATAACAACCACATTCAACCACATCTTACACTTACTAATTAATTGGAAATCTAATGTACATTCATACAAACTGCTCTAAACAAATGCTGAAACAATAACTTGATTGATAATTGATTGATCATGACTGTTTTAGTTTTTAAACATTCACTGGTTGTTACAGCTTTAATTATGTGAAGACTTGCTTGTTTTTCTCCATTTCGTACAATTATTAATCGATTGTTTTGTTTGTTCAATTTTATGAAGCCAGTTTAGGCTTGTATAACCATTTTGTCATTTGACATTCATAAGGGTAAAGGATTAATCAATGACATGCCCTTATTTAGTGTAAAAGCCATGGCCTCCAATCACTGCAACAATGCATTTCTTTTTTCTGCACAAACACAAAGAGGAAAAACAGAAAGAAGATAGAAAATAGAAGATATACACATCAGAGTCCTTTCTCCAAAATACTTTACAAATTGGAAAATAAGTAAGATGCATGCCAAAGTTATAATTTTGGATATTCTCTTTTAGTGCCCCTCAAATTTACACTTCAGACAATAAAATATCCATTTAAACCATCAAGTGTTGTAATTAACTACAAACAGCATTTATTATTTTCATGCTTAGTCAAATTTTAGTATAGGCTAGTGGCTAAATATAAAGATGGGCAGCGTGTATCAACTGAAAACTGAAACCAGCTTTTACAGTAGATTCCTGAGGAGGCTGTGGAATCTGCAAGCTACCGCATCACTCTCAATCATGGCCCTGTTGGCCTGTTCTGTGGACTGAACAAAAAAACAACTTGTTTCTTAGTTTCCCTGTACACATAGCCCACAGTGAAAGAGATTACAACCACAAACGTATCCCAAAGCGACCACAATAACACAGGCTTCCAGTACTTTGTGTGACATGCCTCTCCTGCTATTGACAAAATGAAACCTGGGACGGGCTTGGCTTCACAACCTGTAGAAGAGGCTGCAATCCTCTAATAGAATCATGCTGCTAATCAAACTAAAACCCCAGTTTAAACTACTGTCTGAAATCTGCTTGCTACCCAGATAGTCACAGAAAGGGAAAACCTATATGGTGGAGGAAACGGGGGGAGGGGGTGGCAACCACATGGTCAGACCATCCCGTTGCCCATCTGGGTCCCATAAAGGAAACATGGAGGCCAAGGCCACCACACGCCCTCATGCAAGATGCCCACTCACCCATGCACTGCAATGAATGCTATTTTATGGCATTGGGGGAAATTGAGGCTTCCTTTAGTAAAATAATAATAATAATAATAATAATGCTTTTTAAGTTAAGGATTTGAATCATATAACCTAAATTTAGACTTTTAATAACTTTAGGAAAAAAAATCTGTGAATTGCAGTTAGTCTTCATATGTGCCCAACCTTGCATGACTTATTTTTAAAATAGGAAGGGAGGCCTGAAAACCTGAGAAATATTTACAGCAATAGTCTAAAATCTAAGATTAAATACAGCAGCAATGCACTGCACCTCCCTTAAAGTGTGTGTGTGTGTGTGTGTGTTTGTGTGTGGGGGGGGGGGGGGGTAACATTAGGCGAAGATTAGAATTTTTAACCAATTTTGTAACATTATTTTGGTTTAAAAGGAAACTATAAATACATGGGGGCTACATGACTTGGTTTGGGGTCAACCTGCCATATGTACTACAACAAAGCAGCAACGGGATGTTTAAAACAAGTGCAATACACCTCAACATGGGAATAATCCAGATTACATGGGCCCAATAAGTGAATTACAACAAATTGATCCAAAAAGGACAACCCACGCCTGTCAGAAAAGATACACCAGTGTAGGCTCATCTTTCAAGTTCTGACAGTGTGGCAGCTAATTGAAAACAATTAGCCCAGTGGAGCAGCGGACAGAGATCAGCTGAAAGCTCATTTCTGACAATGATTTGACCATTTAAAACATGTAGACAGTAGGCATAACATTGAACTATACCCTTACAAAGTAATCACTTTTGAACAATATCGTGTCCAAAACAATTAGGCCTAGTGAACCAACCGTAAAAGTGAGCAAATACACTAAGGTAATTGTGAAAGACACTGATTTAACTCGGTTGTAAAACTACACACAGATTGCTTGGAACCCTTGGGGGAGGGAATTAAATTGAATTAGCTAACAAGCACCAGAGTTGGGCATGAAATCTTGGTCATGGTTTTGGTCGCGTTGGCTTCTTTTCCTACTCCGGAGTGTAGTATAGTGTCCGTTCACATGAGATAGGCTACAAAATAAACTGGTTCTTACCTTTAACAGAGCGCGGTTTGGCTTGTTTCCGTCTCGACATCTCTGGTCTCGAACTGCTTTATTTTTTTTTATTCTCGAATTGTTTTTGTTCCGTTCCGTGTTTTCAGCTAACCATGCAGGCGGACAAAGTCGGTTCCTCCTCCACAAATTCGCTGCTGCTTCTTCGCCTGTTGCAATGCGGCAGCTTCTGTCTCGGATTGGGAAACTGCCGTTAGTCCAATGACAACAAACCACCCACACCGGGGAGCGGAGCGGCTTGGAGGCGACACTCGGCTCCTCTCTGCGCTTTCTTCTGCAACTGTCGCTAGGGCTCGCGCAACCTGTAGCGTAAACGGGAACAACTTCCCGTTGGTATTCCCTTCTTCGTTACAACGTACCTCGACACAGACAGACTCGCTTTTTTTGTTTCTTCTCTTTCACCCCGCACACGTTTTGCTTTCTCCGGTGCAGCCCGGGCGCTCGTGCCGCTCCGGCTTCTTTCAGCACTATGGACCGGGGCGCGAGCTGCCAGCCAAGCGCGCGGCAAACACCTGAGCAGGTCCCGCGCGGTATTGAAGAAAAGTGACAGCGGCACCGTCCGAGTGCGAGGTGGCGGTGCAACAGCGGTTCTTGACGGTCCAGGTGAAGAGAGGCGACGGATACTGTTCTGGGAAATTGCCTTCAAAATGAAACGTGGCGTCTTCACCCGCGCTCCTCGCGGCTTTTTTTTAGTTTATCGAAACTATTTCAGTCTGTTGTGGTTTGGTTTCTCCTTCAGGAAAGCTGCACCGACCAGCCTCCTGTGTTCCGTCCCGCTATTCTACACTAGACAGTGGTGGTGGTCTGGTGGCATGGACATTGCGCTCTTCCCCAGCATCTCCACCCCAAGGAGAATAGCCTACTGCTTTTAACCCAAGCTTTGTTTTTGTTAATATTTCTCAATGCCCTACCGGCGGTATTAATAGCAGCCTAATATTTCTACCAGTCTAACCCTTCGCTAGCCTCTGTCTCCCTGCTTTTTCTTTGTCCTGACTCTGGCTACCAGTCTCCCTCCTCCTCTGCCTGCCTCTGCTGGCGGGGCTGCGGCGCAGACACACATAATAAAGCCAAGGCAGGCAGTGCTTGGCTGGAAATGTAGCCGCGTCCCAGCAGGGGGATGTGAGAGAAGGGTCCCGGCGGGGGAGCGCTCTGATCCCGCAGGGAGCAGCTCGGCACAGCCCGGGTTGGCTGAGGCAGGAGAGAGGCAGGCTGGGCTGACGGAGAGAGAGGGGAAGCAGGGGGAGAGTTAGGCAACAGCGCCAAGCTGTGGCCGACCGGCACAACTACAACAGGGACTCCGAGAATACAGGGATGAGACAGAGGGAAAATATGGATTTGGATTAAAGTGGGATGTGGAAGAACCCCTAAAGTTAAAACGTGGTTTGACAAACAAATGAGGGTTGTTGAACAGCACAAGTAATCGAATCATAAAACACTGCTCAGCTATGGAGGATAAGCTATGCTATCAGCCAGCAATAGAAGAAGATATAGGCTACTTTATTAATCCCCCAAGAGGACATTTACATTTTACATTTACATTACATTACATTTTTTTATGGTAGGCCTATATAATAGTCACAACATACAAATCACAAGCCCCAATAGCAAGGACATTGTTTTGTATCTGTAGGTTAGACATTTCTGTTGGGCCTCTGCATTTGATAGCATGCCCCTCTGTGTGGCTTTACTAGTTAGGCCAATTACAGGCCACTGCAAGCTGTGACAGAATGTAGCTTATGTCTTTTTAAAGCCTACTCACCAGAATTCCCAAAAGAATAAAAATGGCAGTGGATGAAAATACTACATGAGTGGACAGAGGAAATAACTTTATTCATGAATGCAATGCCATGTTTGTTGGTAAGCAGTAAGGAATTGCCACAGTGTACCACTTCGATTAGAACTCGCACTTCTCAATATTTTCACAGTCCACATTTGACCTGCAGACTTGTAAACTATCATCAAAAAAAAAGAATGTTTTATCGGTAAGTAGCCATCATTCCTCTTGTCGACAAAAAGTGCATTTGAATGTTTTGGTCAAAAAAAGTTTGCAAAGCCTCAATGTTACAGACTTTTACTCTTTACTTTTTGTTGTTGGTATCTATCCTCTGTACAGCACTGCAAAAAGAATTGTGGATGTGCACATCCTTCCCCTTTATTAAAGTTGATGGTATACATAATGTTGGTCAGAGAAGCCGAATGGCATTTTGTAGGCTTCCAAAAGAATGCCCACTGCAATCCCAATGCAGACACAGTTTGGAATTTGATGCTTTGTAGAGTAACACATTTTCATATAGAGTATTTAGCTCCGGAATGCAGAAAATGATTTAAGGCAGGAATAGCAATAGTAAGCTTGCAGGACAAAAAGGCATTGATTCACCCTGTAATGGTCAATTCCTTCCATAAAATTGTCCCACAGTCTTGGAATGTCAGACATTTTTTATCTTGAAATGTTTCCAGTTTCTTGAGTGTTTATCATTTCATTCATTTATGCTGGATTACTTTCTTTGGGACAGTTTCTGACAGGATTAGTTTAAGCCTATTCATTTAGGCTGAGCAGAACGTATCCGTGCAAAATGAACATTTTCCGCACTTTAGATCGAGACCACATGAAATGTCTTGCTTCTATCCAGTCATAGGCATACAAGAACATAGACCTTTGCAGTGATGTACCCTCAAATGTTTAAAATCTCCTGAGCCATTTCCTTAAACGAAAAAAGGGAAAAAATTACCTCTGTGCCCTTTGCTATTGTGCTTTGAATATGCCCCTCCAAGAAGAAACCTTTTTTTCAGTTTTCACATCAGAGGAAACTCTCTGTCACAGGGAAAATAAACCGTTTGACTTACTGTATAAACATAATTCAATTAGCCACGCCTGTGTGTGTGTGTGTGTGTGTGTGTGTGTGTGTGTGTGTGTGTGTGTGTGTGTGTGTGTGTGTGTCTTCTTCAAAGCTCCTTTATTTCCAGTAAAGAAAAGAGGGACACGTCTGTGGACAATATAAAGCAGACAAAGAGGGGAAAAATGAAAATCACTGGGTGCTTTGTTCTTCACTCTCTGCTCCTACTGAGCGCTCTCTGACCACAGCTGAGCTTTTCCATGTTCTCTCTCGCTCTCTCTCTCTCTCTCTCTCTCTCTCTCTCTCTCTCTCTCTCTGGTTGTCATGGATAACTGGGTAACGTGGAGCTCCCTGTGCTGACCAGCAGGACCACTGCCCTCCGCAGATTGAGCCTCACTGCCCCCCACCTCACCTCCCACCCCGTCTTCCCATGGAGAGAGAGCAGCCTTTAAGATTGACCCCCTGCCAGGTTAAGGAAGGTGGGGGGCTCTTGTCTCTGTGCCCTCCCCTTGTCCCCCCTCCCCGTCTGTCTCCCTTTGCCTCACCCTCCAACCTTCACCTCTCCCTTCCTATGAAATGAGTGCACGCCAGGAGACCCGTGTGTGCATTTCTCTCTGTGTGTGTGTGTGTGTGTGTGTGTGTGTGTGTGTGTGTGTGTGTGTGTGTGTGTGTGTGTGCATACGCATAGCTTCCCCAGTGTGACTGCCGCTGGCATGGAGGGGCAAAAGCCCTCACTCAGTGGTTGGTCCCCCCCTCCTCATTTCTGCCGTTAAATACAAAGAGTGAGGGGAAAAAGCCCACATTACAAGCTCCTTACGGGTCAAGGACAGGCCCCAGTCTGAATAGCTTCTAAGAGTCGTATTGTTGAATCACATAGCTAGCGATTACACCCTCTGTCATCTCCGCACAGATTTGGCTTTTTCATACACACAACAAGAGAACATCAAGTAACAGCTACTGAATAAGTTGGCCAACTGGCATGCAGTGGGAATTGATACAACACAGAATATCAATAGACGAAACCTGGGGCAGATGTAAAATTACAGCTCCAAAAATGGAGATTTGGCTTAAAGATTTCATACCTTAACACCTCACAGCAGTCTGGTTTATACAGTGATGTGTATTGTGAGAACACCGAGATTATGACACAGAAAATAAGGGGACAAAACTTTGTGTATTTTCATCAATAGAGAGGCAAAGTCCCTCCCCTTCCGGTGAACCACCACGGGACCTTATTTTGGGAAGAAATATGTGGCCTACAGTGAATGGGGCAAAAACTAATTATTTTTTGATCCTGTTTGAATTGAGCCATGGATTACACATGTGATGTTCGTCAAATTAAAAGATAATGTTTCAAGTCAAGAAAGTCACAGTTTGTCATAAGACTGTTGAAGAATAAGACTGAAAATACGTAATTAGGAAGACTACTTACCCCAAAGTCGCATAAGTGAGGTCTCGCTGAAGCTACGTTGCCTATGTGTTTCGTACCGGAATGTGACGAGCAGCGGATCTTACTCGTTCTTTGCTTCCCGGCTGATAAAAAGACGCTGGATAAAACACATCAGGTAAGATAACATTACATGTGTTGTGGAACATAAGCTAGCTGTCATCAAGCAAGGTGACATATATTGTGCAAGATGAGATATGTAGTTTACTGAGCAGTTTCACACAAAACTAAATGGTAGCATGACAAACCTACGACAACATTCGGACTTCCTTCAGTTGCAAAATTATCTTTTAAATTAACGAACATTCATGGCTCAATTCAAAGGGGATCAAAAAATAATTAGTCTCTCGATCCCCATTTACTACCATACATATTTTTTCCGAAATAAAGTCCGGTGAGGTTCACCGGAAGAGGAAATTCACCTCTCTACACATTCTGTAAATGTAGCCAGAGCCCTTCTACAGAGAGCCTTTTCACTCCCTATTTAGCCCCATTGTACAGAATTTGGTTGCAGTTCCACCAGAGTTCCAATGGGGGTGATCGCGGTCCAGTGCAAAATGAATTGGAAGTCTATGGAGCTAGACAGCTAAATTTGTCTCTTTTGCCTGATTGCCGTTGAGAAATCTCAGATTTGATTGTAGTTTTTGCAAGTTCAACATGGATTATAGGTCAAAAGTTGAATGAACGAGTACTTATGTCCTTTCGGTTTCTTACAGGTTGAGTCGTTGTTGCCCATACCACGCTAGCATTCTGCTAATGAATGCTGATTGGTCAGTGAAGGACTGATTACGATCGGAGATCCCGCTTGATGGCATCCGAAGCAGAACCAGAATGTCAGAGTGAATATTAGCTGTGTTGTCAATGCCTCAAGAGAAAAAAGGTGTGTATTTTCTTAGCCCCCTCCTTTCGAATGCAACATTCAAATTACTAGACAAAAACTCATATCCTGAGAAAAGTGGATTTCGAGGGGCAATAGCTCCTTAGACCACCATTCATTCTGCACTCGCCTGTGAGCACCCCCTGTGGAACCCGGGTGGAACTGCAACCAGTTCAGAAGCCGGAAGTATCGAGAGAGTGGAACTTCTTCCCTTATTAGAAATTCTTTGATGTTGCTGTGGTGAGACAGTGGCAGTTCAAAAACTCCCTTTGTGTATATCATCATGTTTGATGTTGCCAAGCTTAAACACTTTTACCAAATAACCATGGAAACTACAAGAATAATATACATTTTAGAGTGATATTTCCTGGCAATATTTATAATCACTTTGCTACTAATTTCAGAACCTTGACATCATTTTTCAAAACTCTAGACACAAAACTCAAAACGATCATCACTTGTAACACAGGCTGTCCAATGTTCAAAACATTGCATTGTGCATTCATATCTTTAAACATTTTGCACTTTCACAATCATTGGTTCAAAAAACAAATTTATTGTGAAATACCATTGAAACGTTACTTTAGATCACCCACACACAAGCTACCCATAGTTTCACTGGGTCATCGTTCGTACAATCATTAAATATTGTAGTACAAAATAGGTGATACGTGTTTCATTATGGTACTAGATGTAAATACATCCCTGTAAAAGTACTGAAGTAGTAGAGATAATACAACAGGCACAGTGGAATAATTGAACAAAATCTGAAATGTATTGATGAAAAACAATACAGTACGATCACAACATAGGTTTATTTGAATCAAAGCAAAATAATTAGCTACAAAATAGAAAAGAAAAGACAGTACTGTAAAACATCAAATGCAGTGTTCCTCAACTTGCTTGTACTGTAATAAGCAAAACAAAGAAGTGATTACTGTACTTCTACATATTCATCAACTCTGTCTTGTAGATTTGGCCGCAGGTTCTCATCTACATTGCAATTAGCCAAACATCTTGGAAAAAAACTTCGGGCATGGCGCACAATGTGGTACGAGTATATATGTATATGTATATATACAGTATATATAAAGTATATATCTCAATCATCAGTAACGAGTTGGCAGAATTGGACAAGCAATTCCAAGGGCCTGCATGCATACAGTGCAGTACTGTCAATACTGTAAATTGTCTCAAAGGTGGTACATGGGACCATAGAAACAGTGTCTGATAAACTGTAGTACATTACAGTAAAGAATGATGATGAACTATTACATCCAAAGATAATGTAGTCTGATTGGTTCATGCTCCACACTAATTGGTGACAATGAATCTCGTTATCTTGAAACTTTCATGATCTAAACATGGAATATTGTTTGTCTGTTTCCATACAACGATGCATTAAGAGTAATGCAACAGTTACTTATCATTTTGAGTAGTTGTATCGATTGATAGTTAGATCATTGGAATGAAATGAATAGACAATCATCTGAAATGTAATGTGTGAATTGCTTTTTGAAATAGTAGTACTTTGATGTTAAGTTGTGTCATATTGAACAGGTGATCTTTGTTAAATGAACAAATGATCTTTGGTTTATGTGGATTGTATTCAAGCAATTGAAAAAAGTGTTAGAGTTTTGAAAAATGTGTATTTTGATCATTGGTTGTGAGTTTTGTGTCTAGAGTTTTGAAAAATGACGTCAAGGTTCTGAAATTAGTAGCAAAGTGATTGTAAAAAACTGTAACAGCTGCAACAGCGATGCTGGTATTGTTTTCACCTTTGTGTGTGTGTGTGTGTGTGTGTGTGTGTGTGTGTGTGTGTGTGTGTGTGTGTGTGTGTGTGTGTGTGTGTGTGTGTGTGTGTGTGTGTGTGTGTGTGTGTGTGAGAGAGAGAGAGACTAAAGCACAGTAAATGTGCAGTTTTCTATGAGAGTAGGAGCGGTGGCAACTGTTAGTACAGTTCAAAGGCCGACCAGCTCCCCTCTTTTACCATCTTAGACCAGCCACTCAGAGTGTACGCTAGACATGAGACCTATAACTACCTGGGTCACAAGCACAAGTTTAACATTGCTGGAGACTGGAGTCTGCAAGTGACTGACATGGCACATCAGTTTATGACCAGACTGGATCTCATTGATGCATCATCTCTTCCTGTTACTCTGAAAATGCAAGCAATAAGAGACATATCTTTTTGCAACATCCAAAAAGTATTGCGTGAAATGGACAACAAAACCGTAAACGTGGTTAGGATATGGCTTTGTTTCAACACACATTCCACAAGATGTTTTATCTTCCAGAAAAGAATGGGGGGCTTGGAGTTCCAAACTGCATGTGGGACTACACAGCCACAAGACAGTCTCACCTTACCAACATGCTAAATTGTGATGATGTCAGCATGAGGCAAATGGCCAGAGCATCCTTATTGCTGGATTTTAAAAGACAGAAGGTGCTACACACATGCTGTGGGGAAGACAGCTTCCTGAAGTTTAAAAGAAAGACCAATGGAAAGCTGGATGGACGGGCACAGGGATTTGGTCATCAGACTGGCCAGACTTAAAGGTGCAGGAGGTAAGACTTAAAACAAACACAAAAACTAAGTTTCTGTCATATTTTCTGAAACTGACCCTATGTTTCGAGTAGAACTACATGAAGCAGGTAATTTAAAAACAATTCAGATGCAGCAATCAGGGTGTCTAACTGTGTGTCAATCACTGCTCATGCACACGCATTTATTCTCCCTTGTGGGGGGAGGGGCTTAGGAGACAGTTTTGGGCTTTAGCGGAAAGAGGGGAGGGACTGAGAAGTTGTTGATGTTCACATTTTTTGGCTAAGTCCTGGATCTTTGCAATCCTACCTACGGCACCTTTAAACGACCTATGCTGGAGGACAGGTACTGAACTGAAGTGGACCTCTCCCTACCAATCTGTAGAGGTCTCTGATGCAGTCGTAGAGGACCCATCTGTCACCGTGGAAGCCAGGCTGCACCCAGTGGCGGTTTCTCTAGGAGGCCAAAGGAAGCCTGGCCTCCCCATAAAAATATAAAACATAATTTAAAATATAAAATAAATTTTATTTTTTAAATAAAGTTTAAAAATATATTTTATAATACATTTTATAATTTAAAATACATTTTTATTTTAAATAATGTTTTATAAATTTACGGTTGTGTCTTTTACTGATTTTGCAATTTCCCTTATCAAAACATTCCATTATCATTTTCTTCTGCTGGTAGAGCGAAACAGCGCCCCTCTGCCACTGCGCGCGTGGTGCAGTCCTGTCTTGTGGTCAGTAAAATGATACGGACGCTCAAAGGAGGCCAGCTTTTCCTGGCATCCCTTAGAGAAAAAATAAACATTTTCAGCCAATCAGACTGAGGCTAGGTTTGACCGAGCTCGACATTGAATGGTCAATTCATCGTAAATAAAAAAAACAGGGAAGCCAGGTTGAACCTGGCTTCTCACCAATCACGTGCCTCAGACAGATGTGTAGCTATGGTAACAGGTACGCGGTGGCGCCGGTGTCGTGCCAAGGTACTTACTTTTATATACTGTCTATGGGTACTTACCCCCGCCAGGATTCGTATCCCCTGACCGCGGGAGCACACAAAAGTCACATAGGGGATACAGAAAATAGCAGGCTGTTTTCACCTGATATTTTGTGTATCCCCTATGTAACTTTTGTTATAAAATAGCAGACATCTCCATATTATCTCAGGTTGTTTATTGTGACCTAGTAGACACATAAAATAGCACACATGAGGATGGGACAGACCCTTTGCATGTTAGGCAGGAAGTGATTCGCTTGAATAACTGTTTTTAACCTGAAATAATGTGTATATTATTTCAGCCTGAAATTGTGTCTATCCCCTCTGTACAAAGCGGCTAATTGAAAAGCCATATTAAACTAAATCAAATTAAAACAGAAATCACGTTAGAGGGGATGGAGGGACAGGTTAGCAAAGACGAGGCATCCTTGTCAGACCACACCCGCAGAGAAACAATTCACACGTCACCTTAATGTAACAGACAAATAAACGTAGGCCTATAATAAATGAGACCCTTGTTAGCTACTATGGAAAACGCTGTCGAATAAACATATAATAAATGAGACCCTTGTTAGCTACTATGGAAAACGCTGTCGAATATTTCACGTTGCTATTTGTTCCATTAATTCGAATTGCAACAGTGAAACTCTGAGTGCACGCACGCTCCCGCGGTCAAGGGATACGAATCCTGAATCCTTGAGTTTCTTGTTAAAAATGACTTCACTAAACTTGCTTTTGAGCTACAACTGAAAGTTAAACAAACCGGTAGGCCTACACCGAAGCTGGATCTAACTCAGGGGAGAGCAAAGGGAAAAGATCGATCTTTTTGTGATGGTAGCTAGCTAGCTAACTATGCCAAAACTAAATGGCTAACGGAAAGCGCTAAATTAAACCTGCTGAGTTGCTGGATATGCTCGTAACAGATCAGCGGACCTGATGCTCACCATACCCGTTACAAGCACATCTGTAGAAAGGTATTTTTCCTGCCTGAAAAGGATTAAAACCTGCCTCAGAAACAGCTGTGGACAAGAGAGACTGGGCCACTTGGCGAAGACATCAATGGAAGCCACTGTAACACAAGACCTGAAGTCCCGTGGAGAGCTAGCT
This sequence comes from Gymnocephalus cernua, assembly GCA_023631565.1. Classification (NCBI taxonomy): domain Eukaryota; kingdom Metazoa; phylum Chordata; class Actinopteri; order Perciformes; family Percidae; genus Gymnocephalus; species Gymnocephalus cernua. The sequence goes on from CM042431.1 coordinate 8,857,424, forward strand.
AGCTAGCTATATGACACTGAACGTTTTGCCACAATGAAGGATAGGAGAATGTCTTTCCTCTACAAGTAGCTAGGTGAGTTAAAAAAAATTGTACTCACACAGTGACTGTCTGCACCGCGGACAGTGATATGGCCCGCTGCGTAAAATAATATTCTCCATCTATTGTTTTATTGCTATTTAGCAGAAAGTTAAACAGTATACATAGTTTTATATATTATCTGCGGAGCATAATCACTTGCTACAGTCCATAGCTTGTGTAGCCACCTACTGGGCTATTAGTAGTCTTCAAACAACCAATTTGTTGTTCTTGTCTAATGTTTAGCCTGATCTGTTGTGCGTGCCTCTTTTAAAGCGAACAGAATTGTTGTTTTTCGTTGATTGAGTTATATTGTTGATGTCGCTCACAGGCACATACTTTAGTTTTAGAGTTGTTGTACAGTATTTGGAGCGCGAAAATAAATCGCACCTCGTGCTGTTTTAGGCTTAAATGCAATTGTTCCTCAAGATACAGGCGAATGGCAGCTTTATGAACGCTTCAGCTTTTTATTATTTAAATCTCCTTTTTTGTAGCCAAATCATATGTTCTCATATTTAATTATTTTATTGTCATACATTTTTTATTTAACCAAATTGAGTAATTATTTTTGTTTTAGTTATTTTATGTCCTATTTTTTTTATTGTAAATTAATTTCTAGTGAGCTAGAGGTTTCCCATGGATTTCTGACCTCTCCAGCACACTCTCTCTTTCCATGTGAAAGACATTTGATTTGTGATGTATTGTTTTCTATGAATGTGTGCAAACCCATAAAATCAAATAAAAAATCGTGACAAAAGCATTTCGGTTTTACATGCGGGTGAGAACGGTGAAATGTTGCTGCGCACCGTCGTGTGCCAGATTGCCAGTAGGCTACATTAATTTAAAATAAAACATTGCAGTTGGTGCTAATTGGAGCGGTGGCATTGTTTCTTAATTCCCCACATTAGTTCAACTTTTCATCTCCAGTCCTGTCTGTATTTGTGAGAAGTGCTGCTGTCCTGAGTTGAAAGAGACTTTACGTCTTTATCATCGAGTTAATAGGCATGTGTGTTCGTGTCGGCCGCTGTCCATTTCCTGAGGTTCTGAAATGCAAACATTTTTTGACTACTTTTGTTTTAGGGCGTGCGCCCGTGAGCACCCACGGAGGAAAACATAAATCGGCGCCTAAGGCAATATGATCTCCATACTAAGCTCACTGGCTTCCTCGGTAAAATGTGCCACGCACCGCCACTGGCTGCACCATAACAACATTACTCACCTGCTCCAGCCTAGAAACATCAAGGCAGACCCTTCTGTCTATTCAAAAAGCCCAAAATATGGAGTATTGGTCCAGTCTAAAACTGCAGGGAAAGTTGGCAAAACTAGTGTGCAGAGTATCCCAGTATCCCTATATGGCATCACTTTTGCCTTCAGACATGGTCAGATGACACGTCAAACAAACTTGTACATTTCAAGCATACCTTGACCTTTATCCTCCTAACATGTTAAATCCTCATAGCTAAAATGTAAAAAGAAGAAACTGCCAACACCATCTGTCATAGAGGTCAGACTGAACTCATGAACTGTACGTACACATGTGAAAAGTAACGCACTGTAATTTGTATGTATTCCACGTATTAATTACTGTAAGCCCCACATTGAAGTTTGCTGTAAGGCAGAACCCTCTACTGTCTGTACTGTACGACCATAGCACCCAGTATAACCAGAGAAAAATCTGCTTAGGAAGGAGGTCGGGTGGTAGAGGGGTCCCAAAACACACAACTTTACCCAGGGGAACGTTGTTCATGTCCGGGAAGTATTTAAAACACTGGACCAAAGTAAAGTAGGATGGAAGTAGGGGGCCGTTGATTTAACCCAAACCAAGTCGTTTTGGTGGCTAAACATATCTGTCACAACCGTCACCGTAACCGGGCATTGGGCATTTTAAATTGGGAGGAAATAGGGTATAACACAAGAATACGAACATTATTAAAAAGGCGTGAGGAGCAGGTGTCCGCATAGGCTTAGTCTTGATTGCCAGACCTATCTCCACAGGCTGTATCAGGGCTGGAGTATGGTCTGGCTACACCGCCTATCTATTCTGGGATAGGGGGAAAGAAAAATGCTCTGGCTTGTTTATATTTCTTTAAACCAATTACAGCCATCCTGGGTAGCATGAGGGGAGGGACATTGGATATTGTGCTTTATCCCAGCAATGTACATCCATTGAGCCAGACTAGATTAGGGTTGACTAACATTTCAGTTCCATTCAATTATAGGCATTAATGAATTATTTGTATTCATAGTTATATTAATTATGTATACATTTAATGACAAAATGTACTTTCAGGCCATCTGTAACCCACAACAGTCAATGCACTGATAACAACCAACAAACAAAACATAACATTGTTGCTTTTACTTCCACAAACAAAACAAAAAATGAACAAACAAGAAAACGAACAAAAAACAACAACAATACTAATAATATATATATACAAGAAACACACAGGACCGAAAAGGTGTAGGCTAAAGCCTGAGCTTATTACACCTACCCGTCTTACATGAATTAGCAGATACATTCTTTCATACGAAAATGAAAGTTACAGTAACTAAGTATACACTATATAACCCAGTACAACACCAAAAAATCCCATACGTTTTGTGTACCTTCTGGTATTCACACTTCTGTTTTATATTTGTTAATCAGCTTATGTTTAAATAATTGTTTTAATCAGTCGATTGTGTTACACATTTTCATGTCAATTTCTAATTCATTCCACAGTTTAACTCCATACACCGAAACACATCTTTGTTTTACATTTGTTCTGCTATTTGGTTTAGTGAAAATACAGCTCCCCCTCAGCTCATATTTGCATTCCCTTATTTGAAACAGCCTCTGGATACAGTCTGGCAACATGCTATTATATATTTTGTACATTAGTGATGCTATTGTAAGGTCTACAAATTCACTAAATTTAAGTACCTGTAAGTTTATAAATAACTGATTTGCCGGTTCACGATAATTAGCCCCATTTATGATTCTGATTACTCTCTTTTGAAGTAAGAAAATTGGATGTTTTATATGTTTTCCCCCAAATTTCCACACCATAAGTTACATATGGCAGTATGAGAGACTGATATTATAAAAGTAATGAATTTATATTAAGAATATCTTTTTTTTGTTCAGAATTGCTATGGACTTGTATTACGTTTAATATGATTAACATGTGGTTTCCAGCATATTTTGTGATTTATGACAACTCCCAGAAATCTGTTCTCATATACTCTTTCTATTTCAATATGATCTAACATAATATGTCTACAATTCTTGAATTTCCAATGTCCAAATACTATGTATTTAGTTTTATTCATGTTCAGTGACAACTTGATAAGATTAAACCAGTCAGAGTCTAGTTCAGATTCCACTGTGTCAAAAAGCTGCTCAAGGTTTTTGCCAGAACAAAACAAGTTGGTGTCATCAGCAAATAAAACCAATTTTAATATTTTAGACACATTACAAATGTAATTTATGTACAATAGAAACAATTTTGGACCCAGCACTGATTGTGGGACCCCACATGTAACCCTCAATAAATCAGACTTATTATTGTTTAATTGGACATATTGATACCTATTTTCCACGTAACTACTGAGCCATCGGTGTGCTACTCCCCTAATCCCACATTTTTCCAATTTGGTTATTAATAGTTTATGGTTAATTTCTTTTAGATCTATGAAAACGCCTACAGTGAATTCCTTATTATCGATAGCTGTAGATATTTGTTCTATTAGCTCCATCACTGCCATTGTAGTGGATCTGAAGCCATATTGATGTTCACTCAGTAGATTGTGTTTTTTTATGAAATTATCTAATCTATGGATAAAATGCTTTTCTAATATTTTTGAGAACTATGGAAGGAGAGAAATTGTTCTGTAGTTTGAGAAAGAGTGCTTATTTCCATTTTTGTAGATGGGAATGACCTTTGCAATTTTCATTTGATTTGGAAATATGCCTGTTTGTAATGATTGATTAAAGATATGTGTCAGGGGTTTCTCTATACTATGTACAATGTTTTTAACTAAAGCCATGTCAATACAATTACTATCAGTGGATTTCTTATTCTTGAACTTATTTACCACATCAATTAACTCTATTTCATCAATTCTCCTCAAAAATATGGTATTTGAATTTATTTTTTTCATTTATATACTCTGTTATTACTGGATCAACAATTTCTTTTGCTAAATTATAGCCAACATTCACAAAATGGTCATTGAATTCGCAGGCTCCTTTGTGTCTGTTATTAGTGATAGGTTGTTTTTTATTAAAGGCAAGGCAATTTTATTTATATAGCACATTTCAGCGGCAGTGCAATTCACTGCTGCTGAAATGTGCTATATAAATAAAATTAAAAAAGTGCTTTACATAAAACATCACAACAAAAAGTGGTCTGGATAATCTGATTTCCCAGTACCTTTTTTGATTATGTTGTTTAGCACCTTCCATGTGCCCCGCGTGTCGTTTCTGTATTGTACTAATTGTTTATTGACATTATCCATTTTATTTATTCTCAATCTGCTAATCAATTTATTTTTATATTTCTTAAATTTATTTTTTGCTTCCTTTGTTCTAAATTGTAGAAACTGCTTGTACAATAATTTTTTTACAAGCATTTTCCAGGGTTTGTCTTCATATTTATTTGTCCTTAGTGGTTGTAAAGGGCAATTTCTGTCATACAGAGTGGTAGATGTAGACATGAATTCATCATAGGCTTTATTTGGGTCATGATTTAAATACACCTCTGTCCAGCTTTGCTGCCTCAACCCCTCCTTTAGGGTCTCTATGGTGTCAGGTGTTTTTTTTCCAAATCAACTTAGCAATTTTGGAGTTTCTCTGTGTATTTTCCTTTGAGAAATGTTGCAGGGTTGCAAACACGGGAAGATGGTCACTTATATCATTGATAAGCAATCCGCTTAGTACTCTATTTCCAATTTCATTGGTAAAGATGTTATCAATTAATCAGTTGTTCTTCTAGTGGGCTTTAAGATTGTAGGTAATAGACTTATACAATACATTGTGTCGATATAATCTCTGCTGGGTTTGTGCTCCTTTAAATTTAACAAATCTACAATAAAGTCTCCACATACAATGATCATCTTATTATTATGTCTGTTATCATACATGTCAACCATCTTTTCATCAAAGGTAACAAGACAACATCCAGGTGTTCTAGAGATGCAGCTTATTAATATATTCTTTGTTTTCTCCACCTCTAGTTCTACAGTAACACATTCCATGATATTTTAAATTTCCCTTACTTTTTTACACTTAACTTTGTAGTTCATAAATAGTGCAACACCACCTCCATTTTAGTTTTCTCTGTTAGTTGAAAATAGCTCATAGCCCTGCACTTCCACATCCACTTCTTTCACAGTTGTAAGCCAAGTCTCTGATACAGCAATTACACTAAACATTGAGAATTGTTTCAAATACTCTTTCATTTTAAGGAAGTTGCTATACAGGCTTCTATTGTTAAAGTGTATAATTGACAGCGTACCATCCATTATTATTTTGCTTTTAAATTGTTCATCTGTGTAATACTCACAGGTGCGGTTGATGTTATTGTAGAAATATTTATCAGGATCAATATTGTTCTCTGAGGTCAAATGTTTCTAAATTCAGGTTTTCATAGTTTTCATGTACATGTGAAATACTACTCACATAGTTAGGTGATCCAAATTCCCCAAGGTCATCACCTTCTGTGTCATTAAACGGAAAGGAATAATCCTTATCAGGTCTCATTGTTGTCGCCATTCAGCAGTGCAGTTAAATCATTTTGCATCATTTCCACAATGTCATAGACTTGTCGTAGTGCAGATCCATTCACAACCCGATCTGATGTCATTGATAACTTTTCCATGTAGAAAATTGTATGTTCTGTGTCCGTTTGTGTCATTGTCTGTACGGATCCAGGTCTTTGATTTCCCTCACCATGACCACTTTAGCGATTTCCGGAGGTCCGTTCAGCTGAATCATCACTTGTATTTTGTTTTGCTTCCGTAGAATGCGTGCCTGCCAGGCGATGTCCGTGTTCTTTTTGGTCAGGTGTTCATTTAGGTACACACCAGTTCCAGACAGTTTTTTCGCCTGTCTTACTGTAAAGCAACACCAAAGATTATTTTGTACCATAAAAGTCCAATGTATAGGAATTTCTCCCATCTAGAGTTGAGATCATATATCGCAATCAACTCTCTCCTGCTATGCAGTTCAAAGTGCGTATTACAGCTACGGTAGCCTTCACGCTTCAAAAAGACGGTCTCTTGCTCTTTTAAATATCCTTTTTCTTTTTCTGGGCAAAGAAGAAGACTCCTGTTCCTGAAATTTGGATTTTGAATACGTGTGGTCCTCCATGTTTCCTTCTTCAAACTTGCCAGGGCCGGGAAGCTACGATACCCATTAGCAGCATTAGCAGCACCTGTGAGTTTATCATGTGACAGCGAAAACGCAAAAGGCGTAGCAGTATGTCCTGTATGTCCCTTACCGGCTAACGTACTTCAAGATGGCGCATGAATATGGAGCGTCTACCCCAAGGGGGTAAGCTTCTCTCCACAACGCGAAGCCGCGACGGCGTTATTTTAATGCTACCAAGCACTCACCCCCCGTTAGCATTCCATTGACTGTCATTCATTTTGGCGTCACTTTGACAGCCAATAACTTTACATCTGAAGCGTTTAAAGACTTTATTTGTCCATTGTTTATTTCTAAAGAAACACGACAATGTATAAAAGGCTCCATTACCTTGTACCTCACGTTATGGCTCTGTAGCAGACGTTTTTATAAAAATAGGCTAACAATTGTGTCATAACCACGCGACTTACTGTCGCATAGTAGAGGAATTACCGTACAGTACAGGAGAAGCTCGCAGGCAGTTTGGACTTACATTAGCTGTTTAGTTTAATTGCTAATGTTAACTAGCATTTTAGTTAGCAATAATTAGCCTGTGCCTATGTTATCTCCTTACATATACCTACGCTCTCCGTCTCTGCAAGATTCAGAATGATTGAGATTTCTCTTGGCACAGCTACCAGAAGACTTACAACGTTCAGACATGTTGCTCACGTCACATCTACGTCGAAAAGTGCTTCTAATAGACTTCACTGGTCTCCGTCCAGAGCAACGGGATCTGTTGGTCCATTTCTTTAGCTGTCTATGCATCTACCCCAGTTCATGCGAATGCAAATGTAACATTTCAAGCCAGACCACCGGACGCTCAGTGGATTGTTGTCGGGATGATTATCACAGAAGCCTGGCTGTACACACTCATTCCGGATGACAGCTAGCAGCTAGCAGGGCGAGCTAGCTACTGGCATGATCGAGACAGGGTAGGTGAATTTAAACAATGTCACTTGTTGTCACGTAAGGGCCCTGTTCATGTTTCACAGACATTTTAATTGCATTTTGTGTCTGTTAAGAGGCATAAAGGCAAGCAAAATATGCCCCGACAATTGCCGTTTTAGCTAAGTGGAAGCTCGTAGAAGTAGCTGCAACAACCGATTCGGGTTGGGTTTTTTTCTATCGACAGTACTCGCATCCTTAGCCAACCCATTACAAGCAAAGTCTGCTGAATGCAGAGTCAGGGTCACACACTGCTGAGAGCTGACTGCAGGGTCTCCATATCAGTGTAACCTGCAGAAAAAACTGCATTTTTCTAGTACATTCTCTCCTTTTGTCTTTCGTCCATACACACACGTTCTCCCTCGTACCACTCTATCGTCTCTCAGGTATCAAAGCCTGATAATTCTGAGGTGATTCTGATTCTCCACACCCTCCCAAAGCGCTCCTAAACATTGGCCCATTGTGCTGCTTGCTTGCCTGCCACTAGTGGATAGAGTTCATGTTATATTTATGTAGCCTAAAGCACACTCTCTCCCTTTCTTCCTTTATCGCACTCTGCCTCCCCATCTCTCTCTGTCTATGTGTTGAACTCTCGCCAGCTCCACTAGGTCTCCCCTCTGCAGACAACAATGTTCCATCTCGTTGCTTTTGCCCTAGATATCAGCTATTTTTAAATGGAATAATTAGACACATAACTGATTTAAATACCGCAAAGCCAGATTTTTTTTGTCTCCACTTAATCTGGCCTGGGTGCACAATGCCAAAGGTGTAAAGTGCATGTGTGTGTGTGTGTGTGTGTGTGTGTGTGTGTGTGTGTGTGTGTGTGTGTGTGTGTGTGTGTGTGTGTGTGTGTGTGTGTGTGTGTGTGTGTGTGTGTGTGTTCTAAAGTAATTGGTATTTGTTATACAGTTCAGCAGTGGTATGGGTAAAAGGCATGTTGATCTTCTACATTATTCTAAACGTGTGTGTGTGTGCGTGTGTGTGTGTGTGTGTGTGTGTGTGTGTGTGTGTGTGTGTGTGTGTGTGTGTGTGTGTGTGTGTGTGTGTGTGTGTGTGTGTGTGTGTGGGCTGCATTCATTATCTGATCCGGAGGTGAGAACAAGGGAGAACATTTAGCCTGCGGTTACTTATGAATAAATATTCAGTATGGAGACACAGGAAAGAGATCAATGTTATTTTTAATATTTGTTTTGAGCATTTGTTAAGCCTATTATTCTATACACAGTCTCACTTGCCAACCGCAAGGTCTTTGCTGAGGTATTAGTGTGTGTGTGTGCAGAGCCGATCCGCCCTATACGCTCACTACGCAAGCTGCGTAGGGCCCCGCAAATTCCTCAAGGCCCCGCCTCCCCCTTGTGTCATATCGCGCAATGTTTACAACATCCATGACAAAATGAAGCGAAACTATCCTTCTGGTCACGAAAACAGGAAAAAACACCATGAGAGTGAATTGCGGGAGCAACAATCAGGTAAACTTGTGTTCTCTCCTCTCCAAGTTTGATGTCAGCAAAGTAAAGTTATGTTTTTGTGCATTTCTATTGTGTTTTTTTTTCGGTCTTGCTAACCTAGCTGGGCAGGCAGGCAGTGCATCTCTGGTCTAGCTGCTAACGCCAGTCACTTCCAGGGCTGTGTTTTGTGACTTTGTGCCTGACAAAAGTGAGAGTAAAATACAATTATTTATTACGTTTGATAAACGACGTAGTGCAACGGTGTTTGTTTACTGCAGTTCGGAAAAGATAACCGCGGCGGGGGTGTGTGTGTGTGTGTGTGTGTGTATGTGTTTGTGAGACAAATGGAGTGGAGGCTGACTGCCACAGGATGCCAGCTGCCTGAAATCTCTATAGAAAACAAAACATGGTAGTAATGATAATGATGATGATACTAACGGTGATTATGATTTTGCTGATTTGAGGATGATCACTATTTTAACCACTGTGTTTATTGTTGGTATCATTATGATGATGGCACTGTTTGACAAATTAAGGATTTCAAGTAAATGTTCAAGTAAATGTATGTAATGTAATGAATGTAGGTGCGCTTCATTTACATTTTGTTCACAAATTTAACTTCTCTTCACTTGTCTTAACATATCCAATTAGTGTATATTGCTGTACACAGCACATTTAGTGGCTCACTGTGATTGTTTTCCTATTTATAGTTAAGATTAGTAGATTACAAGAGAGCTGTCATGCCTGAGTTGCAGTTACAGTTTTGATTATGATCTTTTACAGGAAATAAATCAAATATGTTTCATTGTGTTTGAGGCCCTCAGAAAGTGGAAGCCAGTCCTTTAAAGCAATAGATCGACATTTTGGGAATTACACCACTGAGAAATTGGGACCACTCTAATGTCTGTGCAGTTGTTCTCCAGCTACAGACAGCTGCTGGTTAGCTTAGCTTAGCATAAAGACTGGATGCAGGGGGAAGCAGCTAGCCTGGCTGCGTCCAAAGGTAATAAAATCTGCCTACCAACACCTCTGAAGCTCACTAATAGATATGTTACTGTGAGGTTGCTAGGAAACCAGCGGGGAATTTTAGGAAGAGACTGCTCCAGCCAAGGAATAGTCCAGCTCATAAACCACAATGTGTCATTTTTACGCTTTGTTTTTTTTACAGAAAATCAACAAATATGATATAATAGCTGTCTATCTACACTGTATGTACCCCCTAGGGCTAATTATTGGACCTCAAGGTAAGTTTATGTAGCTTTAGTGGCTCAAAATGGTACATATATGTTACCAAGCATTAAAAGGTACATGTACGTACCACTTTTTGTAAAGGTTAGGGTACAATATCAAGAGACAGCATCTGCTAAGCATAGAAAAAGGGTTATAAAAATAAAAATAAATATTTATTTTTTTGGTTTTACTGAAACTTATTTAAGGTGGATTACTTACAGGCTATATTTGAGTGGCCTTGACATAAAGGAAAGAAAGGTTTTGTAAGTCAATTTGCTGATATAAAAATCATTATAATACAATTATCTAGCTGATGTAATTATAATATTGATAAATGAAAAAAACACATTAACACAAATGGCTGAGTGCAGGTCCTCACTGTAATAGTGTCAGGATAAAGAAGAAATGGCAGACCCCAAAATGCAAAGAGGACAGGGCAGTGTTGAGTTTGAGGATTTAAAGCCTCTGAACACTCACAGGTGTTTTCAGCTATTCTGGCTGATTAGACTCTTTTCAGGTTGAAGGTGGGCCGGAGCTTTGATGGGAACTTATTAGGTCACAAATTCATTCTACCAATAAGGATGACAAAGGTGTCATTTGTCCCACCCTGACAGGTGCAACAACACTAACAGTGGACTCAGGAAGATGTCAATCACTCAGTCCAACCACACCCACACAGTCCTGGTAAAGGTCCAATCAGCCACATTAACTATAAGCACCTGTGTGGGTGTTCAGGGCCTTTAATAAATAAAAAAGGGACACAACAAAAAGAGTCCTGAAGTAAGCAGGCAAAAATAGTTCCAAAAAACATTGAGGAAACAAAAGACCAGGCATTAAAATAAACTGGAACACAGAGACAAAAGGCGTAGAAATACACACAATGATCTGACAAGAGACAAAGACAGCACAGAGACTAAACACACAAGGTAACAAGGGTGAAACAAGGGACAGGAACAGGTGAAACACATCAGGAACAGGTGAAACACATCAGGAAGGGGCAGACAATCACAAAGGCGGGAAAACACAAGGCAGGAAGTAAAATAAGAGAAAACAGACAAAATAAAACAGGGATATAAAATATAAATAAAAGAGGAAAAACTATAACAGAAAACCACAACCATGACAAAAAGTGTATTTCATAAGAAACATGTTTGCAGTGAGGTGTGTGTGCAGGTACATTATCCATTATTTACTGGAGAGAGGTAACGGAGACCGCCAGCTCGCTACTTTTGATTGGTGGATATCTGTGTCAAATACATAGAGCCAGCTTTGATTGGCTGCTTGACTTAACTAAACAAACTAAAACAACGTCTGTCCGTTTCGCGGCCTTTCTTTCTTTGGAGAAGAAGACGTTAACTCTGCTTCTCTTTCTCCTCCAGGAAAACACGACTTGCATTGCATTGTGGTATACAGGAGTAAAATGTAGGGTACATCGTATGTTCGTTCAAATTAGCTGTGCATTGTGGGTATTTGATAGTGGACTATATAGTCGCTGAGAATTAAAACACCACTACAAAATGACGAACACACCGGTAAGTGCACTATTCCCGTGATAGGAAATGGTTTCGAAAACACCTAATTATAACTAATTATTTAGTGAGCTTTAGGTGGGCTGGTAGGCCGATTTTGTCACCTTTGGGAAAGAGCCAGGTTATTCTTGTTTAGACTACAAAATGGGAAGTTTTATTTGCATACTTGAAGAACAAAGGACTTCATTGGGCCCCCCGTCCCCACTCCTGAAACCAAACCTTCACCGGTGGCCATCACCGCACACGCCTCTCTTCCCTTCTTCCCTTTAAGACACCTGTGACTGCGAAAACCGTTACTATTGTTCATCAAGCAAATCTGTTCAATTTCTTGGTGCAGCCGAAGTTATTACAGAACACTTTCTTTGTATGAGCTCTAACAAAAAAGTGAGAAATTGTGTGTACAACAGGTATGCACGCATACAATGACACGTTTGTATTCCTGTGTGCGTGTCTCCATCTCTCAGGGTCCTGCCTGCCTCAATCACAAGGGGCTGTTAAAAGGAAACAGTGGCAATGTGACAGCACTAACAGCACAAACCAAATCTACTTAATTTCGTTCTCTTTCTTTCTTCATATTCTCCGTTCTCATTGAATGCTCGGCTCCAAACAATGGCACGTTTCCCTCAGTGATCTCTCTCTGCGGGAAAACCACCCCATTCTTTCTAATTTCCCTCCACCTAAACAGAAAAGAGCCCCGCTAAAGAGCGTCATTAGTGCCAGGCCATATTTTTCTTCTTTTTCTTACATTTGGAAAGAAAGAGGAAGTGTTATCTGTGGCGGACAAACTTAACCCAATTAAGATCTGGTGGGGCGTAGGGGCTTGGCTCGGGACACTGCTGGGGCTGCCGGCTTGCCAAGCAGGCACACAGCCAGCCAGTCAGCCAGGCAGGCAGGCAGGCAGGCAGGCAAGTAGCCAGCCGCCCACTCAGTCAGCCAGCAGCCAGTCAAACAGTCAAGAAAGCAACCAGCTGCCTACTCTGTACACCCACCAGCCTGGCAGTCAGACAGATAACCAGCCAGCAAACCAGGCTGCTAAACAGTTAACCAGGAGTTCTGTCAGATGGCCAGCGTCTATATACTCGGAAGGGATTGTGACCTCTGTTTATGAACTGATCTTCTAGTGTTTTTGTTGGCATTGTTAAGCTGATCTCAACTATATTATCCAGCTCCATATATACTATGTATCAGGGGCGATTCTAGGATCAGACCTCAGCACCTAATGAGAATGTGACACAGATACAGTGCTTTGCAAAAGTGTTAATCCCCCCATGCTAAACTTGAATCATCAACAAAGAAAATATATTCTTAAATGATCAGTTCAGATGTCCAGATGTTCAGATGTTAACATACATCTAGTCTATATACACGATGTTCCACTTCTGGGATCTCCGGTGCCGCCGGAAATTCCGCCTGATGTCCCTCATTTAGGCCTGATGTCCGTTGCCTTGGGCTTTCTTTGTGTTGGCGTTCTAAACTCCGGTCGAATTATGAGGACTATGGTAAACTGCTCCTCAGATCTCTGCAGGGTAAATCCAGACAGCTAGCTAGACTATCTGTCCAATCTGAGTTTTCTGTTGCACAACTAAAACAACTTTTGAATGTACACGTTCCACCAAAACAAGTTCCTTTCCGAGGCTATTTTACAGAGGCACCATTGCTCGGTACACCCAAGACAATTGTGATTGGTTTAAAGAAATGCCAATAAACCAGAGCATGTTTTTCTCCCATCCCAGAATGCTGTGTGGACTAGCCAGACCCTCCTTCGCAGCGCTGTGGAGGAAGGTCTGACAATGCAAGACTAACATACACTGCAGTCGCACTATAGCAGTCGCTCTCTGAAGGAATCAGCCAAAGCTAATGTGAGGCTCCAGCAGTCTGAGTTTCAAATTTCGATTACACCGCCAAGACGTGGCGGCGATGTATGTGTGCTTACTGGGGTGTACCAATAGCAAACCAACATGTGACTACTATCGTGTCTGTCAAAAAGAGGAAAATTCCTAATACTGTAACTTTGGAAAATTCCAATAGTATCTGGCGAATTCAGATTGCTAAATCCTCGTATTATCTCCGGATAGATAGAACAAGGACTGTGGATTTTGCCCCCTATTTCTTACCAGGGGATCAGACAGCAAGGTAAACTGTAGAAATAAGCTGTTCACGTTACAAAGTAATCTATCACGAATGTGATCTTGCATGTATATTTGATTGGCCAATACAGGCATTACGACTGCAAAAAACAGCCCTGCATTTAAACAAAGCAAGGGGCTGTGTTGGTGGTGGTGTGTTGCTTCATGTACCGGCAGTGAGACATGAAACACGATCCAGAAAGTCCAGTTTGAGTCACAGATTCATGAGTTTAAAGTGCCCATATTATGAATATGAATGGGATTTGGGGTGTTATTTTGTGTCTCTGGTGCTTCCATACACATACAAACTTGGGAAAAAAAAACATCCATGCTGTTTTGAGTGAGATACGGGTTTCTGAATGTATCCTGCCTTCAGTCACTGGTTGCTGGTCAAAATCGGCAGGGCCGTCTATGTCATCGGTCAAAACATTTGGTGTGTGCTAACCACTTTAGCTAATACCACCAATATCAGCTAGCTGTTTCTCCAACTTTGGTCAGTACAAGGCAGGATTAGCCGGGAGACTTCTTCTAAACGAGGGCGCACTTCCAACTTTGCGTGGAATACCTGCAGGACAGGGACATGTAAGTAGTTCTATAAAATTTATTTTGTAGATTAGGGTGAACTTGTGTGTGTTGTAGCAGTGTTTTGCCATTGAGAACGAGGTGGTTAACTGCTAGCAGCGCTTAGCGCTAGCTGCTAGCTAGTAGTCCCGACCTAGCTACTGAGCATGTGCGACTCCCAACAAAGATGGGATAGAAGTGTGATGCCTCACTCTGTAGCTAAAACAAATAGTTCAACACACAGGGTGAAAAGAGGAGCTGCAGCAATGTGCAGTACAACAAAAATATGGTGTTTTCTGATAATTAAACCATGTAAACAAATTCTGGTACAACCTCAAAATACAATTATGAACCTGAAAATGAGCATAATATGGGCACTTTAAATGCTCATCAGACACCACAACACTGCACAGTGGTTCGTAATATCACAAGAAGGGATTTTAAAACTCTGGAAAGTTATTACATAATTATATCTATTATTGCGACAGACAGGAGGTTAACCGTAGAAACACAGCATTCACGTTAAGTAGGCTAATCTACCAGTAATGTACGCTGGCCCGTATTTGACTGGCCACTGCAGTGCCCTGCCAGATAACAAATGCAGGGTCGTCTGGTAAGTTGAACCTGGCTTTGAACTCTTTTCAGCGGACATTCAACTGTTTCTTAGCACAAGCAGCTTCTGAATTAACCTCTTATAAGTCACTCTGCAAAGGTGTCCATTCACGGTCAATAACTCCTCCTGTGTACATATGGGCATGTGAGTATCGCATTAAGATGGAAATCTGAAAGTATCCTGACAATGTATTGAATATTAAGTCCCCATGTCAAATGTTCCTGCTTTCATAAGACATAAAGATCTCAGATATGTGCTCTTCGTATATCTTTCTGTGACTCTGGTAGCCTTAAATGTTAACACGTTTCTGTAAAACCAACACTCCAGGGCATAAAGGGCTAAAGGGAATTTTGTGTGCTATTTGTTAAACACATGAGAATTCTATAGTCATTTCTGCGTGTCTGTCTGTAATGCATTTTGCATAGCAATGGTCTAATTTCTCAAATAGATGATTTTCAATTAACCAAAGGACAAAAGACCCCTTGTCATATGCAAATGTGGTTCGAGACTGAGACATCATCACCCCCTACATGAGAGCGTACACCGCACGCACACACACACACACACACACACACACACACACACACACACACACACACACACACACACACACACACACACACACACACACACACAGCAGCATATTTCAGAATCATCAAACCTTCTTCCCCTGGTGCCACACCCCACACTGGCACACACACAAACACACTCACCCCATGATCCAGACACCATCCAGACATGATGCCAGATACACACTCCAACAGCCAAACATGTTGATAATTAGAGCCTTGTTATTGGAAGGTGTTATCACAACAATTAACACCCTAATGTTTCTGTGTGTGTGTGTGCGTGCGTGCGTGCGTGCGTGTGTGTGTGTGTGTGCGTGCGTGTGTTTCTGTGTGTGTGTATGTGTGCTTGCGTGCGTGCGTGCGTGTGTGTGTGTGTGTGTGCATGCGTGCGTGCGTGCGTGTGCGTCCGTTCGTGTGTGTGTGTGTGTGTGTGTGTGTGTGTGTGTGTGTGTGTGTGTGTGTGTGTGTGTGTGTGTGTGTGCAAGCCTTCATGTCATGCTGGATGGTGAATACGTTTGTGTGCATTCCATCAATCCTACCACGCAGGCCCGACACTCACACATGCAGCGAGGGTTCGATGTAACAATGAAACAGTTTCCCAGTTTGATGAAGTTCCTGTGAATTCTGACACAACGGCAGCAGGAATAGCTGGAGTGATAGATTCTGATTGATATCCAGTGGGGAGCGGTGAAATGGGAGGGGAGGAGGTGGGGGAGGGCTGAAAGGTAAAAAGGACATAAAACAACAAAAGAGGGGAGATGAGGAAGTCAGGAGCATAGGAGCCAGGCTGTGCAGAAAATGATGGAGAAGTAGAGTGAATTTGTTTAATTGCACGTTTTCAATCATATGTTTGCATTCTATTTATCTAGTTTCTGCTTACAGTTTTTTCCAACTGGTTACACACACAATCTCTCACTCAAAGTGCAAAACTACACACCAAATCTCCAAAACCATAACCTACTTCTCAGTTTTCAATTGCATAATACACTTTTTTCAAAACACTACACACGATTCTCTACCTGAGACACAAAAATGGAAGTGACTTGCTTTCCTTTTCCAAACACAACCAATCAAAATGCTACACTTATTTACCAGGGCACACACACACTCCTTACATGTGCAAACACATTATGCTTAACTGAACACTAACCAATCACTGCTTTAGAATAGGCCTATACATAGGTCAAAGGTCAGATTACCTGTTTTGAACAATGGATGGCAACAATAGACAGAGAACAAGGGGAGGAGGAGGGAGAGCCAGGGAACAACAACGAGGAGGAGGAGGAGGAGGAGGAGGAGGAGGAGGAAGAGGAGGAGGAGGAGGAGGAGGAGGAAGAGGAGGAGGAGGAGGAGGAGGAGGAGGAGGAGGAGGAGGAGGAGGAGGAGGAGGAGGAGGAGGAGGAGGAGGAGGAGGAGGGAAGAAGAGAAAGGAGTGCCATCTCTGATGAGATCAGGGCCACACTTATTCATCATGTGATCAACCACGGATTGATGTGAGAGACGCCCATCTTGAGTAGCTTTACAGTGGCGTCCATACTTCAAACTTTCAGAAATGAGAACAGGCATGCAACTATCTAATGACTATTTCAGCATTATATTTTGCACAAAGTGCATACAATATAAAAAATATAAGAAAAAACTGTAAATGACTCTTGCCTTGTGACAAAGGCAATGGAAATAGCAAATACAGTTTTTTACAATCACTTTGCTTCTAATTTCAGAACCTTGACGTCATTTTTCAAAACTCTAGACACAAAACTCACAACCAATAATCAAAATACACATTTTTCAAAACTGTAACACTTTTTTCAATTGCTTGGATACAATCCACATAAACCAAAGATCATTTGTTCATTTAACAAAGATCACCTGTTCAATATGACACGACTTAACATCAAAGTACTACTATTTCAAAAAGCAATTCACACATTACATTTCAGATTGTTTATTCATTTCATTCCAATGATCTAACTATCAATCGATACAACTACTCAAAATGATAAGTAACTGTTGCAGTACTCTTAATACATAGTTGTATGGAAACAGACAAACAATATTCCATGTTTAGATCATGAAAGTTTCAAGATAACGAGATTCATTGTCACCAATTAGTGTGGAGCATGAACCAATCAGACTACATTATCTTTGGATGTAATAGTTCATCATCATTCTTTACTGTAACGTGCTACTGTTTATCAGACACTGTTTCTATGGTCCCATGTACCACCTTTGAGACAATTTACAGTATTGACAGTACTGCACTGTATGCATGCAGGCCCTTGGAATTGCTTGTCCAATTCTGCCAACTCGTTACTGATGATTGAGATATATACTTTATATATATATACTATATATACATATACATATATACTCGTACCACATTGTTCACCATGCCCGAAGTTTTTTTCCAAGATGTTTGGCTAATTGCAATGTAGATGAAAACCTGCGGCCAAATCTACAAGACAGAGTTGATGAATATGTAGAAGTACAGTAATCACTTCTTTGTTTTGCTTATTACAGTACAAGCAAGTTGAGGAACACTGCATTTGATGTTTTACAGTACTGTCTTTTCTTTTCTATTTCCTAGCTAATTATTTTGCTTTGATTCAAATAAACCTATGTTGTGATCGTACTGTATTGTTTTTCATCAATACATTTCAGATTGTGTTCAATTATTCCACTGTGTCTGTTGTATTATCTCTACTACTGCAGTACTTTTACAGGGATGTATTTACATCTAGTACCATAATGAAACACGTATCACCTATTTTGTACTACAATATTTAATGATTGTACGAACGATGACCCAGTGAAACTATGG